>CM067355.1:24938383-25008058 GCA_034190875.2 Urechis unicinctus
TTCACAACTACTACAACACCATCGGAAACTCCTGTATTTGGGATGTATTTAGTCATGGTTCAACACTACTCCTTTGTCAACTCAGTTAATATAACCTCCTTCTTAAAGAACAAGAAAGTCCCACCTAAGATAGTCGATCAAAAGTATAACACAAAGACAATACTGCTGCTGTCTGATCACATCGTAGACATTCGAGTAACTGTACACGAAATGATCATAAAAACACGTGTGTAAGTCATGTAAAAAAGGCTATATGTGAGAGTGCTATTTGTGTGACTGAGGCCGACCATAGTTATGTACATATGTATATGAATAAACAAACATCTAAACGCCACGCAGGTCAGTTACATATATGCCTAGCAAAAAGCTGCTGCTAACCTGACTTGCAACTGTTAACAAATATATCGACGAATGTGATGACTTTCTATATAGGTTCAGTTTTTGCTTGAAATATAAAGTATGTGATTCTTGGTACGGTTACTTCAGATGACAATGTTGCGTGATAGACTGAACAAATGGCTTACTGTGTTTTTGGAACGGAAGATGAAGTCGTTCTACACGGCGAATTATGTTAAAATCTTAGCATTTATATCTGTCATAAGCGTGGAACATTTACCCCAATCGCTAGTCATTAGGGGTGCTCTGCTCTGTAACGTGTAGCCTCCATATTGCTGCTGGCTTCCTCCGTGTTGTTTCCGCCGTCTTCCGGGCTCGTCCGTGTTTATTCCGGGATCCTCTGTGTTTTTGGCGGGGTCCTCAGTGCTGTTGCCGGCGTCTTCCCGGGGCCTTACCGCATTTCCCCTGGGGCATCTGTGTCAGCTCCGTCTTGGCACCGTGCATATCCGTATCTACTCCTTGTTGCCTCTGTGTTTTTCCATTACGTAATCAGATCCGTGTTCTATCCTGGAATGTAACATGGATGACGCTTCTGGGATACTTTGGTGTCTTCTGGGACTACGCCCGCAATGTCAGACATTTAACTCAGTGTGTCATTAAATGAAAAGCAGTCTATTGGACGGAAAATATTGCTTATCAATTTACAATCCAAGCTCTGAAATAAATGACAGTTAATTTGGTTCCTGTATGATCGGTTCAGGTACATTGATATGAAAGTTATTTGTTGTAAGTATCCTAACAGCGGGTAGACATCACAATGAGCAGATTCAAAAGGACGAGACAGTACCACATTCCATCAGTTGGAATAGCCAGATTAACAATCATACGTGTTGTGCCATCCAAGTGCAATCAAGCAGTCGGGCGTTGTCTTGTAGGACCTAACCTTGGGCACCAAGCCTTTGCATGTTGCTAAAAAACATGATAATCGCGATTTCAGTAACCGAAGCAATAATAACTAGAGCGATACTGCATATGACTTACTGCATTTCGATAGATTATATGTGATCTGCAGTGGTATAAATTGTTTTTGCACTTCTATATTATTGATTCAACTTCTCTTTGGTGGACTATTTCTTGTTGACGGTCAAGTCGCGGAGCGCATATATGGTAGCAGACCTTTTGCGACTGTTCGGGAATAGTGCTTTGACTACTCAGCCAATAAGTTGTAACAAAGGGTTCAGTGAGTTGATAAATCCGAACCTATGCATGCATATATACGGATTCCATTCCCCCAAATTAAGGCTAATCACTGTTTGTTTTTGTCTGACATCTCACGAATATATTCTGTACATTCAATGTTATCCGCCTAACAGAAATGCTAGAAATCTGACGCTTAAAATAAATTGTTTCTTTGAAAATGAATTTAATTAGTCTTAGCCTTGCGCTCTTGAAGGTACGTCGGTGTTAAAACTATATAAAAAATGTTTAAATCTTCAAAACCTTCAAATTAACCGATTCTACGCTCATTTTTAAACATTTGTTTGTCCATTTGGGCCACAGTATATGTGATTGTAAGGAAGATATTGAGATTACCAGGTAATGTCAATGAATGCTAAGTTGTTTAAATATAAATTCGCTATATAATTCAAAATGCAAAGAAATCATCCCTAAAAGATTATCTTTGTACGTTACTAAGACAAATCATATTCAAATGGTCAAATACAAAATATCAATTGAAAGAAAAAGCGCATGACTGTATGTTGTACATAGTATAGTATATCCTTTCGTGGACCATAATCAACGATAGGTTGGGTCCATAATTCAAAAATATATATATATATATATATATATATATATATATATATATATATATATATATATATATATATATATATATATATATATATATATATATATATATAATATCTATATAGACTAATGGATATTCTGTGGTTTTCAGACGAGGTTCGGTTTGCTCTTCGACGCTCGGGAGCTTATATCCATTACCATAACCGAGCATTGGTGATCAGAGGCAGGCGGATGTACGCGAGCTTTCGCTGTGACGAATGTGAATGCGCATTTATCGCTGCTTCAATTTTACACGATAGCAAGTTCAACTTATAATGCCATGGAATCCCATCCAAGGGCAAGATGATATTCAAACGATAGCATACGTCTGGTCCATCAGGAGACGACGACATTTGATGGTTGATTTCACTGGTGCATGCGCGGCGCATTGGTCAACTAGCGACACCAATTGCTGTAAGTGTATAGAAAGGGGGAACAGATATAACGTTGTGGCACGAAAATCGGCAGGTTGTTGGCGGGAGAGGTGTCGGAGGGGTCTGGTGCTTCCATAGCAGTGGTAACATAGCAGAGCCAATCTATCTAGAACGCGAAACATTCCGCTTGGGATAACACGTTGATTCTCGTGCGAGCCGAACGCATGTACCCACTGTACCCTATAAAGTGTAGAATGATAATCAATGAGGATTGATGGTGTGACATATTCATCATGTTTTATGAAGACCTTATACCTTGATCGCAAACAAATAACTGACGCAGTCTCACAAGTACGACAAGAGAAATGCCATTGTTTATTCCCCCAATTGGTTCGTTCTTTTCAAAGCCATTCTCGCCTCACTATGAAACACCTATAAATTATCCATTCAAAATGGACACGAGTGTATCTTATTCTTCTTGCACTGGATAACCTTTGCATGTTGTGCCTAATTGGATAGGGTTGATTCATAGGTTAATGAATCCGATAATGGCGTTTAAATAGAAGTTTCTGCTCCGTAACTAAAATGGGCATGAAATAACAAGGTGCAATCGTTCCCTGATGTTTATTATCATGTATTCAAATATCAACATTTAGTCGCGCTTGTACACCCTGACATAGTCGACTTGCATGGCACTATTCTCGCCTTCTGTTTCGTGCCATGTCCAATACCACCTGCCACATCACCGATACAAGACACAACCATAGCGCCAACACCAGTGTTTAGTGCCGACGGAACTTTGAAGGTACTGCCTAACGCCAAACATAATATCATGATTTAAATTTTATATGAAAGGCTGCGAGTGTAAATATTGATTGCGTATGAGCGTGTTGTGTTGTGTGTGTGTGCGTGTGTGTGTGTGGTGTGCGTGCGTTGGGAATGTGTGCGTGTTTGCAAGGCAGCTTGTTGTGCTGTAGGGCGGGGTTGGGAAGTGGTGCAAGACACATTGAAAACCGATGCATGCTCCACACCAGGCGTGCTACGGGATTCGTATTTGATGTTCGGTAAAAAAGCAAACCGATTTAGGATGTAAATGGGGAAGTCGATTTTGTCAACCTACCTCTGTCAGTTGTCGTAGAAGGACTTCATTGCCTCGCGATATTCCATTCCGTTATTCCAAGGGTTACCGTAAGAATCATTGTTGCCGCGATTGATGACATTATCCGGAATAAAGCCGTTGGTTGTCCCTACGGCAACGTTCAACAGGAAATGGAACTGCAACGAGAAATGAAATACAATTATTCGCCAACGAACTGAAAAGTTCATACACAGACAAGTACGAGCTAATTTGAGACGCATAGCTTAGAAAATGGCTGGGTTGTGGTGGTATTCCTTTGCATTGATGGAAACTGAATTGTAATATTGGGAATTAAAGTTGACTAGCTTAATGCAAAAACCTGCAACTCACTCCCTGGTCGAAAGGAGCCACACCAGGGCGCCCCTCCCAGGGGTTTTCGTCCGTACCCAACCAGGGTTTGCCATAATCATAGAAGGTCCAGCCTGGTAGCTCGCTAATTGGTTGATCAGGGACACGGTACAGAAATTCGCCATCCAAATACCACCTGCGTATGTTAAGGAGAGTGATGATAATTGTGACTACGCAATTCCTAATATAAGCAGTTGTGAAACAATGCTGTTCTTGGTCATTTAGTAGTACGACATATACTTTAGACCTTCATGCTCAACCATAACCTAAGCCGCAGTATCGTCACATCAGTGACAAGAAATGAATGATGAATGAAAAATACACGTAAAATTACTCTGGCATGAAGCATATTATCAGAATCACAAACTGGTACCCGGAAAGAGAAATATTAATGCTTGATACTACTACTACTACTACTACTACTTATTGTCACTACGCAATTCCTAATACAAGCCGTTGTGAAATAATGCTACATTGGCCGATCGTCCAAGTGATCAATTAATAAGTATGACTCTATATTGGAACAAGTCTTGCTACAGTCAATATGAAATATATGACTTTTACAACTCACACGATACAATCCTCGTTCCACTCAACGTCCAGTTCTCAGGCAGCATCCACATGGCTAAAGATTCACACCAAAACAAATTTCCACACTGTTAACCCAACAAAAAATTAGCCTTAAGTCGGACAAGAACTGTAAACAATATACATCCCGGCCACATCCGATCTCCGACATGCATTTTGGCGCAAATCACCGCGGCCATATTGAAGACGCGCTGACATGGTTGTCACTACCGGTGTTTTCGTCACGTGTGCACTGACCGGAGAGCCCAACAGTAGGTTTATATACCAGTAAGTGATCACATATCAATGAACAAAACACGCCATCTTAAATTAGAGGAAATCACCCCCTTGTCTCTCACCAGTAGCTGGATTGATGTTTTTGACCGTTCAATCAGTTGTCAAAGAGTCCTATATAGAACAGACGTGCATTTCACTAACAGGCTTGATAAATAGCACGTCTGGAACTCTGGGTTCTTAAATCAATCACAATATTGGTTGGGCAGCGGTGTTGTCAATTACCGTCGTTGGTCGCCCACGATCTAGGGTATAAGGTTATTGGTTTCCTGGCGTGTGTGGTTGGGTATCTGCTGTATTGTAGTTCTGTGCATCGGCGCTCTTAGCTAGAAACTTGTTTTCCGTTCATGAGTAGTCTTAATCTTGATCGAATTACAAATAATGACTCAGCAAGTCACTGCTTGGGATCTAGGCATCTGGAACGAAACCAAGGTGCACCATTTATTTCACCGATCTTATCACTGAAACGAATCAACGGGGTTTATGGCACCTATAATCAGCACAACGTCACGTCACGGCCTACTCATCACAGGTAAAGTAGGATATATTTATATTATTAATATTATATAATATCGATTATCGCTTAATTGCTATTCCAGATGCGGTTGATATATCCGCCATTTTGCGCTGTCAAGAGCACATTAGCTGTTAGAGGCTGCACCCTATGTGTTATTGTTTTTTTTTCGTTGTTTAAGCGTCTTTTTGACAAATACTGTTTTAGACATGAATAATCAGGTACGTTAGGTACTTGGTTACATGTGGTTACATTAACTGGTTGTCCGTTTTTGGCAGCCGACATGAGGATATTGTTGCTGCTGGTGCTCTGTGGTGCCGCCTGTGGACAGGAATGGAGTCTGGTGTGGGAGGATAACTTTGACTTCCTTGACCTCACCAAGTGGGAGCAAGAGATCTCAGCGTGGGACGGAGGGGTACTTAATAACATTTTAATATCATTGCTACCGAGTAATGGCAGTAATCGGCAGTAAGCATGAGCAAAATAATTTGCTTGGACTACACAAAATAGCGATTCATTTCAGAACAAAGAGTTCCAGACATACACCGATGACCCAGAGAACAGCTTTGTCAAGGACGGCAAGCTATATATTAAGCATGTTAGTGAAATCCACGTCGGTTCAATAAAGGACTCTTTGATAATTGTTTGAGCGGTCACAATATCCTATTCTTTTGTCTTTCGTTTAACTGTGAATTTGATAGACACTGACCGTCAACAACATGATTCCAGCTACTGGTGAGTGATTTGGTGATGATTTCCTCGAGAATGGCGTTTCAGACCTTGAAGGTAAAGTCCAAGGGAGGTTCTAACTGATCCGTGTAATTTAAGATGTCGTATTTGGTACATTGATATGTGATCATTTACGGCGCTGTAGAGCTATATGGTCGGTGCACACAAGACGAAAATCCCGTAAGTGACCAAAACGAAGGATGCTACCGTACCGGGAGTGACAATGGAATCCCACCAACCATGTCAGCGCGTCTGCGCAGCGCTGATAGATATGATTTCCAACATGGCCGCGCGATAATTAGCGCCAAAATGCCGTCGGAGATTGGATGTGGCCAGGTTGTTTATTGTTTTCAGTTCTTGTCCGACTTAAGGCTAATCTTGTTTACAGTTCTTGTACGACATAAAGCTAATTATTTATATATATATATATATATATAGATATATATAGAGAGATATATATATATATATAGATAGATAGATAGATATACATATACATAGATATATATATATATATATATATAGAGAGACATATATATAGAGAGATATATATATATATATATATAGATAGAGATATATAGAGAGATATATCTATATCTCTCTATCTCTCTATCTATATATATATATATCTCTCTCTCTGAGATATATATCTATATCTCTCTATCTATATCTATATATATATATATATCTCTCTCTATATATCTATATATATATATATATCTATATATATATATATATATATATATATATATATATATATATATATATATATATATTAGGGAGGCTCAAAAAAACCCTTTTTTGGAAAATGCGTTCTCCCCTGGTTTTATTTTGTGCCTAATGATGCCCTTATCACACTGATTTTTTCTCAGATTTTTAAAATTAATTTTATACCCTCCAGTCTAGCGTTTTCTTGAAAAATGGCGATTTTTGGTCCAAAATATATATTTTTGCACATATTATATTGATTTTCCTCACAAATTTTAGGGGTAAGTGAAGTTTAACAGACTAAACATATTTATCATGGTTATATAAATGTTTTTGCACTATTTGTGTTCTTTTATACAACTCCAAAATGGGAATTTTAATGCAAAACATGCATTTTTTACACACAAAAGGGGCAAGAGTTGTAAAGGTCTTTGATATAATATTGTTGTGTTATGCTTTAACTATACATGTTCTGTGACAATGCTCTATACCTTAAATATGCTATGTATCAGTAGATGCAAGGAGCAAAACAATAATTGTGTGGTGCTGAATGAATGCAGCAGAACAATTACTGTGTGTCACAGAGTGAATTCTGCAGAATAATGATTGTTCGGTGGTGAATGCAAATACGTGCAACTAGTGCAGATTATCAGGAACAAGCAGATTTATTTGTGTAGCTGTAAAATGGTTGGAAAATCTGGTAGAAGTGGACGGAAACCACGCTCGTCAAGTGTACCAGCCTGTCCAGCCACTTTGCCCACACAAAGCGGTTGTAAGCGTGGTCGCCCCAGGAGAGATACCTCGCAACCTTCTCCAAAAAGATCAATCTCCAGTGATTATTCAAATGAAAACCCAACAGAAACCTGTAGTGCAACAAGTAGAACCAGTGGAGAAAATGAAAAGAGGCATATTACCAGAAGCAGCTGCAGTACTTCAGGACTGCTTCATACTCTGGTCGGACCTGCAACTGCACAGTTCGTAACATGCAGACTCCCATCTAAGAAAGATGTCCTGAAAAGATGGAGAGGCATGAGAGATGGTACCGCGCAGAACTACCCCAACAGTGCCTTTGCTGGCGACCTTGCCAAAGAAGTAACTTCAGTATGGAACAGGGCAGCATTGCCAACCAAGCGACAGGATAAAATAAAGCAACAAATCCTTGATATGCTGGAAGAATGGAAAAAAATACAGCGTCTGAAGGAAAATGATACAAAGTGTGAAGTCTACTCAGATTCAATTGACAAGCTATTCAACATTGCCCCAGCTGACATTGAGGAGAAGTTAGGCGCATCAAGGAATGCAAATGCAATTGTAGATCTGGCATTCTACAGGTCCCAGTTACAAGACACCAAGAGTTCATCCATGTTAGGTGTTGACAAAAAGATTCTCGGGATTCAGCACCGAAGAGAACAAAGGGCACAGAAGGAAGGTACAAGGAGACGGTGTGAAGAACTCAAGACTTCTAAAGCAGCCAGTGTATCCACAAGTAATGAAAGGTAACATAAATACAAATTGGATACATCATATGGATAACTACTATTAACTAGTGCATAGCCTAGTCATAAATAAATTGTATATTTTGTATATACCATTTACTTCCAGCTGTTTTAGTGTGTAAACTATTCATCTACAGTAAGTAAATACATGGTGGAGGTTTAGTGTGTGTGGTACAGGTGGCTTTAGTATTAGAGATGCATGTATATAGTAGTAGTATGTAGTAATTTTCTTCCCACTGGCAGTGACAACGAGGAGAACTGTGAAGATGTCAGTGATACAGAGTATGTGGCTAGTGCAAAGACCCAGCAGGAACTGAAGAACAAAACAGACACAATACCTTGCACTGTGGTGGATCGTAAGACATTATTGAAATTGACAACACAAGTGGCTACCAGATACCATATGTCTTCCACACAGCACCTAGCGATGGTATCAGCAACAGTTGTAGCTGCTGGTGGGGACATGCAAGAAGTTGTCGCAAGTTCAGCTACCATCAAACGCCATCGTAGGTCAGCCCAACAAGAAAAGGCTAAAGAAATCCGAGCCAAGAAAGTTAGGCCTAGGTACCCCGTGGTCCACTGGGATGGCAAAATCATTGACTATGCATTAGGTATGCATGATGACTGCAATGCCGTGGTTTTGAGTGGACCAGGTGACTGCCCCCCATTCTTTAGGAGCCCCTATTGTTAGGAGAGGAACATGAGAACAGCTCTGCAACTCATGCTTAGACATTCTCCAAGTCTATGATATCCCCAGAGAGTCCATTGTTGCTGGTGTGTTTGATACCACAGCCTCTAACACTGGCATCCAGCAAGGCTGTTGCATCCGCTTGGAGCAGGCTGTTGGCCATGCGTTTCTGTGGAATGCTTGTAGACACCAAATGGCAGAACTACACATCAAGCATATGTGGTCAAGCTTCATACCTGCCACAAAGGGTATGTATACACACTTACAGTTACACTATACAGACCAGGTCTACCAATATTGTGTATACTAGTAAACCAGTTTTAATGTACATTGTGCAAATCAGTAGGAGTGTGTTTGACCAAAAGTATATATCTTATAGGTCCTGTGGAGCCCATATTCAAGCGCTTCCAGGAGTGGTATCTCCCTCTAGCCAGAGCCGCTGCAACTGCAGTACCACCTCAAGTGTTCCCGGATCCTAATGGGCTGGCACAGTGGGAGTGGCCTGCTGACTTTGCTGGTTCTCGAACTGGACCGTACACCTTGGTCACCACCCTCGCTCTGGAGTCAAAGCAGTGGGCCAGGGACCAGTTGGTGGCCAACACCTTTGAGAGGGAGGACTACCGTGAGCTGACAGAGCTCATCTACTTCTACCTGGGGGGTGATGTGAGTTCAATAAAAGCCTTACTAGTTAGATAATATGTTCATGAATTAAATATCAAACACCACTAGTATATATGAACTGTCTGTCTTTGCAGGTACCCAGGGGATTCAGAATGCGACGACCAGGTGCCAACCATTCAGCACGTTTCATGGCCAGTTCGCTCTACCTGATGAAGATGCAGATTCTCAGCAACGTGTGGCCATTGACACCCCGGTTGAAATCTGTGGTCCTGAAGATGTCGCAGGTCATCACCCTTCTGTATGGGGCTTACTTCCTAAAATCTCGTCTGACAGCTCCTGCACCCCGCAATGATCTTGGCTTCTACTATTCAGTTAAGGCATTTGTCTCAGTGGAACAACAGGCTGCCAGGGAAGGGCTCGAGAGCATCAAACGGCACCTTTGGTACCTGGTGCCAGAGCAGGTCGTACTGTGCCTCTTCGATGATGGTGTATCAGAAGATGAGAAGAAGGAGGTAGCAAGGGCTCTGGTAGCACACCCTGCACCACCTGTCTTCCATCCAGGCAAACCAAACTTCCAGCCTGTGATTGACCTACGGGGAGAGACCCGCCCAAGTCTGGCAGTGTTCGTCAGTGAGCGATCTTGGCTGCTGTTTAAGCTATTCAGAAGCAATACAGACTGGCTGCTCCGAGAACCAGCAACTTGGGCCCAAGATGCAGCCTATCGGGAGCTGAGGGAGCTAGTGAGGGACCTGAAGGTGGTCAATGACTGCGCTGAGCGTGCCGTCAAGGACGTGCAGGAGTACGCAAATGCTACACGTGACGCAGGACATATTGACGATGTGATATTGGTTGGAACGGATCACCGCTGTCGGCTGTCACACCTCCGCAAGGCTGACTTAAATGCCATAATCTAAGACTGAGACAGAAACCCTAATGCATGCTAAAATGCATTTTGTTGTACTGAAGTTGCTACATAAATGGACAGGAAGTCCTATTTCAGTGATCATATGCTTCAGTTTTTGTATTGTGCAATAAACAAGAAGGTATGATAAATAAAGCTATTGTCTGAGTTTTTGCAATTTTAATGACTTTTTTTCCCCTCCAAGCTGTACACGGTACATCATATTAGCATACAAATAGAATACACCAATCATGTTTAGACAGTTAAACATCATGAAAGTATGAAATATTAATTGTAATACATTTTGAATTGCATAATACATGAAAAATAGCGGAAAATCGTCATTTTTCCAGAAAACGCTAGACAGGAGGGTATAAAATTAATTTTAAAAATCTGATAAAAAATCAGTGTGATAAGGCATCATTAGGCAAAATAAAACCAGGGGAGCACGCGTTTTCAAAAAAAAGGTGAGCCTTTAATAGAGAGATATATAGATATATATATATATATATATATATATATATATATATATATATATATATATATATATATATATATATATATATATATATATATATATATATATATATATATATATATCTATATATAATATATAATATATATATATATATCTATATATATATATATATATATATATCTATATATATATATATATATATTTATATATATATATATATATATAAATATATATATATAATCATACATGTCACTATCGCTCGGGGAATGCGCTGTGTGAATTTATTCACTTGGGTGTTTGGGCCAGATAGACCCCATTACAGGGAAATGTTATTTCTACCGGTGCGAATTAATTTCGATATTTAAACTAATACAGACTAAATATTTCTACGCACCACACTTCCACTGGCCTATAAGTCAAAGCGTCTTTTCTGCATTCATTTTCCGAATCGGAATCTGTTTCTGAGCTCCGAGCCTCATTATCTGACTCGGTCGTTTTTCCGCCTCCACGCAATCGTGTGGGCTCAAATAAATCTCCACGGACATCATAAGTCCTCATTTCACCTAATGAGGTTTCATAATCTTCATCTTATGACGACATGTTATTAGATACCAATTAGTGTGAAGGATAGTTTCAGGACAAAAATCGCGGATCGCATAACTTTTCTCAGCTTCCGAAACACCGCCTTAGAATTTGTTTTGGGACAACCATCAAACGTGACGTCACGCGACCTGCCTCCTAGCAACCAACTTGTGCAAAATGGACTCGGGGAATTCAACCGGAATTAAAACCGAGCAGCACTTTCTCAGCTGGTTTGTGTCCACCGTACTTGAAAGAATAATAAACTATCTACAGTGGTTAGATTAAAATATATTTTCCTACATTTTGAAACATACAAATCGGATATGCCAAAAAACGTAAGTTTGGATCTTCTAGTCATTAGCGACAATGTACAGCAAATATTACAACCAAAATATCGCAGACTCATCAGTTTCACGCCGATGTACTTTTTCAGTGTGCTGCCATGCTTGAAATGGGTACTAACATTCTTCACTCCATTTGGAATGTTGGTATTCCATCCGAATAATAGCTAATATAGTGCTTGAATAAGTAACTCTCATCAAGCAGGATAGTCAATGGCGCGACAAGCTCAGCTTAAAACATGATTGCCAGGCCAGTTACTGATTTATCAAAAACAAATCAAGTGACTTGCTTGTGCTTTACTATTTGTGCCGATGCGTTTGTTTTTCCTACAAATTCGGGGGCGCTTGCTTATTTGCAATATCCTCGATTGAACATGTACGTCTGGTGCTTGCCGCCCAAAAAATGTTAAGGCAGTTGTAAAATTATCTTTCGATGCTACACCATGCTACCTTGTAAGGAGACATATTTGACACATTTTTTGTCGCTGTTTAAGAAGACAAAAATTCGGATGCCGGTTATTTACAGACGAATCAAATCCATTCCTTGACATACCCGCTCACCCTTTCCGGCTCACTATGCAATTGATTCAGATCTGGAACTCTATTATATTCCACCATGTGCAGTAGCATGAACCCTTCAAATTCCTGTCGGTATTATATTCACCGCACTCACAGGACCAAAGCACTCTCAAAACAGACCAACTACAATAATACCTACAACACCGACAAAGCACCAAACATAATTCTAAAGCGACACACAGCAACCGCCAATATAGCATCCCAAATAACTTATGAGCATCCCCTGCCAACTGAGAAACCTGATCCACGCTACTTAATTTCTATATTTGAAAGATCAGAGAAATCAATGCGGATTGCCCTCGTAAAACCAAATAACTGCGTTGTCGCTCTAGTGAGCCAAACAATTTAATTATTGTGATAAGTACGTACTCTATACGAAATTGTCTACAGACCCCATATAATGGCCTGACCTGATGCATTACATCAAGCGCACTCAGCATCATGTAGCCGGTTATGGCATGATTCAGAAACACAATTATCATCAGATAAGTCGCCCGACCTAGCGCATTTATACATTTGATCTATCTCAGGCTCTTGTTAATGCAGGTCGAGCGAATCCGTGGTTGGTAGCTTAGCATTGAAAACCGAGCTTTTTTGAAATTTTGTTTAGTAAGCGCCCTGGTTTGAAGTGTTTTTATTTACAAGATGACCTATGCTGTCCATCTCCTAGCTACGTATGTAATCAGCTCATTATGTATAAATTAATAAGCTGTAAGAACCGTAACTATTTTTATTCCGAGCGTTTGTTTATAGCTGGTAGGGGGGTCGACGTTCCATTACCAATAAGCCTCTCTTTGAAAATGCATTTGCACATATGATGAGTAACTCTTACGTTTTCTGAGCATTATCTAACACGTAGAGCAGTTCGTGAGGGTTTGAGTACTTGCGGCAGATAATATTTTATTAGCGAACGCCAAATTTCATCAGAACGTTCACTTGAAATGATGTGCGGGTGGCAGTATTCTGCATTAGGTAGCAGGTGCGTCATTAACAATAAGGCGATGAATACGCCAAGTGTCATTTTCACGCTTGTAGATCAGCAGATCTCTAAATAAAAGCATTCATGAATATCAGTTGTTACATAATGAATATCACAGCCATATCAACACAAGTTAGTTGCAAGCACGTGTACCTTTCCATTGTGCTCCCATATTCAAAATGGACCATAGCAGATCCCCAATCGCCATTGATTCCAATTATCTCGTCACATCCAATGTGAATTGTTGGTCCTTCCTCCAAAGCAAAGTTGTTCTTCATATACTTCCCAATCGCTTAATGTAAAAAACAAGATGGTCAAAGGAACATAGAATACATTATGTTAGTTGTCTACTTCAAAATACATCAAAATCAACTATAATTTTCGGCTCCTAATTCGTTATTTAATACTTCTAAAATATACTGCAAATGTGTGGTGGCTGAAGATTTAGAATAACTATACAAAGAATGAATCGCACCTTCCAGATAATCAAAAATAAAACTGGCGAGTGTTTATCGTGTCAGAAATATGATGATTTCAATAGCTATTGACATCAAACATTTGCTCAATGATCAGTTCACCTTCGTTGCCATGGAGGTCCACCTGCTTCTGCATTGACAAAATGGCATTCGTTGAGTACATGTCCTTGAGGGAGTCCAAAATTCCTCCATTGTATAATTCTTCCCACACGCGGAGCCGATTACGGATTTCTATTGCAACCGCTGTTGATCACACAATATGCATTGCAATACATAAATAGTGTCAGTAGAATATCCTTTGGCGTTAAATGCAACATATTACTTAAAATTTATCTTAGATCAACCCTGACACTATCCGAAGTCAGCAATTTCTCAAAACCTTACTTCTATATCAGAAAATACTCTGTAGCACCTTCATCACACCAGCACAAATCACATTGCTATAACATAGTTTGCTTAATACTCACACATGTCACCGTAGTGTTTGCATTTGTCGTTCGCAGAAGCTGTTTGAAGGATTACCAGCACGGTAGCCCAAGTTTTCCACTCCATAGTTACTTGCGCCTATCTCATGTGTATCTCATGTATAGTAGCGTATTTATAGACAACTATTCACCTAGGGGGAAGTCGGCGGCATGTCAAGCTCCGCCAAAACCTCTATTGACACGCGTTCAGTGCCTGGCGGCGATGATTATTTGTTATGACGCCAAACAATCAACATGTCAATCAAGCGAAGATAAAGATCATGCAGGACGGAATGCGGAGAGACATTTTCATGTCGAACATGTTAGAAATCAAACATGACGATCTCAGAAATTAAAATGTACTAACCGGTACAACTGTTACAAATAACAGATTAAGTATTATACACAAACTGAATTTCTGATCCACGTTTATGTGTGTTTTAAGAGTGAGATAATCACCTGCAGGAAATAAATGTATATGGGCCGGGTACTGTAACGCGCAAACTGAATTACTGCACTCTGCATCAGGTGCTGTTTAAGAGTGCGGCTGAACATTTAATTATTGTCTTCTGTCAGAAACCATGTGTAATATTGTGATGCACAACATATGAAATGATTACGTTGGCGTACTTGTTTGTATCACATTTACAATCACAACATCTTAAGATACAGCTGAATCCATCTGCTGCTGTTATGCTATATCGCCGGTGTTGATAATTGTTTCTGCATAAATTAATGCCAATGCCGTATAGGCACTATCCGAATCTAAACTGGTCAACGGAGACAATTTGAAAGCACTCAGTCTCCACAGTGAAGTATTGGTTCTCCCCACAGCGGAATTTACCGCTGTTTTTGTCCACGGCAAATCAATGGCCTCCTTGTGTGTACGCATTGAAGAACCTATATCAGTATTGGACATATCTGGGTTATGTCGAAAAGGTCTATCACATTGTTAAACGTTCCATTGTTATGCAGAATTGCAAGCTATTGTTCTTACTCTCTACGAGTACAACTTGTGAGTGATACGGAAAACTGGTCATCTCATGATATCCCAGTCTACTATACTCTCTATCTAATCCTGAATGGTCTCGCTTACTGCAAAGGAAACGTCGCACTCGATTCCTTGGTTTCAGTACTATCATTTCTCCTGACTGGTGACAGCATATAGAGAACATGTCACGGCAACGTACACTCAAACCTTCATATTTGTTGCATAATCACTCTTAGCCATTATCTCTGCAAATATATGAAGAGACACTTCCATGAGTTTTCTCACGGCCAGGTAACATTATCAGTGGCATATGCATCTTATATCTGGATAGGAATTCAGCCATTTACTGTGGGCAGTCTCACATCAGGCCTCATGTTTCTTCTGCGTATCAACTATGCATTTGTATTTTTTTTTTGCAGATGATTCGTCGAAATTATCCTCTGCCTAGACAATAGACAAGCACAAATGGCAAACGCCAGCGCCTTCATGAGGGACATCTGGCATATTGATCAGGGCTGGCCCGGATCAATTTCGTAATGCCAGCTAATTTTAGAGGGTGCAGTTGGTTACTGAGATGCAGACGCCGGCATGGTTTGGTAGACGTTAATCTATGCTTAATATACCATTATCTACAATGTAAGGCCTTGGCATAGACAGACCTGTCAGACGTGCCACCACCTAAAGATGGGGAGGCAAGATCGTAGCAGTCCGCGGTATATTACTAAATAGCAAGCATTAGTTTGATATGGGCCGGCGGTGTATGAGAAGGATAGGCACAAGATACATTTCGGTGCCATTGATAAAACTGATATGTTGAGACTCTTTTTTGCACTTGAACATTTCAAACTCATGCTTAATTTACAATAGCTCTACAAGGTACACAATCCGTCAGCACCAACATAGCGATTGCATCGACTGCATTACAAGACGTCCATTGGCACTTGGATAAACCCTGTAGTCCTCATCCCATTGTTGATGCTGTAAACGGAGTCAGCTTTTATTGCTATGGTGTCATTGTCGTTAACATTGGTACAAATATATCTATGTTGATTGCACAGGTCTGTAAATGTTTACGCTGTCTCTTATGATGGCAATCAATATACAGTTAGTTACGTTTGCATTGTTAGGCTGCCTGTTTTTGTCTAAAGGGTGGTGAAGACTACGTTGAACCGTGACTTCCAGATCCATAGCCAACCAGAGGACGCATTAAAACTCGGCACATCTTTCATTTCCGCAAGCTGGAGAGCCTTTGATTGTATTTCTGGCCCGAACAGACCTGCACCTTGGACCAACTTCTGTTTGAACCACGTAAACTGTGCCTCGTCAAGTTCTTCATCTCCACCTGCTCTCTTTCTTTTACGGCTTTCTTATTGGCCGGCTTTGTGTTGTTCCAAGATGTCAGTATAACCCGATATGGCAGTCGTGGAAACTTCGGATGTCTTGGCGATTGTAGCTTGGCTTGGGCCAGCATCCCTTAGATGATTTAATTACCTAATCAACTTCGTTTAACTCAGGTGATCAGAGGCACGTCCAGACTAACCGAATGAAATTTCATTGCATGGAATGGTTTCCCGGTCTGCGTCCCCTTTATCGAGGAATCCCCATCGGCGAGGTCCCAATTCTGAGATCCGCGGTTAGGTTCACCGTTTGAGCTTCACGTTAATCAGCCTAAACCACACAGACACAGACTGAAAGACAAATTAATTTCCCGATGCCAATGTTGAGTGCACAATTCCATTGTTGCTATCCATGGAAACACATTATGAAAACGAATCATTGAGATAGTGGGTCGTTTGGCTGACAGTGGATGTGATTTGAATGCGATGTACTATAACCATGATATGGGGATTGTAGACATCTAAGTCCATATATCTAAATATATTCGTCCAATACAAGACTAATATTGGTATAAGCACGGCATACGGCGACAATTTTACTAGGCGGCTGTCTTAAATGTCGTCGTGTGAATTTCACACCTTGATACACAAAGCACATATGTAACACAATGCTAAACGTAGGGAGTTCAATTTAAACGAAATGATGATAACTGCAAGCTGACCTTGCCGCAAATGTTGGTTGCGTGTATGTGCTTACCTCATGAAGCAAGCAGCATGAGTTGGTCTTGCCACAGAGGGCGGTGTTATGTGTTTACCGATTAAACAAGTGCAGTATGTTTTGCAGGTTATCTCCACCTTTTTATGCTGATCTTAACACCACATCCGGGCTTAACCGAGGTGTTCTGCCATACAGAAGTTCTAAGGTTGACAATTTTACGATTCGGTTCACTGTGGAACTGCCTGTGAACATAGTTGAACACATGCAGTTATCCCATTAATGGAGTTTGGCTTGGCATAGGAGGTTCGTCATTGTACTATAAGCTCTATCCATTCTTGCATTGGTAGCTGGCTTATAGGCTGAAGTAAATTTTGGGTCCCCTTGAAAAGTGTGTTCAACTCCTGTTTTGCAAGGATTTCTAGCAGCCTTTCATGGGTGCATACGATCTTCGCAAAGGAGGTCCTTGCTAAGTTTGGGGCCTCTAATTTTTTGGCGGGTTACTACCACATAACGGGAATAGTGGTCTGCTACGAATGCAATAAAATTGTTGCCATGGTTACTGCGAGGTAGAGGTGTCACTTGGTCCATCGAAATTCTCAGCCAGGGCTCACAGAGGGTCATTTCCAGTCGGTTAGAACGATTTGTACCAACACACTGAGGACAGCTATTAACATATTTCCGTACATCGCGATACATACCTAGCCAAGAGAATATCTACTTCAAGGCAAATAGCATTTTGTTTATATCAGGAATTATGGCATTGGGACAAAACTGCATGCCAGAGGCTCTCTGGCACGACAAGCGCTAATGAATTAGATGCACCAGGTCTTAATAAATGGTTGAGGAAGCTGTGCTGTGTAATATAGTCGTTTTCTCTAAGGTGAACTTCCTTATTCGAAATTAGTATGATAACATCTTGTAGACATCGACATTATGTTAGTGCAGAATGAACAATTTCATTGCCCTTCACGGATATCAGCGACCATTGCGGTAACTGCTTTATGGCTTAGTATAAACTGCGTCTTTGAACTTAGTACACTGTCATTTGTATACGATTGTTACTGTTGCTGATCTGTGTGATTCGTTGGTGCATTGGGATCAGGCCTGCATGATACTGTTATGACTGTCTCTCGTATCTTTTTGGCTGACTTGGTCGTAACAAGGCATACCGTTTAGTCCTGTTAAATATTGATGGTAGCCAGATCATGATACGCGTCGATTACGTCATCGTTAATCAAACGGGTGGTGACATATTCGTGTCTACTGAGGGCGTCAGCAGCCAAGTTAAGTGTTCCACATCAAAGAAGTATGATTGCAGTCCTACGAGCGAACGGATTAGTTTGGGTGATGTCTGCTTAGTGTTTAGAACTGACACTTAAGCCTCGTGGTCCGTTCCCAATGGACACATAGAACCTACTTCTTTCCACACATGACTTCCAGTAATTTTCTCCATGGAATGATGCTAGCATATCAACGTTGGTAGTTGAATAATTTTGTTCATGCATATTTAGGGCTATTCCTGTGTACCCGATCCGTCTTTCATTCCCGTTGTCGTCTATTTGCCCAGTGGCTGATGTGCTAGCATCTGTATAGAGAATGAATGACTTATCGAAGTCCGTTTATGCGAGAATCTGATTGGACTTAAACAGACTCTTAATGGATCGAATCTATATCCACTACCTTACTGTCGTCCAAATAAGTTTCGCGTCCTTCTTTGCCAGATCATTCAATGGCTTACAAACAGCAGCAGTATTTCGAATAATCTTCCTAAAAAAGCATTCACCAGCAAAAGAAATTATCGAATTGCTTCGACGGTAGTGTGTGCGGGATAAGTTGCTATAGCTTGCAGGTGATTATCGCTTGGTAGGGAACCTACCTGTCCGAGAGTAAATTTTGTGTATTCGTGACATTCTTTTCCTTAGCCAACTTGGAAGAGGCCAGAGGCTACGGCCATGAGAGAAAAGTATCTTGGCTTACTACGACCCATCTCACCAAGCGTGGCATCCATGTGTGGTATTGCAAGAGTGGATCTAACTGTTTGTGAATTGAGGTATCAGTAAATATGCGATATTGTGTAGGTTTTGTGTCATGCTGCACCTGCTTTCTGGACTTGTTAGTCCCCTTTGCTAAGGATGCCATTGTCAACTGCCATTGACTGCAGCAAGAAGGGACAATGACTACCTGCCTTTGTAGTTCATCTATCTGTCTGTTGATCTATTTTGGCATGACAGGGTTGGTCCTGTAAGGTCTGCATTGTCTGGGTAGGGCACGATGGTGCATTCAGCCCAGTTATTATTGCCAAGATTGATAGATTTGTCAAGGCTCACTGAGGCATCATGTTCAATCTTTACATTTATTTGGAGAAACTGCGTTAGGTGAGGATTATGGAGCTTGATTCATAGGTCGTCAATAACAATAATATGAATTTCATCTTCTCCTGAAACCATCGTATGCCATGACTTTTAATAATCACAAGGTAACCACAACAATTGAAAGTGTAATCACCGATTCGATTGCGTGACACTCACCCCAATGAAATAACAACAAAACCGTTCGCTTTAATCACTTTACTTAAGTAATTTTTCCTTTGTGTCTATATAACGGTCAGACATTGGACAAGATTGTTCCTCGGGCACATCAAGTGTATTACCCTGGCCCACTTGCAGTTCGGCTTGAGCGTTTATTGTCGTAACATGACATCCAGGTGGTGGGTCCTGCCTGGTGCCTACCACAACCTGTGGCGGAGTGAATATTCTAGAAGCTATATCCCATTGCGGTGATCGATGATCTGTCATGCTGTCACAATTTCAGTATGCATTTATGATCTAAGCTCTGAAGTAAATGACTGTTAATTTGATTCCTGTATGATCTGTACATGTACATTGATATGAAAGTCATTTGTTGTTAGTATCCTAGCAGCGGTTAGACATCACAATGGGCATCACTAGCAGATTCAAAAGGTCGAGATGATGTGCGGACACAAACTCGATGTCAGCCCCCCCCCCCCCTCCCCCTCCCACCTACTCCCATAGAAAAATAGGCTTTCATCGATATATCACTTCTCATGTTAAATACAGCCAAATCTATAATACAATATAACGTTCCATTTATTAGATATTTGATACAGCTGCGCCATTCGGGCAGCATAGGTAAGAGTTGGGCACATAGCAGACAGTATTCTCCGGTTTAGTTTGTCAACGACAGTTAATTCCAAGTATATCTAAGTCAGACTTACCATTGATTAAGAGGCATATGACCAAGGGTTGGTATATATTAAAACTGAGTGGTGTTGCATCCGTTAGACTGTTGTTGCTCCTTGCAGAAGTGAACTTGCTTTGAGTGAGGATGACACCTTTACTCAACTGCGGCTGTTAGGATTAAAAACAAGTACTCCGCAACATCACTGTTTAGTAGACACGAGAGTATAGGATGACCCGAAGCAAGCTGATTGTTGTAAATGGCTATCTCAGCTTTGCCTGCTTTTCACTGGCCATGACATCCTCCTCCCAGTCGGAAAACCATGTTGCAACTTGCAAAGGTGGTCATCTTTTGCACTCATAATATATCAGCAATCACTGACAAATGCTACCAGCATACTTGTATATTTGAGAAATGCAATACAGCCTATAAGGAAGCAATTGTCATCCATGTGGTTTGCTTAAGCATTCTTCAGCGAAATGAATTTAAATCCTTGGAGGATTGTTCAAAATAATGTGTTCGTTCGTAAATTTTTGGTGCACAAGCAGCATATCTGGTCTATTTGTGACATCCCATGTGTAAGTAGCAATTCAGTGCTTACATTCAATACAGAGATTGTGCTGGGTCCTTGCTGCGTACCACTACTATGTACATTATTGCTTAGGCATTTTATCACATGTTTGACACCCATTCGCAAAACTATGGCTCTATATGGCAATGTCACATAAAATGGTCCATGGCGTAGAATTTCATTCATGGAGCATGGGATTTGGGAATATCTCGCAGGTCTGGGGTGGCCTCAGATTCCGCTTGTTGCTGAGCAGACTGGACCTGGTAATCAACTTTGAAAATGCTTAACATTTTGAGTTAAGGCTAGGTCTGTAGTAAACAATGTTAGTTAAAGTCAAACTTCCATTCTTGACATCTTGGTAAACATGTTTTATTTGTCTATTAAATTTTCCTTTGATGAGACATTGATCGGTTATCATATGATGAAACTGTTTCTTTTTGTCTGACTATTTTGATTATATTTGTGCCAATGCCATATGTCACTTCTAATTTGCTCTATATAATATATATATATATATATTATTATATACGAGGTTCGGGGCTCTCGGAAGCTTAGGAACCGAGATTGGTGATCAGAGGCAGGCTGATGGACGCGAGCTCTCGCTCTGACGAAAGTGCATGCACATTAACCGCTGCGTCAATTTTACATGATAGCAAGTTCCACTTATAAAGCCATGGAATCCCATCCCAGGACAATATGTTATTCAAACGCTAGCATGCGTCTGGTCCATCGGGAGATGGTTGATTACACTGGTGCAAGCGCGTCGTATTGGTCAACTAGCGACACCTATTGCTGTAAGCTGGAAGTGTAGAGTAAGGGGGAACAATGATAACCTTATAGCGAGAAAATTCGGCGGCATGTTTGCGGGAGAGGTGGGGGAGGGGTCTAGTATTTCCACAGCAGTGGAAACGTGGCCCAGCCAATCAAAATAACGATTTCGCTCGATCTATCTAGAACGCGAAAGCTACGTAACAGTACTCATAACACGTTGATTCTGCTGCGAGACGAACACATGTACCCTCTGTACCCAATATAGTGTAGAATGATAATCAATGATGATTGATGGTGTGACATAGTCATCATGATTTTATGAAGACCTTATACCTTGACCGCTAACAAATAACAGACGCAGTCCCAGAAGCATGACAAGAAAAATGCCATTGTTCATTCGCCCAATAGACCATTTCCCGGTGACCCGGAAGTAGTTCTTCTCATTCCCCGTCTTGTTGCTACGCGTGACACACTTGTCCTTAGCAACGCTGTATGAACAGTTTGTGGCGTATCGTAAATGGTGGTTTGAATGTTTTTGCCTTATAATAAACGATCATATCGAACCAAAATGCCAACAAACATTGTTACTGGGGAAGGTGCAGCTCAGACAGCTGATATAAACACCGTGAAAGAATGAATGGCGTGTCTTTCATTCCGTTTCCAATTCCACGCTCCAATCCAGAAAAATGCAGAGAGTGGGCCAGGGCATGTGGACGGGAAAATTTTGGGCCAGAGAAGGGCACCTATATTTGTACCAAGCATTTCATTGGTGGCAACGGTCCAACAACTGAGCACCCCAACCCAATACCTGCTACATTCCAATCAAAAACGGAACTTCAGCGCTTCAAGCAAAAAAAACAAAGACCTGCACCTAAGGAAAGATCCTGTGTTGATCCTCCCATGCCAAAGCACAAAAGACTTGGTGAGTGTAGCATGAATCAAGTAACCATATTAATACATAAACAGGTTCTCAACAGTAAAATATATGCTTGTGTTAAAATTATGATTTTTTTTTTAAGTGCAGTTAAGAAAAAAGTTTATATCTATTTGTTGAAGACCAATTTATATTTTTTCCCCCAGAGTATAACAAGCCAGCTCCTTGTCAACTGAGGGATTTGCTTCAAGGAGGACCACTTGCTACTTTTGATGGTAAACAGTTACCACGTGACAAATTTGGATTAATGTTTATGTTATGACATATCAATATGAATTTTCATCACACATGTAATTCAATTTTGTTTATCTTTTGTACATGATTTGTTTGCCTTGCTAGGTGACAGCACAGTTAATATTCAGAGTGAATTGGATCATCAAGAACATACACAGGTTAACCCCATTGTGTCTTCAGCAGTAATGGGTAGGTACATGTGTAAGGAATGATCACACTCCTGTTTGATATGATAACTATTTTTTACATCAGTATCCAATACTTCTCTGTTCAGTTCAGTGATATTGTTTACTTTCAGCTGATAACACATGTGATGTGCTCCTGAAGCCAGTTGTGCCCACATCTGATGCAAGCACACAAACTAATATAACCCTGGATAACATCCAGAAGTATGATGACGATATGCTACAAAATTCTGTAAGCTTGAAACGAGAGCTGTTCATCCGTGACGTGTTTGCAGATGAGCAATCCTGCTCCTTCTATACAGGTAGGCTTATTCCACAAAAAGGCAATTTTTTAGTCAATGTCTCAAAAGTAAATAAAACCATTTCATCATATTTCACTGCATCTGCTGATGAGTCAGTAATATGCCTAAACATGATGTATATATTAAAATGTTTTGAATAGTCACAATATGCTTCCAAGTATTGTGTATGACTCTACCAAACAGAAAACCATTTTGTCCAAATCCAGGTCTAAAAACCAGTATGCTCTTCTTGCTGTTTGAAAGTCTGCATGCTAAAGCACATAAACTCACTAAGTGGAGAGGGGATGAAACCTCAACAGATGACAAAAGGGTGAGAGAGACTGTTTATGGTGCATATATATTACTATTTTTGTTATATAAAAATTGACTATGATAAAATACCTCACAAGCAATGATTGCAATGTCTGATTTTTAAAATGCCTTCAGAATCACATACGAGGACCTGAGTGCATGCTGACTCACTTCAACCAGTTCTTGTTCGACTTAGACGTGGTCTAGATGTTCGGCAACTGTCTGATCTATTTGGTACATCAACCAGCAATATCAGTAGGACGTTCAACCCGGGGGTGAGATTTTTATCACTCGAGTGGAGACCTTTCATCCGTTGGCCCACCAACAGTCAGGTTTTGAAGCATATCCCAAAGTCATTCAAGTGTTTCCCTAGAACAAAAGCCATAATAGATTGTACAGAATGTTTCACTCAACGACCAAGTTTACCCTCCGCTCAACGTGTTACATGGTCCTCATACAAGCACCATAACACCTTCAAATGTCTCATTGCTATATCACCTACTGGCTCCATCATAGTTGTGTCCAAACTATGGTCAGGAAGCATATAAGACAGACAAATTGTCAAGGAAAGTAATTTCCTTGACCATGTGCAAAAAGGAGATGACATCATGGCAGACAGAGGCGTTGTAATACGTGACCTTCTAGCTCTCAAAGGTGCGACTCTCAACATTCCCCCTTTTGCCCATGGGAAACAGCTCAGCAAGCCAGCAGCAATACGGACCCGTCGTATTGCTTCTCTCAGGATTCATGTTGAACGTGCAATAGGTAGATTGAAGACCTTCAATATTTTGTCTGGTGTGATACCATTAAAACAGCATCGCATTATGGATGATTGTGTAGTTGTTTGCAGTGCTTTGGCTGATATGGACACCAAGCTTGTCAAGTAGAATGCAATACTTTTTTGAGCATAACAACTGTACATTTTGAATATCATTTGTCATATGTGTGCTCACTCAAAGGTTGTTAGCCATGCTATACCCTACATTGTTTTCTGGTTACTTAGCTGACTGGTCAGTAAAGGTCCAATTTTTATATCTTAATATTCATAACATATATTGCTTGATCTGGTTAATGTATGTTCTCTGCAAAATAGTGTGACTGATTATATAATAAATGATGATAAACACACTTCTATTGCAGTTAACCGAGTACCATTTATTTATATACATTATGGCTAGTACGACAAGAACACGAAAAGAAATATTATAAATTTAAAAATCTATACATCAAAACATTTATGCACAGGGAAAACACTATTGCTGTGAAAACTTGATAATTTCTGGAAACAGAAATGATGAAAAAAAAAGTGACATATTGCAAGCAATTTCTTCAAACTTTTCTTTATCAAAGGGAACACTGATGATGTGGATTCCTTTCATTGTGTACACCACAAAGTCACAATTATGCAAACCGTAAATTCCCATCTGTCCCTGTACTTGTGTGAAGTAAGCACTGTTGTGCTTGAGTTGAAGAACCCCACCTTCACTTTCAACACACCCTTTTTCCATGGCATTTTTTCTTCATTGCGTATGGGCACTTGCTCTCAAGAAGTCTTTTGTGATGACATGAGAGTCATTCCAAGTCAAATCAACCAGAGCCTCCAGCGAAGGATTTTTGATTTTCTTCTAGCTTCTCACAGTGAAAGTACCATATATCTGATGGACTTTGGTCAAATAATTAAGCCCAAATATGATTACTTCTTCAGATTCAGCCTATTTTATGATAGGGGGGTCATTTTTTATATTAAGACCTTCATTTTGGAGCATGTTGAGGCCCCTGGAAAAGACATTTTAAGAACAACCAGGCCCATAGCTTTCATTTTCCCTTCAGAAAAGTAAAAATATATTTGTATTGTATCATTTTTTCTCACCTTGGACCCTTGGTTATCCTCTCACAAGCTCCAGTAAATGCGAAATATCACCGTGACGCGAATTCGCGAGTGGTTTTTAGTGATGTTGATTTGTATTTTTCTCAAGGAATATTCATGATGGGACCTTCATCTTTGGTAAGCAAACTCAGAATCAACTTTTCTAATAGTCTAAGCAAGCCAGAAGCTCTCTGTCATGAATATCAAGATTTATAGTGTTTCAAAGTTGGCTCCAGCCTGAAAAGTGCTATTTTTATCACTTTTCGGGGGTACTTTTTTCAAAAGGGACACATGTTGTCCCTTTATTTTTTTTTGTGGTGATAGATAGGTATCTTATCCAGAACATATAAAAAAATTGGAAAAGTAATATGTGTCCTTTTCATTTTAAATTAATCTGCCAGTATCTCAAAGTATTAGACAGCATAATTTGCAACCAATACACTCATAATCATGGCTAAGATGCTTCCACGACATCACTATAGGAAATATGCTGTAAAATGAAAAGGACACATATTACTTTTCCAATTTTTTTATATATTCTGGATAAGATACCTATCTATCACCACAAAAAAAAATTAAAAGGACAACATGTGTCCCTTTTGAGAAAAGTACCCCCGAAAAGTGATAAAAATAGCACTTTTCAGGCTGGAGCCAACTTTGAAACACAATAAATCTTGATATTCATGACAGAGAGCTTCTGGCTTGCTTAGACTATTAGAAAAGTTGATTCTGAGTTTGCTTACCAAAGATGAAGGTCCCATCATGAATATTCCTTGAGAAAAATACAAATCAACATCACTAAAAACCACTCGCGAATTCGCGTCACGGTGATATTTCGCATTTACTGGAGCTTGTGAGAGGATAACCAAGGGTCCAAGGTGAGAAAAAATGATACAATACAAATATATTTTTACTTTTCTGAAGGGAAAATGAAAGCTATGGGCCTGGTTGTTCTTAAAATGCCTTTTCCAGGGGCCTCTACATGCTCCAAAAGGAAGGTCTTAATATAAAAAATGACCCCCCCTATCATATAATAGGCTGAATCTGAAGAAGTAATCATATTTGGGCTTAATTATTTGACCAAAGTCCATCAGATATATGGAACTTTCACTGTGAGAAGCTAGAAAAAAATCAAAAATCCTTCGCGGGGAATTTTCCAAATTTTGGTTCATTTGAAATGGAATGACTCATGAGCAAGTCACAATTCCATCAGCAGAACACGCCATATAGGGTCTGTCTGAAGACACAAGAAGTCCTGCTGTATCAACTTTAAGGTGCTTGTGCATCTTTCTACACACTGTGGCGTATAACGAACGGGCACACTTCTCCTTCTTGCGACCCCATTCGAGAGCTGGCGTAGTAACTGGTGCATTGTCCCCCATTATTTTGGCAATGAGAACAGACAGATCAGTGTCTGGTTTGTTCGCGATGGTGTGCATCCTGGTGCACACCTGGTGAAACACTGAGGCTGTTATTCTTCCTCGCCTCATTGCATGCCAGGCAGAGTTTTCAGCTTGCCCTTCAGTGTCCGAAGCAATGAGTTGAATTTCAGCGGGGGTGTATTTGAAAAATCTGACGAAATCATCTGCAGTGCAGGTAACTGTGGTTTTTCCTGGTACGGCTTGAGCAGACTCAATGATCTGCCCAACAAACGCCTTAGCTCTAGCCAGCACACCCAGTGAGAGGCATGTGGGCTCTGGCTCTGGAGACTCAGACATGTGCTTACTTGGGTCCTCCAGTATTTCGCGGACTTGAGCGCAAGGGCTGATCTGTTCAACAGAAAGAATCAATAGTTACTAAATTCTGGTTGCATATTTACAATTCTGCAATTATTTATTCTGTACAATCAGTTCTAAACAAATAAAACTTAATGCAATTTTTTTCCCATATGTGCAATCAACTGAAACATTTAATCAATACCTGTCTGATTTGGTGTGCCAGGCCCTGTAGCTGGTCTTCTGAGTGTCAAAGTCATCAACTCTTTGACCAAGCGGTGATTCAAGGGTGGTTCTATACCTAGAACAGATACAAAAATGATAGTAGAAATTATTCATAGTCTTTATAATCCTAACTGACAACTTTAGCTTGGGATAAATACAGCTAATGTAGTCTCAAATGAACCAAAATATTTGTCTCACCTCACACTTCGAATCGTCATATCCTGTACTGGCACAGGATGGTCATGCTGTCTTGAATGTCTTGCCCACTGGTTGGCCCCATCAGTACAAAATTTCCTTTCGAAGGATTCAACTTCATAGAGCATGGCAGACACGTGACGGCATGCTCCATCAGCCCTATGAAACAAACAATGAAGTGAAAAATATAACCTATTGATATCAGGGACGAGAGGGGTAAAACACACATATTGCTATTCCCCATTTAACATGGCAAAATAATTTGCTGCACTTTTATGATACATTAATGATAAATTATCTAGCACAGCACTCATAATATACCCTACACTATTTAGACTACAAAAGATGCTGATTATGGGGCTGTTAGACCATGTTTATTGATGGAGCTTCAGGCTATTTTAATGTTTAGAATATTATCTCGAGCAATATACTTATAATGCATCAGGAGCAAACTGAAACAGTAATTAATTTCAACTCACCCTCCCTGGCATTCACAGAAGGCTGTGAGGACTCGCACAGCTAACAGTCAATAGCAATCCAGGCTTGGTATGAGTCAGTCTTTAGGTAGGTTTTGTCCATGCATATAGGCTTTACTCGGCCAGGAGCAACACAACACACCCTTCCCTCTCAGCTGGTCACCTGGCAAAACTCTAGCTGGAGCACATGACCGTCGGCAAAAAGGCTGTAGTCTTCAAAGACCTGTAGCTTTTGACTTTTCTCTTGTCGAAATCAGAGCGCGATGCTATAAAATAGTTAAAAATGTCGTAGAGAGTAATATCCGGAACCACAGAAAAGTCAGTGGAGAACTGCAAACTAGCATCAGAGCACCGATGAAAGCCTATTTTGTGTCCACACATCATCTCAACCTTTTGAATAAGCTAGTGATGCTCATTGTAATGTATACCCGCCGCTAGGATACTAACAACAAAAAACTTTTATATCAATGTACCTGAACAGATTATACAACATTTATTTCAGAACCTGGATCATAAATGCACACCGAAATTGTAACAGCATGACAGATCATCCATCACCGCAATGGGACATAGCTTCTGGAATATTCCCACCGCCACAGGTTGTGGTGGGCACCGGGCAGTACCCACCACCTGGATGTCATGTTACGACTGTAAACGTCCAAGCCCAACTGCAAGTGGGCCAAGGTAATACACTTAATATGCACGAGGAACAACCTTGTCCAATGTCTGACCGTTACATAGACATAAAGGAAAAATTACTTAAGTAAAGTGATATTGATAGATAAGCGCAGGGTTTTGTTGTTATTTTGTTGGGGTGAGTGTCAGGCATTCGGATCGGGGATTAATTGTTATGGTAACATATTGAAAGTCATGACATACGCTGGTTAAAGAGGAAGATTCAATTCACTGGCCGAATTTGTTTGCTGTGCTGTGCTGAATTCCACTTCGGGGATATCAACTAGCTTGTTCTTTGTAATGATCAGAATATGTTTCGTTGTGCTTCCAACTATGTGCCCCATCGGTCCATGTGATCAGCATGCAACGATATGCATTGCATTGACATGCTTATGTACCATTACAGATGACCTCACTCATTCTTCCCATTGCAACTGCATTGATCCATTTGAAATACCTTGCATTGCTTTGAAGCTTAACAGTCATCGATGTTATATAGTGCAAATAATCAAATTTGAAGCAGAACGTTGCACCGTTATTATATAGAGTGTCAGACACATGGGGTAGAGGGGGAGTGATAAAGCTAAGGAAAATCCCCACTCAAGAGTCAATCACGAAGCAGGACAGCCTTAATAGCCATGTCGGACCTGTAGACATCAATAAAGATAATTTGTATGATATTGACGACCTATGCATCAGGCTCCATAATCCTCACATAACAAATGCGCAGTTTCTCCAAACAAGTGAAAGGATTGAAAATAATGCCCCAGTGAGCCTTAACAAATCTACAAATCTTAGCAATAATAACTTGGCTGAATACACCATCGTGCCATACCTAGACAATGCAGACCTTACAGGACAAACCCTGTCATGCCAAAATAGATCAACAGACAGATAGATGAACTACCAAGGCAGGTAGTCATTGTCCCTTCGCACAGCAGTCAATGGCAATTGCCCATGGCATCTGTAGCGAAGGGGACTAAACAGTCGAGAAAGCACGTGCAGCATGACACAAAACCTACACAATATCGCATATCTACAGAACCCTCAATTCACAAACAGTTAAATCCACTCTTGCAATACCACGCATGGATGCCACGCTTGGTGAGATGGGTCACAGCAAGCCAAAATATTTTTCTCGCCTGGGCATAGCCTCTAGCTTCTTCTAAGTTGGCTAAACAAAAGAATATCAAGAATACATAAACTTTACTCTCACACGAGTAGGTGCCCTACCAAGTGATTATCACCTGCAAACTGTAGCAACTTATCCCACTCACACTACCGTCAAAGCAGTTCGACAATTTCTTTGGCTAGTGAATGTATTTTAAGGAAGTTTATTCGAAATACTGCTGCTGTTTGTAAGCCTTTGAATGATCTGGCAAAGAAGGACGCGAAACTTATTTGGACGACAGAAAGTCAGTGGACATAGATTCGATCAATAAAAGAGTCTGTTCAAGTCTAATCAGATTCTCGCATATACGGACTTCGACGAGTCATTCATTCTCTACGAAGATGCTAGCACATCAGCAACTGGGCGAATAAACGATAAGGGGATTGGAAGACGAATCGGGTACACAGGAAGAACCCTAAATATGCACAGTTCATTGCCAAAGAGGTCCGCCTGCTTCTGCATTGACAAAATGGCATTCGTTGAGTACATGTGCTTAATTGAGTCCAAATTCATGTATTGTATATCTCTTCCCGCACGCGGGGATGATCATGGATTGCTTGTGCAACCGCTGTTGATCACACAATAAGCATTGCAATACATAAATAGTATCAGTTGAATATCCTTCGGCGTTAAATGCTACATATAACTTAAATTTCAGCTCCGATCAACTGTGATTAAAACCCTGACACTATCCGAGGTCAGAAATTTCTCAAAGTCATTACCTATATAGCAGAAAATATTCTGTAGCACCTTCATCAATATCGGCACAAATCACATTGCTACAGCATAGTTTGCTTAATACTTACACTCGTCGCCGTAATGTTTGCATTTGTCGCCCGCAGAAACTGTTTCAAAGATAACCAGCACGATTGCCCAAGTTTTCCACTCCATTGTCACTTGCGCCTATCTTATGTATAACTCATGCGTTGCAGCGTATTTATAGACAAATCTTCACCTACGGGAAAGTCGGCGGCGTGTCTTGCTCCTCCCAAACCTCTATTGACGCGCGTTCAGTGCCAGGTGGCGATGACAAAATGTTTTGACGCCAAACAATCAACCTGCCAATCAAATGAAGATAAAGCTCACTTCATGCAGAATGGAATGCATTGAGACGCTTTATTGTCATTTCTAAAATTTTAGCAATCAAACATCACGATCTCAGAAATTAAAATGCACTAACCAGTACAACTGTTACACATAAAAGATTAAGTATTATACAGTAAGTTGAATTTATGATCCACGTTTATGTGTGTTTTAAGACTGAGATAATCTCCTGTGAAAGCTGAAGGAAATAAATGTATATGGGGCTGGTACTGTAATGCGCAAGCTGCATTATTGCACACTGCACACCGTGCTGTTTAAGAGTGCGGCTGAACATTTAATGATTGTCTTCTGTCAGAAACCATGTGTGATATCGTGATGCACAAGATATGAAATGATTACGTAGGCGTGCTTGTTTGTGACACATTTCGAACACCACATCTTATTATACTTTCAACGTGAATGTGGTAGTCTTTATGGTCGCAGTGATGAAGACGAGACGTCAATTGAATGGTAACTAGAAAACGGAGGTTTATTCCTGAATGTTGGGGTACGGATTCCGTATCCGCAAGTCCGAATATATATATATATTACAAAACTATGGTATGGAGTTACTCTGGTTATGTCCAGAGGCTACTACTGAGTAGGAATTCCAAACTGCTACGTGCCGTACGGAGTTGGCCTTCCAACTTGGTCCGTACGACGGTGACTGTATCTTTGCCCGAATAATGAATGTCTTGTGTTCGAGCGGAGCCAGGTATTATAGGGCAATGGATGTAAGGCATTGGTCGCCAATTTTGAGTGGTATGAGGGTAAAGTGCTAATTTGGAATAAGGGCCACCGAACATGCGGGTCTGAATGAGGGTCAATTTTGCTTGTCCCAACGTGCCGAAAACAGAGGTTGTAAATAAAGGTATCTGAATTGTGGCGTGCCTTGGGTACACTGGCTGACGACGCTTATTACGATATCTTATCAATAAGGGCGGTCACATATATACCCTTTCTACACGTTAGACTTGACCTCAAGTCTAGAACAAAACTGACTAAAAAAAACCAAATTCATACAAAACATTAAAATCAAACGAACCATCTCATAAATAATTAAGAGGAATGACAATTATAATGGAAAACATTAATTATAAAAGTTGTCACCTCTTCCACATTGTTGGCATGTTTCATGATACATAGAAATATTACAATATCGGCACATTTTATGTCGGGAATCGGCTCCGGTAAAGCGGCTTGATGATTCATGACGTCCTTGATTATTGTTGGTGAATTGAGGCTGTTCATTTGCGTGAATTCCGTTGTTAAGATCTCTTAACTGGTCAGAGAGTGATACCTCACGTTTTGACACTCTGTCTTTATCGCGGAGCCCTTGATTTTCATTTTCACTTGTTGCTAATTTCGACGATATGGTTGAGTTAATAATGAGCTGTGCGCGCAATATATTTCTAATGTCTTCAACTTTGGCTTGTGCGGCAAGTAAGCGATTATTCAAAGCGGCGATTTCATTCTTTAATTCCTCAACTTCACAGTCATGGTTTGGCTTCAGCTGCTTTAATCGCGGCTTTTTATGATGCATCTTGGGGGCGCTTGTATTAACACATGCCATCCAGTCGGAAGCCGGAACTGAATGGAATGGTAGACTCTTCTCACCTTTCTTCTTCGTCAAGAACGTTTCCAGGCGGACTTGGTCCCGTCGGCGTTGACTTGGCGACTTGTTCTTTGTCGGCGCTGTTTTAGGGTATGGTATTTCACTTGGGGATTTCTGTGATGAGGTAGCCGGTGCCAGGTAGCAAGGCATAGGCCCTGGCCAGGGTTGTCCGTGGCGTCGGTAGCCTAATCGTCCAGATATACCTTAGTTTTTGAAGATGACTTTCCTGTGACCAGCCAAAAGGTGATCACTCCGGATTCTCCTCCAATTTTCACCGTGAACGTCGTAGTCTTTATGGTCGCAGTGATGAAGACGAGACGTAAATTGGATGGTAACTAGGAAACGGAGGTTTATTTCTGAATGTTGGGGTACGGATTCCGTATCCGCAAGTCCGAATATATATTACAAAACTATGGTATGGAGTTACTCTGGTTATGTCCAGAGGCTACTACTGAGTAGGAATTCCAAACTGCTACGTGCCGTACGGAGTTGGCCTTCCAACTTGGTCCGTACGATGGTGACTGTATCTTTGCCCGAATAATGAATGTCTTGTGTTCGAGCGGAGCCAGGTATTATAGGGCAATGGATGTAAGGCATTGGTCGCCAATTTTGAGTGGTATGAGTGTTAAGTGCTAATTTGGAATAAGGGCCACCGAACATGCGGGTCTGAATGAGGGTCAATTTTGCTTGTCCCAACGTGCCGAAAACAGAGGTTGTAAATAAAGGTATCTGAATTGTGGCGTGCCTTAGGTACACTGGCTGACGACGCTTATTACGATATCTTATCAATAAGGGCGGTCACAATACAGCTGAATCCATCTGCCGCTGTCGCTGCTGTCGGAAAAGTCTCTCACATTGTTAAACGTTCAATGTTGTGCAGAATTGCAAGCTCTTGTTCATCCTCTCTATGCATTGGTTGTTTTCTGCAGATGATTCGTAAAAATTATCCTTTGACTAAGCAATAGACAAACACCAATGGCAAAAGCCAGCGGTTGTATGAGGGACCTCATAGTATACAAAAAAGATTGCACATATCTATCCTATCCATGCGTGGTATTGCAAGAGTGTATTCAACTGTTTGTGAATAGAGGTATCTGTAGATATGCATTATAATGTAGGTTTTGTGTCATGTTTTCGCGTGCTTTTTTGACTGTTTAGTCCGCTTTGCTGCAGGTGCCATGGAGACTGAGACTGCAACTGACTTATATGCAAAAGAACAATGACTACCTGCCTTAGTAGTTCATCTATCTATCTGTTGATCTATTTTTGCATGACTGGGTTTGCTCTGTATGGTCTGCATTGTCTGGTAACGGCACCTGGTTTGAGTCTGATGGTGTATTCAGCTAAATGAGTATTGCCGAGATTACTAGACAAGGATCACTGAGGCATTATTCCGAATCATTTCATTTACGACACATTTGTCAGGTAAAGATTATGGAGCCTGATACATAGGTCGTCAATATTATGCAAAGTGTTTTTATTGATGATCCACTGGTCTGTCTTACTTTGCGATTGACTCCCAAAATACCGGTTGTATTCGGGTGCACTGAGTAAGGACGGGTCAGGCGGATGCGGGGCAGTTGCGCAAAATGCTCAAGCGTTCCATTCAATAAGCTAAAAACGTCAAAGCAATACAAGATATTTCAAATCGATAATAGAAGTTGCAATGGGAAGAATGAGTTAGTACATCTGTAATGATACATAAGCATGTCAATGTATTGCAACTCGTTGCATGCTGATCCAACAAAACGATGGGGGACTTGGTTGGAACCAAAACTGAGCATATTCAGATCATTACGACGAACAAGCTGGTTATTATCCAAAAGTGAAGTTCACAAAATACAGCACAGCTCAGCAAACAAATTTGGCCAGTGGATTACAGCTTACCCTGAAACCAGCGTATGCCATGACTTACAATAATCACAAAGAAATCATAACTACTGAGAGTTGGGCTTGGGCGTGTATGGCTTGAACATGACATTCAGGTGGTGGGTCCTGCCCGGTGCCCACTACAACCTGTGGTGGAGGGAATATTCCAGCAGGTAGGTCGAATTGCGGTGACGAAAGATCTGTCATGCTGTCACAATTGCGGTGTGCATTTTTGATTCAGGCTCTGAAATAAATGACAGTTAATTTGATTCCTGTATGATCTGTTTTTTATTGGTAACCTAGCAGCAGGTAGAAATCACAAAGAGCATCAATAGCATATGCAAAAGGACGAGATTATGTGTGGACACCGAAATTCAAAAGGAGCAAAGTGTGGTATTCAAACTCGATGTCAGCCCCACAGAGAAAAATAGGCTTACACCTATATATCAGTTCTCATGTTAAATAGAGCCAAATCAATAATACAATATAATGTTCCATTTGATAAGATATTTAATACAGGTATTCGTTACTCACTCTTTAAGAAACCGTTCGTGCTGCATTATTTATGAGTTTGGCACAACGCGAACAGTATTCTCCGGTTTGGTTTGTCAATTTGCTCGTGCTTTTCGACAATGTGATCACCTTTAAGCCTCACAGACATAGCTTCAACACTGGAGCAGCTTATCATATGACTTACTGTGTTTTGATAGATTATATGTTATGTGCAGTGTTATAATTTGTTTTTCGCCTTCTAGGATATTGATTCAACTTATCTTTGGAAGACTTTTTCTTGCTGATGGTCACGTCGCGGAGCACATATATAGTACTCAGCCAGCAAGCAGTAACAAAGGGTTCAGTGAGTTGGTAAATCCAAACCTTCAGGTAATGACTATCATGTCACATGTACAGATCCCATCCCCCCAAATTAAAGCACATCACTGCTTCTTTTTGTCGTGACATATAAAGAATATATTCTGCTCACTCTGTGTTCTACGCATAACAGAAAGCTAGAAATCTCACACATAAAATTAATTGTTTCAATGAAGATGAATTTAATTGGTGTTACACTTGTGCTCTTGAATGTACTTTCACTGACCAATTTCTGATACTCTCTGTATAAATCATCAATGGCAATGCCATTGCGTTCTCCAGTTTCGTGTGAAGTCTGTAGCCCGTGAAGAAACGACAGGATAAATGCCACATTCTCGCTCAAGTGATAGTAATTATTCATAAAGTTAATAATTCTCATTCCATATCAAATGTTCAAATCATTGGTGTAATTAAAAAAACCTAGCCTTTTCTAGTATGAGGTTCATGGTTGTTTTCACTGGTTCAAACGCGTCGTATAGGTCAGCTAGCAACACAGATTGCGGGTTGTTGGCGGGAGAGGTGTGGGAGGGGTCTGGTATTTTCACAGTAGTGGAAACATAGCCGAGCCAATCAAATTAACGATTACGCTCAATCTATCTGGAAGCTACGTAACAGCCATAACACGTTGATTCTCTTGCTGGCCGAACACATGTACCCTCTGTACCCGATATAGTGTAGAATGATAATCAATGATAACTGATGGTGTGACATATTCATAATGATTTATAAAGACCTTATACCTTGATAGCTAGCAAATAACGGACGCAGTTCAAGAAGCATGACAAGAGTAATGCCATTGTTTATTCGCCCAATTGTTTCGTCCTTTTGATGCCATTCTCGCCTCACTATGAAACACCTATAATTTGTCCATTCAAAATGGACCCGAGAGCATCTTATTCTTGTTGCACCGGTTTAACCATTGCATCTTGCACCTATTTGGATAGGGTTGCTTCATAAGTTAATGAATCCGATAATGGCGCTTAAATAGAAGTTTCCGATCCTTAACTAAAATGGGCATGAAATAACAAGGTGCAATAGTTCCCACATGTTTATTATTATGTATTCAAATATCAACATTTAGTCGCGCTTGTACACCCTGACATAGTCGACTTGCATGGCACTGTTCTCGCCTTCTGTTTCGTCCCATGTCCAATACCACCTGGCACATCACAGATACACACACATAACCATAGTGCCGTTACCAGTGCCTAGTGCCGACGGAACCATGAAGGTACTGCTTTAACGCCAAACATTATATCCAGCTTAAAATTGTATATGAATGGCTGAGCGAAAAATATTGATTGTGTGTGTGTGTGTGTGTGTGTGTGTGTGTGTGTGTGTGTGTGTGTGTGTGTGTGTGTGTGTGTGTGTGTGTGTGTGTGTGTGTGTGTGTGTGTGTGTGTGTGTGTGTGTGTGTGTGTGTGTGTGTGTGTGTGTGTGTGTGTGTATGCGTTTGTGTGTGTGTTTGCGACGCGGCTATATGGTGGGGTTGGGCTGTGGTGCAAGACACTTTGAAAACCGGTGCATGCCCCAAACCAGCCATGCTATAGGATTCGCAATTTACCGATATTCGGTCAAAACGCAAACTGATTTATGAAAAAATGGGGAAGTTTATCGATTCTGTCGCCCTACCTCTGTCTGTTGTCGTAGAAGGACTTCATGGCCTCGCGATATTCCATTCCGTTATTCCAAGGCTTACCGTAAGCATCATTGTTGCCACGATTGATGACATTATCCGGAATAAAACCGTTGGTTGTCCCGACGGCAACGTTCAACAGGAAATGGAACTGCAACAAGGAACGAAATACAATTATTCGCCAACGAACTGAAATGCTCATGCACAGACAAGTACGAGCTAATTTGAGACGCATAGCTTAGAAAGTAGTTGGGTTGGTGTGGTATTCCTTTGCATTGATGGAAACTGAACGGTAATATTGGGAATTAAAGTTGAATGCAAAAACCCGCAACTCACTCCCTGGTCGAAAGGAGCCACACCAGGGCGCCCCTCCCAGGGGTTTTCGTCCGTACCCAACCAGGGTTTACCATAATCATAGAAGGTCCAGCCTGGTAGCTCGCTAATTGGTTGATCAGGGACACGGTACAGAAAGTCGCCATCCAAATACCACCTGCATATGTTAAGGAGAGTGATAATAATTGTGACTACGCAATTCCTAAGTGATCAATTAATAAATATGGCTCGATATTGGAACAAGTCTTGCTACAATCAGTATGAAATATATGCCTTTTACAACTCACACGATACCATCCTCGTTCCACTCAACGACGTATGTGTGGAAATAGTCACCAAAGTTTCGGACGTAATCAAACCTACACACGCCAAATACACATCGGTATAGACGGGCAAATGCCGGATTGTCTGCTCTTGTATGATAAATCTCAGACTTGCGAGAGATTTATTTTGATCTAGCATCGTTTGTCATATAACGAACATAGCGGCAGTAACAAATACGATGCATGCATTCGAACACATCATATTGGTTAAAACAACGCGTCATTTAGGATTGTAATGTGCAACTCGGAACACACCGGCTAGAAAAATTATCTTGAACATCAACTAAATCTTTTTTCCTCGAGATAACAGACACGATCGATTATCTACCTTGATTCTTCCTACTAATTAAAATCAGTCAACGGCCCACTTAATTAGATTGATTTACTCAAGTTAATCTACATTTTAATTCAGATTGCTTCGGTGAGTGCAACCCCCACGCTATATATGTATACGTACGCATGGTTGGTAGTCAGGTAATAACGATTATTAGCGCGGTTCACTCCCCAATGTAGAGTTGCCCCCATTTTTTGAATTCCAGTATCCAAACCTGAATCGGTAAACTTCAGGTCCCGGTTACCTGAAGTTAATCAGCCATATTAGATCACGATCAAAACTCAGCGGTATGCTCAAAATTAATTGCAATGTATGTCAGGATTCTGTGGAAAGGAAACTGGTTGGTACCAATGGTTTCTGTGATGTCAATTTCTCCAGACCTTGGCCAACCCCCGTACGTCCAGTTCTCTGGCAGCATCCACATGGCTACAGATTCACACCAAAACAAACTTTCACTGACTGTTAAGCCAAAGTATAATTAGACTTAATTCGGACAAAAACTGAAAACAATAAACGACCTGGCCACATCCAATCTCCGACAGGCATCTTGGCGCTAATCTCCGCGCGGCCGTATTTGAAATCAAATCTGTCAGCGCTGCGCAGACGTGCTGACATGGTTGGTGGAATACCATTGTCACTCCCGGTACGGTAGCATCCTTCGTTTTGGTCACTTCCGGTGTTCTCGTCTTGTGTGCACCGACCATATAGCTCTGCAGCGCAGTAAATATCACATATCATTGTACCAAATACGACATCTTAAATTTCACCGATCAGTTAGAACCTTGCTTAAACTCTACCTTCAAGGTCTAAAACGCCATTCTCGAGGAAATCATCCCCAAATCTCTCACCAGTAGCTGGATTGATGTTGTTGACGGTCAGCGTCTATCAAATTCACAATTAAATGAAAGACAAAAGAGTAGGAAATTATGAACTCTCAAACAATTAACAAAAAGTCCTATATAGAACAGGCGTGGATTTCACTAACAGGCTTAATATATAGCTTGCCGTCCTTGACGTAGCTGTTCTCTGGGTCATCTGTGTATGTCTGGAACTCTTCGTTCTGAAATGAATTGCGATTTTGTGTAGCCAAAGCAAATTGTTGTGTTAAGGTTCACAAATGCGTATGACTGACTGCGTCTGCAGATAGATCATACTACTGCCATTACTCGGTAGCAATAATAGAATAATGTTATTATGTACCCCTCCGCCCCACGCTGAGATCTCTTGCTCCCACTTAGTGAGGTCAAGGAAGTCAAAGTTATCCTCCCACACCAGACTCCATTCCTGTCCACAGGCGGCACCACAGAGCACCAGCAGCCACAATATCCTCATGTCGGCTGCCAAAAACGGACAACAAGTTAATGTAACCACATGTAAAAAGTACCTAACGTATCCAAATATTCATGCCTAAAAATATATTTGTCAAAAAGATGCTTAAACATCGAAAAGAAATAATAACACATAGCCTCTAACAGCTAATTTGCTCTTGAGAGCACAAAATGGCGGATATATCTACCGAGTCTGTAATAGCGATTTAGCGATAATCGATTTTATGTAAAATTAAGAATATAAATATATCCTACTTTACCTATGATGAGAAGGCCGTGACGTGACGTTGTGCTGATTATAGGTCCGGCTAGATATTTATAGGGCAAATACCATGCGCCACATGGTAGTTCCCAACTTAGATAATATAACTAAAACGTCACCAAAGTGTCAGACATGGATGTTACTTTTTTTATAGCATCGGAGGGGGCACTCATTGTACATTAACAATTATGGAACTAGGCGTAGCTATAAACCCTGTTGTTTCGTTTCATTGATAAGATCGGTAAAATAAATGGACTTTTACTGACTCTTTATCAACAATAATAAGCTTTGAGTCGTACAAGAACTGTAAACAATATACAACCCGGCCACATCGGATCTTCGACATGCATAATGGCGCAAGTCAGAACGGCCATACTGAAGACGCGCTGACATGGTAGTCACTACTGGTGTTTTTGTTACGTGTGCACTGACTGTAGAGCTCTGCAGTAGGGTTATATTACAGTAAGTGATCACATATCAATGAACAAAACACGCCATCTTAAATTAGACGGATTAGTTATAACCTCGCTTAGACCTCACCTTTAAGTTCGAAAACGCCATTGTCGAAGAAATCATCCCAATGTCTCTCACCAGTAGCTGGATTGATGTTGTTGACTGTTCAATCAGTTGTCAAAGAGTCCTATACAGAACAGAAGTGCATTTCGGGCAGCGGTGTTGCCAATTACCGTCGTTGCTCGTCCACGATCTAGGGTGTATGGTTAGTGGTTTACTGGCGTGTGTGGTTGGGTTTCCGCTGCATTGTAGTTCTGTGCATCGGCGCTCTTATCTAGAAACTTGTTTTCCGATCATGAGTGGTCTTAATCTTGATCGAATAACAAATAATGACTCAGCAAGTCAGCGCGTGGGATCTAGACATCTGGAACGAAATTAAGGTGCACCATTTATTTTACCGATCTTATCAATGAAACGAAACAACAGGGTTTGTAGCTACGCCTAGTTCCATAATTGTTAATGTACAATGAGTGCCCCCTCCGATGCTATAAAAAAAGTAACATCCATGTCTGACACTTTGGTGACGTTTTAGTTATATTATCTAAGTTGGGAACTACCATGTGGCGCATGGTATTCGCCCTATAAATATCTAGCCGGACCTATAATCAGCACAACGTCACGTCACGGCCTTCTCATCATAGGTAAAGTAGGATATATTTATATTATTAATTTTATATAAAATCGATTATCGCTTAATCGCTATTCCAGACTGGGTAAATATATCCGCCATTTTGTGCTCTCAAGAGCAAATTAGCTGTTAGAGGCTATGTGTTATTGTTTCTTTTCGATGTGTAAGCGTCTTTTTGACAAATATATTTTTAGGCATGAATATTTGGATACGTTAGGTACTTTTTACATGTGGTTACATTAACTGGTTGTCCGTTTGTGGCAGCCGACATGAGGATATTGTGGCTGCTGGTGCTCTGTGGTGCCGCCTGTGGACAGGAATGGAGTCTGGTGTGGGAGGATAACTTTGACTTCCTTGACCTCACTAAGTGGGAGCAAGAGATCTCAGCGTGGGGCGGAGGGGTACATAATAACATTATTCTATTATTGCTACCGAGTAATGGCAGTAGTATGATCTATCCTGCAGACGCAGTCAGTCATACACATTTGTGAACCTTAACACAACAATTTGCTTTGGCTACACAAAATCGCAATTCATTTCAGAACGAAGAGTTCCAGACATACACAGATGACCCAGAGAACAGCTACGTCAAGGACGGCAAGCTATATATTAAGCCTGTTAGTGAAATCCACGCCTGTTCTATATAGAACTTTTTGTTAATTGTTGGAGAGGTCATAATTTCCTACTCTTTTGTCTTTCATTTAATTGTGAATTTGATAGACGCTGACCGTCAACAACATCAATCCAGCTACTGGTGAGAGATTTGGGGATGATTTCCTCGAGAATGGCGTTTTAGACCTTGAAGGTAGAGTTCAAGCAAGGTTCTAACTGATCCGTGTAATTTAAGATGTCGTATTTGGTACAATGATATGTGATATTTACTGTGCTGCAGAGCTATATGGTCGGTGCACACAAGACGAGAACACCGGGAGTGACCAAAACGAAGGATGCTACCGTACTGGGAGTGACAATGGTATTCCACCAACCATGTCAGCACGTCTGCGCAGCGCAGACAGATTTGATTTCAAATATGGCCGCGCCGAGATTAGCGCCAAGATGCCTGTCGGAGATTGGATGTGGCCAGGTCGTTTATTGTTTTCAGTTTTTGTCCGAATTAAGTCTAATTATACGTTGGGTTAACAGTCAGAGGAAGTTTGTTTTGGTGTGAATCTTTAGCCATGTGGATGCTGCCAGAGAACTGGACGTACGGGGGTTGGCCAAGGTCTGGAGAAATTGACATCACAGAAACCATTGGTACCAACCAGTTTCCTTTCCACAGAATCCTGACATACATTTCAATTAATTTTGAGCATACCGCTGAGTTTTGATCGTGATCTAATATGGCTGATTAACTTCAGGTAACCGGGACCTGAAGTTTACCGATTCAGGTTTGGATACTGGAATTCAAAAAATGGGGGCAACTCTACATTGGGGAGTGAACCGCGCTAATAATCGTTATTACCTGACTACCAACCATGCGTACGTATAAATATATAGCGTGGGGGTTGCACTCATCGAAGCAATCTGAATTAAAATGTCTACAAGGTAGCTTAAGTTGAGTAAATCAATCTAATTAAGTGGGCCGTTGACTGATTATAATTAGTAGGAAGAATCAAGGTAGATAATCGATCGTGTCTGTTATCTCGAGGAAAAAAGATTTAGTTGATGTTCAAGATAATTTTTCTAACCGGTGTTTTCCGAGTTGCACATTACAATCCTAAATGACGCGTTGTTTTGACCAATATGATGTGTTCGAATGCATGCATCGTATTTGTTACTGCCGCTATGTTCGTTATATGACAAACGATGCTAGATCCAAATAAATCTCTCGCAAGGCTGAGATTTATCATACAAGAGCAGACAATCCGGCATTTGCCAGTCTATCGTGATGTGCATTTGGCGTGTGTAGGTTTGATTACGTCCGAAACTTTGGTGACTATTTCCACACATACGTCGTTGAGTGGAACGAAGATGGTATCGTGTGAGTTACAAAAGGCATATATTTCATACAGACTGTAGCAAGACTTGTTCCAATATCGAGCCATATTTATTAATTGATCACTTAGGAATTGCGTAGTCACAATTATTATCACTCTCCTTAACATATGCAGGTGGTATTTGGATGGCGACTTTCTGTACCGTGTCCCTGATCAACCAATTAGCGAGCTACCAGGCTGGACCTTCTATGATTATGGTAAACCCTGGTTGGGTACGGACGAAAACCCCTGGGAGGGGCGCCCTGGTGTGGCTCCTTTCGACCAGGGAGTGAGTTGCGGGTTTTTGCATTCAACTTTAATTCCCAATATTACCGTTCAGTTTCCATCAATGCAAAGGAATACCACCCCAACCCAACTACTTTCTAAGCTATGCGTCTCAAATTAGCTCGCACTTGTCTGTGCATGAGCATTTCAGTTCGTTGGCGAATAATTGTATTTCGTTCCTTGTTGCAGTTCCATTTCCTGTTGAACGTTGCCGTCGGGACAACCAACGGTTTTATTCCGGATAATGTCATCAATCGTGGCAACAATGATGCTTACGGTAAGCCTTGGAATAACGGAATGGAATATCGCGAGGCCATGAAGTCCTTCTACGACAACAGACAGAGGTAGGGCGACAGAATCGCTAAACTTCCCCATTTATTTTCTAAATCAGTTTGCGTTTTGACCGAATATCGGTAAATTGCGAATCCTATAGCATGGCTGGTTTGAAGCATGCACCGGTATTCAAAGTGTCTTGCACCACAGCCCAACCCCACCATATAGCCGCGTCGCAAACACACACACAAACGCATACACACACACACACACACACACACACACACACACACACACACACACACACACACACACACACACACACACACGCACACCCCCCCACACACACACACACATTCACACACATATTCACGCACACACACAACATGCACGCTCATACGCAATCAATATTTTTCGCTCAGCCATTCATATACAATTTTAAGCTGGATATAATGTTTGGCGTTAGGCTGTACCTTCATGGTTCCGTCGGAACCAGGCACTGGTAACGGCACTATGGTTATGTGGTGTATCTGTGATGTGCCAGGTGGTATTGGACATGGGACGAAACAGAAGGCGAGAACAGTGCCATGCAAGTCGACTATGTCAGGGTGTACAAGCGCGACTAAATATTGATACTTGAATACATAATAATAAACATGTGGAAACTATTGCACCTTGTTATTTCATGCCCATTTTAGTTAAGGATCGGAAACTTCTATTTAAGCGCCATTATCGGATTCATTAACTTATGAAGCAACCCTATCCAAATAGGTGCAAGATGCAATGGTTAAACCGGTGCAACAAGAATAAGATGCACTCGTGTTCATTTTGAATGGACAATTTATAGGTGTTTCATAGTGAGGCGAGAATGGCATCAAAACGACGAAACAATTGGGCGAATAAACAATGGCATTTCTCTTGTCATGCTTCTTGGACTGCGTCCGTTATGTGCTAGCTATCAAGGTATAAGGTCTTCATAAATCATTATGAATATGTCACACCATCAGTTATCATTGATTATCATTCTACATTATATTGGGTACAGAGGGTACATGTGTTCGGTCAGCAAGAGAATCAACGTGTTATGACTGTTACGTAGCTTCCAAGCGCCATGTTTTGCGTTCTAGATAGATTGAGCGTAATCGTTAATTTGATTGGCTCGGCTATGTTTCCACTACTGTGAAAATACCAGACCCCTCCCACACCTCTCCCGCCAACAACCCGCAATCAGTGTTGCTATCTGACCTATACGACGCGTTGGAACCAGTGAAAACAACCATGAACCTCATACTAGAAAAGGCTAGGTTTTTTTAATTACACCAATGATTTGAACATTTGATATGGAATGAGAATTATTAACTTTATGAATAATTACTATCACTTGAGCGAGAATGTGGCATTTATCCTGTCGTTTCTTCACGGGCTACAGACTTCACACGAAACTGGAGAACGCAATGGCATTGCCATTGATGATTTATACAGAGAGTATCAGAAATTGGTCAGTGAAAGTACATTCAAGAGCGCAAGTGTAACACCAATTAAATTCGTCTTCAATGAAACAATTAATTTTATGTGTGAGATTTCTAGCTTTCTGTTATGCGTAGAACACAGAGTGAGCAGAATATATTCTTTATATGTCACGACAAAAAGAAGCAGTGATCTGCTTTAATTTGGGGGGATGGGATCTGTACATGTGACTTGATAGTCATTTAGTAATATGCATGCATAGGTCATTACCTGAAGGTGTGGATTTACCAACTCACTGAACCCTTTGTTACTGCTTGCTGGCTGAGTACTATATATGTGCTCCGCGACGTGACCATCAGCAAGAAAAAGTCTTCCAAAGATAAGTTGAATCAATATCCTAGAAGGTGAAAAACAATTTATAACACTGCACATAACATACAATCTATCAAAACACAGTAAGTCATATGATAAGCTGCTCCAGTGTTGAAGCTATGTCTGTGAGGCTCAAAGGTGATGACATTGTCGAAAAGCACGAGCAAATTGACAAACCAAACCGGAGAATACTGTTCGCGTTGTGCCAAACTCATAAATAAAGCAGCACGAACGGTTTCTTAAAGAGTGAGTAACGAATACCTGTATTAAATATCTTATCAAATGGAACATTATATTTATTATTGATTTGGCTCTATTTAACATGAGAACTGATATATAGGTGGAAGCCTATTTTTCTCTGTGGGGCTGACATCGAGTTTGAATACCACACTTTGCTCCTTTTGAATTGCGGTGTCCACACATAATCTCGTCCTTTTGCATATGCTATTGATGCTCTTTGTGATGTCTTCCTGCTGCTAGGTTACCAATAAAAAACAGATCATACAAGAATCAAATTAACTGTCATTTATTTCAGAGGCTGAATCAAAAATGCACACCGCAATTGTGACAGCATGACAGATCGTTCGTCACCGCAATTCGACCTACCTGCTGGAATATTCCCTCCACCACAGGTTGTAGTGGGCACCGGGCAGGACCCACCACCTGAATGTCATGTTCAGACCATACACGCCCAAGCCCAACTCTCAGTAGTTGTGATTACTTTGTGATTATTGTAAGTCATGGCATACGCTGGTTTCAGGGTAAGCTGTAATCCACTGGCCAAATTTGTTTGCTGAGCTGTGTGCTGTATTCTGTGAACTTCACTTTTGGATAATAACCAGCTTGTTCTTCGTAATGATCTGAATTTGCTCAGCTTTGGTTCCAACCAAGTCCCCCATCGTTTTGTTGGATCAGCATGCAACGAATTGCAATACATTGACATGCTTATGTATCATTACAGATGTACTAACTCATTCTTCCCATTGCAACTTCAATTATCGATTTGAAATATCTTTATATTGCTTTGACGTTTTTAGCTTATTGAATGGAACGCTTGAGCATTTTGCGCAACTGCCCCGCATCCGCCTGATCCGTCCTTACTCAGTGCACCCGATTACAACCCGGTATTTTGGGAGTCAATCGCTAAGTAAGACAGCCTTAATATCCCTGCCGGACCAGTAGATCATCAATAAAAACACTTTGCATAATATTGACGACCTATGTATCAGGCTCCATAATCTTTACCTGACAAATGTGTCGTAAATGAAATGATTGGGAATAATGCATCAGTGATCCTTGTCTAGTAATCTCGGTAATACTCATTTAGCTGAATACACCATCAGACTCAAACCAGGTGCCGTTACCAGACAATGCAGACCTTACAGAGCAAACCCAGTCATGCAAAAATAGATCAACAGATAGATAGATGAACTGCTAAGGCAGGTAGTCATTGTTCTTTTGCATATAAGTCAATTGCAGTCGCCCATGGTACCTGTAGCAAAGCGGACTAAACAGTCAAAAAAGCACGCGAAACATGACACAAAACCTACATTATAATGCATATCTACAGATACCTCTATTCACAAACAGTTGAATACACTCTTGCAATACCACGCATGGATGGGATAGATATGTGCAATCTTTTTTGTATACTATGAGGTCCCTCATACAACCGCTGGCTTTTGCCATTGGTGTTTGTCTATTGCTTAGTCAAAGGATATTTTTTACGAATCATCTGCAGAAAACAACCAATGCATAGAGAGGAAGAAAACGTTTAACAATGTGTGAGACTTTTCCGACATCAGCGTTGTGTAGTCCGCATCTCAATGCAAGCCGCAATTAAGCAGCTCGCGCCATTGATTCCCAAGAATTATCTCAGCAAGACACGATACTGCTTACCATAGACGGAATTAGCAAGTGTCACATGCAATGCAGGTTATTCAACTCAGTCTTAAAACACACATAAGACGATATAGGTGCTTACAGCGTACTCAGATTGAAGCATTGAAGTTCATGGGTGTCCCCATCTTATTATTTGTACGCCTCAGCAAATGGATGCCAAAGCGAGTTTAAAACTCTTAGTCAGCCAGCGGTGCACAGCAGCCTTGTTGTTTATATGGATTATAATCTTTCACTCCATTAGGACAGTCAACGATTACTATTGACAGGTGTTGATTTCCATTGCGCTTACAAGTGCATTTTAATTATTTCATTTGAGTCAAACCTTTGATTGCTAATTAACATTTTAGACATATACATCTGCGGGACGTTCGTCGGAATCAAATAGCGTATTTTGAGTGATCGAGCCCTGCAGAAGTGACGTTTGGGACGGAGCAAGACCAGATTAGACTATCATTTGAGGTTTGTAATATTGATTGCAACAACGAGTCAGGGCGGTATACATGAGTCATCCCAAATACAGAAGCGTTAATCAGAGCATGTTTAATTGAGATTGCAGATACAAACTCAGGATTATCTGTACGATTAGCTACCGATTGCGAAAGGTCAGTGGACTGACCATGGAAACCGACGATGTAGCTTTACATGAGTCAGTCATGTGATTCCCAAATGCCCGTTGTGAGACACAAACAAAGCAGCGGCAGTGATATAGTGACAATTTGAAGTATGGAAACCTCGAAAAAGTTGGTCAAAAATTTTGACAGAAAGCATTGTCTAGTTCCCTCTAAACATTATCCAGACAGCACTCTTAAGAGAGACAACATGCAAATACGAAACTGACTACGCCAGTCTACAGGTAGATTGTTCAAACTTGTTATTTACATAATATAGATTCAATCAGTCGATACTGTATATAGCGATATTGCGTTCAGCCAAAGTAAGGTCACAGTCAATGCCAGTCTGTTTGGTGCTTTGGGGGCCACAGTGACTGCAAAAATTGGGAAACAAGAATGCATGAAACATGCCAACAATGTGGAAGAGGTGACAACATTTATAATAATGTTTCCATTATAATTGTCATTCCTCTTAATTATTTTATGAGATGGTTCGTTTGATTGTAATGTTTTGTATGAATTTGGTTTTTTTTAGTCAGTTTTGTTCTAGACTTGAGGTCAAGTCTAACGTGTAGAAAGGGTATATATGTGACCGCCCTTATTGATAAGATATCGTAATAAGCGTCGTCAGCCAGTGTACCCAAGGCACGCCACAATTCAGATACCTTTATTTACAACCTCTGTTTTCGGCACGTTGGGACAAGCAAAATTGACCCTCATTCAGACCCGCATGTTCTGTGGCCCTTATTCCAAATTAGCACTTTACCCTCATACCACTCAAAATTGGCGACCAATGCCTTACATCCATTGCCCTATAATACCTGGCTCGGCTCGAACACAAGACATTCATTATTCGGGCAAAGATACAGTCACCGTCGTACGGACCAAGTTGGAAGGCCAACTCCGTACGGCACGTAGCAGTTTGGAATTCCTACTCAGTAGTAGCCTCTGGACATAACCAGAGTAACTCCATACCATAGTTGTGTAATATATATATTCGGACTTGCGGATACGGAATCCGTACCCCAACATTCAGAAATAAACCTCCGTTTTCTAGTTACCCTTCAATTTACGTCTCGTCTTCATCACTGCGACCATAAACACTACCACATTCACGGTGAAAGTATCATAAGATGTTGTGTTCGAAATGTGTCACAAACAAGCACGCCTACGTAATCATTTCATATCTTGTGCATCACGATATCACACATGGTTTCTGACACAAGACAATCATTAAATGTTCAGCCGCACTCTTAAACAGCACGGTGTGCAGTGTGCATTAATGCAGCTCGCGCATTACAGTACCAGCCCCATATACATTTATTTCCTTCAGCTTTCACAGGAGATTATCTCAGTCTTAAAACACACATAAACGTGGATCAGAAATTCAATTTACTGTATAATACTTAATCTTTTATGTGTAACAGTTGTACTGGTTAGTGCATTTTAATTTCTGAGATCGTGATGTTTGATTGCTAAAATTTTAGACAAGACAATAAAGCGTCTCAATGCATTCCGTCCTGCATGAAGTGAGCTTTATCTTCATTTGATTGGCAGGTTAATTGTTTGGCGTCCTAACATTTTGTCATCGCCACCTGGAACAGAACGCGTGTCAATAGAGGTTTGGGAGGAGCTAGACACGCCGCCGACTTTCCCGTAGGTGAAGAGTTGTCTATAAATACTCTGCAACACATGAGTCACATAAGATAGGCGCAGGTGACAATGGAGTGGAAAACTTGGGCAATCGTACTGGTTATCTTTGAAGCAGCTTCTGCGGACGACAAATGCAAACACTACGGCGACGAGTGTTAGTATTAAGCAAACTGTGTTATAGCAATGTGATTTGTGCTGATTGTGATATAGGTGCTACAGAGTATTTTCTGCTATATAGGTAACGTTGTTTAGAAATTTCTGACCTTGAATAGTGTCAGGGTTTCTATTAAAGTTGATCTGAGATAAAATCTAGGTTATATTTAACGCCAAAGGATATTCATCTGATACAATATATGCATTGCAATGCTTATTGTGTGATCAACAGCGGTTGCACAAGCAATCCATGATCAGCTCCGCGTGTGGGAAGAGATATACAATACAGGGAATTTGGACTCCATTAAGGACATGTACTCAACGAATGCCATTTTGTCAATGCAGAAGCAGGCGGACCTCTTTGGCAATGAAGGTGAACTGATTATTAAGCATGTAGATACCCATCACATTTCTGACAAGATAAAAACTTGCCAGTTTTAGTGATGAGGTGCTATTGATTCCTTCTGTATTTATTCTAAATTCCCTTCAGCCACCACTTATTTCCAGTATATCATAGAAGTAATAGATAACGAACCAAGAGCCGACAATAATAGAAAAGTCAATAGTGAAGTATGTTTAGTAGACAACGAAAATAATATATTCTCAGTGACGAATGAATTAGGAAAATTAATTGGTTCATTTTGCCATCCTTTATTGTGCATTAAGCTATTGTTAAGTGGGTGAAGAACAACTTTTCTTTGGAGGAAGGAAAAACAATTCACATTGGATGTGAAGAGATAATTGGAATCAATGGCGACTGGGGATCTGCAAGAACCCATTTTCAATATGGGAGCAGAGTAGAGAGGTAAACGTGCTTGCAACTAACTGGTGTTGAGATGGCTGTGATATTCATTTAGCAACTGATATGCATGAATGTTTTTATTTAGAGTTCTGCTGATCTACATTCGTGAAAACGACACTTGGCGTATTCATCGCGATATGATTAATGACGCCCCTGCTCCCTAATGCAGAATATTGCCACCCGAACTTCATTTCAAATGTACGTTCTGATGCAATTTGGCGCTTACAATTGAAAATGATATTTTCAGGTACAATGAAATTGGTATGTCAAGCCAATAAAATATTATCATACGCAAGTACTAAAACCCTCACGATTCATCCGTACGTTTAAGATAGTGCCCACAACACCTAAAAGTTACTCATTACATGTGCAAATGCACTACCAAAGTGATACGTGTTGATAATAGAACGTTTACCTCTCTATCAGCTGTAAACAAGCGCTCGGATTAAAAACAGTTACGGCTTTACAGCTTATAAATTTATGTATAATGAGTTTATTTTCATACGTCGCTAGTAGATGGATAGCATAGGTCATCTTGTGAATAAAAACGCCTCAAAGCAGGGCGCTCTATAATCAAAATGTCAATAACGCTCGGTTCTCAATGTCAAGCTACCAAGCACGGATTCGCTAGACTGCATTAACAAGAGCCTGAGATAGATCAAATGTATAAATGCGCAAGGTCGAGCGACTTATCTGATGATAATTGTGCTTCTGAATCATGCCATAACCGGCTATATGATGCTGGGTGCATTGATATTATACATCAGGTCATGTAATTATATGGGGTCTTTAGACAATTTCGTATACAGTACGTACTTATCACGATAATTATATTGTAATGCTCACTAAAGCGACGTAACGCAGATATTTGGTATCTCGAGGGCCATCCGCATTGATGTTATAGCCTATGATGTAATGCAGTAAATGATGGATTAGATTTTCCCTGGACAAAACGACAAAGGTTGTGGTGCTGCCAGTGAAGGTCAATCATCATAATCATTCTCACCCATAACCTCCGTATTATAACCTTGTTGTTAAAATGTACGTAAAAATCTAATATCCCGATTAGCTGCGCCTTGACCATGTTCAGTGTCTCAGCAAAATGTTCTCATTTCGAGCTTTCATGACTTGGTTCTTATTCCTAGCGTTTCACTGCTTATGGTCTCTGTCAGCTACATCGATCTTTCAAATATAGAAATTGAGTAGCGTGAATCAGATTTCTCAGTTGGTTGGGGGTGCTCTTAAGTTATTTGGGATGGTATGGGATGCTATGTTGGCGGTTGCTGTGTGTCGCTTTAGAATACTGTTTGGTGCTTTGGGGTGTTGTATGTTTAACTTGTAGTTGGTTGGTTTAGCGAGTGCTTAGGTGCTGTGAGTACGATGAATAAAATACAGCAGGGAATTCGAGGGTTCATGCTACTGCACATGGTGGAGTATAATAGTGTTCCAGATCTGAATCAATTGCATGATGAGCCGGGAAGGGCAAAAGCGATTGTCCATCCTAACGTATTTTATGATGCTTTCTAATATATTGTGATGTAAGCGAAGTGATTCAGTGTAAACTGGCGAGAGGTATGTGGATGATATCGGTGTCTTTCTATGTCACGAGGTTTATCTGTATGGCTAGCCGGGCTAGCAACAGCTGGTGCATTATAACGCAAGCAGTGGGAACATTTATCTTTCCGCGCTGAGAGTTGTGTATTTGCTGACTCTCACAATACTTACACACTCACAACAACCCGATATTTGAAAGAGGGAATGTTTAATCATATATGTGTAACAGCTTTCCCTAACGGCTTTTGTATGACTTGGTTTTGCGGCTTAACAGGTACCAATATCAATCTGCAACAAAAACCAAATTGACATCTGCAAGACCAAGCGGCATACAACATATACTGCATACAACTCGTTAAGTATAAATACATAATTGCATGTATCTGAGTCTCGTTGGCGTGAATGTTTTTCTCAATTTTACTATGAATCTAACATCTACCGTACTTATAATCCGACGCGCGTAAATCAGGGAAAGGATTTCGATCTTACAAGCTAGCCATAAAATATTTTTGGTCGGCAAGCACCAGACATACGCACATGTTCAATCGAGGATATTGCAAATAAGCAAGCGCCCCCGAAATTGTAGGAAAAACAAAAACATCGGCACAAATAGTAAAGCGCAAGCAAGTCACTTGATTTGTTATTGATATATCAGAAGCTGGCCTGGCAATCATGTTTTCAGTTGAGCTTGTCGCGCCATTGACTATCCTGCTCGATGAGAGTTACTTATTCATGCACTATATTAGCTATTATTCGGATGAAATACCAGCATTCAAGAACGTTATTACCCATTTCAAGCATGTCAGCACACTGAAAAAGTACATCGGCGTTAAACTGGTCTGTGATATTTTGGGTGAAAAATTTGCTTTACATTATTGCTTATGACTTAACAATGCTGGTGATTTACATACATGAGATAGTGCATGGCATATTCATCGCAATATTATATACATACAACATAGGCGATCTCGGATCGAAAACTTCGCCAGAACTATATTGTTAATAAATTAGTCCATGAGTAAAACGGAAGTGTTTGCAAAAAAAACATGACACCCGCTTGTGAGCGATGGTATGACAAACGGATTGCACATTAGTTACCGAAGACGAAAAATCGTCTGTGCTACAAACAAAGTTACACTTTGGTGGGGAAGCGCAGTTGTGTAAGCCTATGAGATGACGCTGACTATTTTGGCCCCATGATCATCGACCAAAATGTAAGTGGGGGCCAAAATGGTCGGTGAATTGTACCACAATGGTCGGACTCGCTATATATATATATATATATATATATATATATATATATATATATATAGATATATATATATAGATAGATATAGATATATATAGAGATATAGAGATATATATATATATATATATATATATATATATATATATATATATATATAGATATATATATATATCTATATATATATATAGATATCTATATCTATCTATATATATATCTATATATATATCTCTCTATATATATATATATATATATATATATATATATATATATATCTATATATCTATATATATACATATATTTAAGTACAATACTTTTTATCACAATGGTCGGTTTCATAAGCTGTTGCCATAACGGCGTAGCCTTGTACAATGAAACATCATGCAGTTATCGCTGCAGCAGCATCGATAAATAGAGGTCGGGTAAGGAAACATAAGATTATGAACATGGGAGGGCAAAAATATTGAATCAACAAATGATTACAAAATGAGGTTGCAAAATAAGATTGATCGCTCTTTATTCTGAAGTATGTCGGGAGATCGCAGCATTGATTTCACGAGGAAAACAGTAAACACAATGAAAGAAAATCTTCTGCATAAATAATGAAGTATATAAATCAGACAAAAAGGCGGGGCTCCAAAACTATACATAGGGATCAAGTTTGACCAGGAGATAGTAATTGCGTTATCAAGCATCTATCATAGTGACATCAATGGACATGCGTTGACATATATGAATGGACATTTCTCCGCAGATTGTTTTTTTGCTGTTTGTTGTAATTTAGCCACTATCGGACATCTTTATTATTTGCCATAGTGCCCCAGTAATTCGAGTCAATCAGGAACCTACATGATAGCTGGAAGGGTATGAGGTATAAATAGCAGCGAATGTATTCAACAATTGTTTTTCATTTATTCCCATATCACCCCACAATCTTCATACCCGGTGTTTTGTCACAGTGGATATAATTATACATATACGGTCATTTCATATGACAAAATGTGATAACAAAGCCAGTGTAAATGCGGATATTCCCAATATATCGCGCCCACATTGATATTCTAAATGAGCTCCAGTCCAAACGTTTATTGGCTTATTTTTTTATATATTGTTCTGGCTAATCAACAAAGAGTTCAAATTGTATTCGTATCAAAACCAAGGTGGATTTGATATGGTTTCTGAACAATAGGTAAGAGAATGGTTCGAATTATAGTTACGACATATATATATATAATGTTCTGTGGACATATGCTTAATGCATTGAAGTTTATCTAGATATTGACTTGTCAATATAAGACTACTCTATGTAGATCTTAATCTAAAGTGTTATGCTGTGCATAGAAATATACCAGTAATTGTTATCCTAGATTTTCACTTCATTTGCATTGGAACATATTTGCTGGTAATCGATTTAGCTACCATTCTTGGGCAAACCTGTGGACACTGGATATGGTACAATCACCGCGACTACTAACAACACAGATCTCAAACGTGAAAGTGTCTTTATTTTATTATATGGCATTCACCTCCATGTTCGTTTATCAATAAACCATTCTGCAAGTAGATACATCACGATTTGATGTAAATCAGTTTTATAAGCGATCAAATCTTAGCAATTCCTTTATCTTAAACAATTGATAAATAGTAAAATTGGATGTATGAGCTGCAAAAATACGGTGTGTTACTTCACTGTAGGTTAATTGACTGCTGCTGTTGGTCTATGTGGTGCCCGAATGAAAATATACATTTGGTGATAACCAAAGTGTGCACTTAGGCTAAATCAATGAACCAAAGCTAGCATATATGGGAGATCATGAACTATTCGTAAATCTGCCGAAATTGATCAGTAATCGTTAGATGAACAATTATGTCATGCCTTGTTTAAAACTCACAAAAAAGTCCATCATTATAGCGTCTTTATGGTACGGTAAATGTGCAAGAATAAACTTAATGTGCAACATTATTTCTTGTCTTTCTTTATATACTAGGATCATTGTTTAAAATGACGTCACGAACAGATCACCAATTCCGTGAATAGTTTAAGAGTATTTCGTTATGGTTTTGTGCCAAACTATGCGGTAGCTGCTAAGCACAAATCAATAACATTGTTTCACCACATTAACCATTGGAACATTCACAGCATCAAAATACGCCGCACAATTTTATCTAAAATTGTGGATGGTAGACCCACTGCTGAATGTGCTTACTATTGGACCTCTGATCACTACCGGCTGGCAGACCGGCCAAGGTGTGCTTGCCCAAGATGCAACTGTTTTCACTCGGAACCCATTCCACAAGCTGACATCTGAATGCTCCCCATCTTACACATCTGTCCCAGCAATCATCCATGCTGTCCACTTTGTATAACCACTGGTCGTTGTTACCTAATGTGCGCAAATTCTGTCTAATCTCTCTCTTCCATGTACCTTAATCATCAAACACAAAACAACAAGGAAATGAACACCAGAGGCGCGTGTAACAAAGAACATAAAGAAACGATACGATTTTACATTTGTCATAATCGCCATATGTTAGAGATTTTAGTACGTGGCGAGTTATGCATGCACATGTAAGTAGAAAATTTCGATCGGACTATTGATATCGCTTAGCTCTTGGGTAGGTACGGTCGAGCGATGAGTGACCAGTACAATACAATAGTTGCCAATTCACATATGCACACTATGATGATCACAACGACACATCACGCACCATTGTACTAATTACCATAGAGCTGAAATGGATATTCATATAACCTCCATGTCATTATTTCAAAAATGCACAAGGATATTGGATGGATAGAATATCCTACGATACAAATGAATTGGGAGTTTTAATATTGTAACTGTCTATATTGCATACGTATAATTTGGTGTGTTTATTGCATTGTATTCAGGGTGTTTAGTCTATGTGGAGTCGTAATTCTTCACCCCCAACACTTGTATGAATCTGACCACCTGTTGTTACGTCACCAATCATCGCATAACACAAATGCCTCAGAACTACTCCCTGCAGCCCACAAGTCATAAGCGTTGCATTTGACAAATTGCATCGGCCCTATCCCTTTGTAATTGCTGATGCACACCACGAAACCTCTAAGCACACTGACGACAGTCCTCTAGTAACCAAGTATATCACATTCACTGATATTTGATCATCACCAGCTCTACAATCGTCGCTTTCATATGGACTTTGAATGCAAACTCCCGACAGCAAGTAAAGTTTTAGGAGGCCAGTTATGTCTGGACTTCATCGTAGTTCTTATAAAAGTTTAAAACCTTCCTATTTTCATAATTTAACTCAAAGGATACGGGTCTGTGTCTCTACGTACTGAGATATAATTAAACGAAACCATCTCAACGCAGTTAGCATTTGACTTCATTCAGCATGAATTGAACGGTAATGATATATTTCACTTCTTCTAAGAAGGGTGGTAATGTTCGAGATATAACCTATAGCACTAATTTTAGGAATAGTTCATCGCAAATTACCCTCCAAGCGTCAGTTGAACCCGCCCCTGGGTTCTGTAGTGCTATAGTGGCTTCACATAGTGTACCAGAGATTATAATTACAACGCGCAATTATACCTTGATCGAAGAAAATTGGTCTAATTTATGCACCATTGAGACAACTTAGTGCTCACTCAATACTTAGTGTTTTATTATTAATTTGCGTAGCGGTTATTAATAATTCTTCTCCTAATGGTACAAGCGGAAACCTTGCACCATCCTTGTTTCACCGTTGATTTCGTTATAAGCATCGAAGATAATTCACTTGGGTTTACTTCAACTACACCAACGCATCCAATGAAAGTGTCGAAAATCAGTCAATAGCTGTCATCACTCATCACAACACTATATGAAAGATAATACCTCTATCAGATATGAACGCGCTATTGCTGGTCAGAGGAACGTGATAAAGACCCACCAGTTATAGTTATTTATAATATGTATCATACACATCATACACATCATACCGAACATTATCAACCGCAACATGTTTTAACAACAGTGCGGCTCAACATGTAATAGTAACACCTTGCTTCTTTCTGTTTTGTAAAATAGTTTTATAGTAATCTCATTTTATCCTAATGACAGTTATAAAGAGCCATTTTAGCATTTAATCCCAAGTTTTCTTTTACATAATTCCAGACCCAGGAGCACGATGACAAAAATGCACTCCCTTGTTGGTGTAGCTTCGTTATCCCAACTGCCTTCACGTGATCAATTAAGCTGAAAACGTAGTCGATTTCTACATGTTCTTCCACCACCAAATTACTGTCGCTTGGAAATAGAAATAAAACTTTTCTTGATACTGTAAAATAGTTTTGACGAAGGCTAATTCTCTTGTCGAAAAACTCCCTGCATGTTTACACCATAAGCAAATATTAGCTTAGAGCGTATTAGAAGTGAAAGATAGTAAACCTAATGGATAAATAAATGTATATTTGTCGGTGACTTGCAAAAACGACTACATGTCTTTGAAATAATAGAAAATGTAGCAACGTTTTAACCAATAACTAAATAAAGTCATTTGCATCATTGTGCCAATGCCCTACTACCTTATTTGAAGTATTTTTTCGTTCCGCAATGCAATGCAATGTTTTCGAATGCAATGCTTTGCTTAAAGTCGTATCAATTTATGCTATCACCAAATAACCTGAGGCATGTAATAGTCAATGCTGGGTAAAAAAGAATTGTTGCTCAATAGCACGTCGGAAATGTTTCAAAATTAAATCGAACCTCTCACTGAGGAATCGATTTAGAGACCAACACATATATAGATAGATATAGAGAGAGAGAGAGATAGAGATAGAGAGAGAGAGAGAGAGAGAGAGAGATAGAGAGAGAGAGAGAGATAGATATAGATAGAGAGATAGAGATAGAGAGAGATAAACTGAGAGACACACACATATAGATATATAGATAGATATATATATATATATACATATATATATATATATATATATATATATATATATATATATATATATATATATATATATATATATATATATGCATACATATATGTATTGATGGAATTGACGAATCAATAGTCCATCGTTTTTAAATATACTGGCGTAATGAAAGCGGCATTTGTGGTCCTCTGCCATTAGACGTCTGCGTACATTTCGGACCAAAGAGAATGATTCACTTCTGTTTATCAAATAAATATAACCATTGAACCTGTTTTTTTCATTAATTTAGCTCACTGTACTGTCAAGCACAGATATCAACTGTTCCTTTCCATCAGCTTTGGCATACTGAATATGAATCTGTCTGCAAAGACCAGAACAATAATATGTGCAGCACTTATCGGAATTATCATGCTGAAAAGCTTTTGAAGTTTCTTGTTCCTTTTGATGACTTATGCAAATAACTGTAGGATTGGCACGATAGGTCAAGTAACACTTCAGTTCATACTCCAGGACTTACTTTAATCTGAACCTTTTCAGAGCTTGGCGTCATTGATTCGCTCATGTTATGCGTCATTGTAAAATTGTTTAGACAAGATTTTCTATTATCTGAACCTAATGATTACAACATTAGTAAATAGATAGAGTACAGAGTTCTGAATATGGATATCATGTGAACTGTGTGCATACATAACGAAGATGAACGATTTATGTCTTACCAATATACAAAGACTACCTCCTAATTGGCTCCTAAGACGGACAATGCGTATTAGCCCCGGAAAAGCAGTCGGAGAATTTAATGCATCCGGCATGATGCACACAAGATCCGTTCCTCGCAACCAACACCCTCCACCCTCCGAGACCTCAAGTGACAACCCAGAATACACAACACAATGCTTCTGAATCGATCATCATATGAAATATTGCTCACATTGATGATATTTACCGCCCCTGTGATTAAAATTCTTTGGCGGTCAAATATGGCTCTGATGATGGACAATATATTTATACAAAAGTGAGAACTTTCGCTGCGCTTATACCAGGATGCAGGGAACATTATAGCTACCCATGTAACATTATTCATTGATTAAGTTAAGTTTAAAAGGTAGAAACAAAACGTATAGAGAGCCATCTAGGATCTTTCATAGCAACGCATCGCATTTAAATGGGCTTGGCAACCCAACGAGAGACAAGATGTGACGAGGGGCATTAAGTTATCTATGTGTGCCGATGTGCCAACACATTCGACGATTAGACAATAGTCTGTAAGTGCTTTGAATGTTCATAGTAGGCTTATATGAGACAAATGAGCCTTAATCAGTTTAACGAAGGTTATCGAGTTTAATAACAGAGCAACTGATCCCTGTATTAATAGACCTATCGATACAATCATTTTCAAAATCACACTAATAGGTTGTGCTATTGGGAGCACATGGCTAAAAACGTCATCGCACTCATATCCACAGTCTCCAATCGTTTCCAAAGTTTGTCATCATCTTGATGCTCGATATATTGATGATATCTTAGATGGACACTTGTGACTGATAGCAGCACGTGATTTCCACGCACTTTGCATATATACATTTGTGAGTTTCCCAAATCAACTTGCATTAGCTGACTTTTGAAATCAATATTCAATCCCCAAACTTAGCAAAAGTTAAATGGCTTTAATAACGCACACAACGAACTGCATTGAATAGGTAGTACTGACACAACGACAGCGGTTTGAGAGCAGGCGTTTTAACAGCTTGTATTTGACAGAGAATTAACCATGTAATTGGCATTTATTACATTTGACGATTACATCATGGGGCAGCATAAATGCTTATATTCGATGATTGCGTACGAAGAAGCAGCCGACGGATTTACCAACGCACAATGAGTGTTTTCCATCCACATTTCGTCATCATCATCCCTTGGTATATTACTATGTTCCGTAACAGATGCAATGGCCATTGACATACCTCTACCAAGTGTGGTAAACATGAGCTGTATATACTCTATTCCTATCAGTTCCAGCCTCGCACCGAGGAGTTCATTTAGGTTCCCAATCAGGAAAGGAATCATAATTACACGGCACTGTGGGCTTGGGGGATCTGGCTGTAGTTTGCACTCAGCGGATAGACAGATTTCTGAAAGATAATATTGACAACAGCTGATCACCGCTTGGCAAACTTCCAGCTTATTGCTAAGCCAAAACAATTGCCAAGAAATATGAGTTATACAATGAAGCCAGGATAATTGGTTATGCAATGATGTCATGATAATGGGTCATACAATTTAGTTGTGCTAATGGGTAAAACACTCAATAAAATAGGAAAGAGTCATAAAACGAAGTCACAGTACTCGGCTATACAAAGTAGACATGGTAATTGATACTAGTATAAAGAAATGGCAATACGCTTTATAATTAGTTCATTGTAGTGGTTTATACAAAGGAGACATACTAATGAGTTCGGCATTATGGACGGTTTTGGTGCCAGATGTAGGAAAAACTGAGCATAAGCATACTGTGCGCTTGTAGATTACCGATATCGCGTATTCTGACGTCATTGAGAAGTATTCCCCACTGAGTAAATCACTCAGGAACAAAAGGTCATGCAGCGCTGATATTTACTTTGTAAGTGATCATCAATATGAGTAGTTCATGATTAATTTGAGACAGGTATTCCCTACTTGGTTAACATAGCTAATTTTGTTTGTAATCAATCAATATGAGAGTTACTTGCATTATTAAAACAATGTGACACCAAAAGTTTACAAGCAGACAGATTGACAGGGCAAAACTGTGCTGAGGAGCATAACTATTAATGGTTACTGTCTAATGGTTCATAAATTTTACATTATGAGTGACAATACAACAGGTCCGGGATGGGATAAGAATCAAAGTGACCTTCCAAGTCATGCGTAATCAGCCATTTTGTTACATCTTGGGAACTGCACTGTCCTTAAAAGGCCTCATGTGTGATTTGGGATTTCAGATATGCTTAATACCCCTATCAACACTACACCAGATGCACAACTTTTAAGACTAACGGACAGATGACCATGGCATTTATAGCTTAAACATGATAGATTTAAATGATGTGATTGTACTATTGAACAATTGTTTGGCTAACAAACATTGAACATTTGACAACAATTATATTACCAATATTGATGTGGCAGATTCCCTGACAAAAGAGTCTCTGGACTTCAAAAACCTACTTGGAGGTCTGATTATTTGGCTAGCTGCTGTTGAACTTGGCTGTCAACTTAAACCAGCACAGTTGTTTTGGATAGCTACAACTGAGATCTAAAGGATCGCTCTCCTGACTTATTGATGGTAAAAGTGTGACTCTGTCCATGACTGAACTATCATATAACACATAATCAAACTTATAGGAATGTAATAAAGAACTCGTGTTTTAGTATATTAGTATATTACAATGATACACAATATTGGCAGATCGTGCTATTTCCATCTCCAATAAAAGTACTTTAAAAGGTAGGTTAAGAGTAACATTACTGATGCAAGTTAATAATTCAAGGATGTCGAAAGCAAAATATCAATCTTCAACCTTTGAAAAAAAAAATCACATTTAAAAGAGTAACTCCCCACCCCCCCTAACGCACTACCACCAGACTTGTTATAATGTGTACTATGACACTAGCCATCCTAGTGGTGGCTAGTGTCATAGTCCACAATACAACATTGTGAGTTACAGGGCATAACTTAAGTCTGAAGACGAGTGGGATCGATGATCCTGGAATCTGGATCCCCTAACTTACTCAACAACCGAATTTGCACGTTTGGGTTATTGTGATACCGGAGCGCATGTGACATGTCCGCTGTCAACAGGTCAACAGGTCAAGATCAGGCAATGTTTACATCTGACAGATGGTACAAAAGCCGTTCGCTAACATGGCCAATGGCCAATGGCAGCCATAACGTTCATTTTCACATGAATGATATTCAATCTACAAACGTTGGAATCATACTGACCGAGCGAGAATCGCCTTTGTTTATGTTCGCTCTGGTATGGAAAGCTGGAATAGTTACAATCCCAAAATATACCTTCAGCTTGAGTCCGCGGGTGCGTTAGTGGGGACAATTGGATTTTACGACATGAACAAACTGATAACACAAAACAATCTTTATAGTTAATACCTTGATAAAAACGACAAAATTTGCTCGAGGTATTTTCTATGAATCGCTTATGAGCCGTCGCACACGTGTGAACAGTATGATTTCCAAAGGCATGCATGAAACCGTGAATCATAATGAGCATGATTCCTTCATCATTCCTCCTTGGGCACGATGTTATCATAGCGTTCTCCATTGACTGCTCTGTTACATATTTGTTGGTATGATCCCTCGGTTGATTCATGGGAAATGGAGATGCGCGGAACCTTTGTGCGGATGGATTGTATACAATATTCATACCTATGCTTAACAACCAGACTGGATGACTACGTTTTTATCAACTTTTACATCACATTCACTGGCGATATATTTCATGTGTACACGCTAGTTGCATGCACTATTTAGAGCAACAAGTTGTTATATCTCTATATCGGCTTTAGACCATTTGGAAATGTAAAACAAACAAGGCACCAAATTGATGGCTTGTGAAAAATAGAACTGTTACGTTTTGCGATCACAAGTTTCAGTAGGTTGAAATAGCGGATGCAATATAAGGATACAAATTAATTTGCAAAGTACGGATATAAAATGGGCAACAACACTCAATTTTTCAATTCAATTAACACACATTTAACTGCTTTCATAGCTTTGGAACTATCTCCCGTGAGCAAACCATGGCTATCAACTGCGTATTGCAAGATATATGAGGTGTTAAATAAACAGATGGTAAAACTATTGTAATTGCAATGTCTGGTTAATTTTCACATTGCATGTACATTTTGGTTTGTTTGAATGTTCCATCTTATCGGTTGAAATACTTAAGTATATGGCCAATGCTTTAAAGCTCGCAATATACAGGTAAAATTTATTTTAATGTGATAAACTCGGACGCGTAACATTTTCGTTTTGGTTGAGCGAGGGACATTTCTATCGACCTACACCCGCCAAATAACCTTTATTGATGTTATCGTAGAATCTATTTATCCTCGTAGTAGTTTATTTTGTGTCGGAAATGCAGGATGCTAGTTGAATATAAACTTACTTACAAAATATTTTGGTACGCATGTCATTAATGGGCTGATTAGCTATTCTAAGAAGTTTCATTAAGACCACCTTTGTGGCGAGCCTTTGCAAGAGTGTACAGCACCCCCATCTTCGGTCAGCACCAACGTACAATTGACTAAATGATGATTGATGCACTGTATCCTGGATCTGTTTAGAGATGGAAAATCGTGCTGTTCGAGGTGACACTGCCCTGCATTTAACATATTGTCCAACGGACGTTATGACAAGCAGCTCGTTGCAGAGATCTAGTGTTCACATATTTAAACCGAAGTGAGCCATCGTAGTTTTGCAGTCGAACAGAAGGTAAATAAATTGTACTTTCAGAAACAAAAGGTAAATGCTTGTCACTGCCCCAATATGATGTTTTGTAAAACAAAAATGTGCATGAAAAAACATTAAATGTCGACTTTAAATCTCTTTTTATTATCGTCAGCTGCATAATGGGTTGCTTATCGAATGATGCATATGGTTGGTCTAAATTGCATATCGCCAAAACTGGTAACGCTGCTGGCATATAACAGAGCTCAATGATATTCTTTGTATGCGGTTGTAGACGCAGTTATTGTTTGCGCCACGCAGAAACAATACCAGCGCAACACTGATGTGAACATCATACAGCTTTAATTTGTCATGTGCAACGTCTGTCAAACTGCAAGTGATATGCATCAACCGCTCTCATAGCTACCCTAGGTGTGCTTTGCCCAGGATTGCAGGAAATGGTATGCAGCATAATATTAAGGATTCAGTGGTCGTGTTGCCTGATATTCACATCTGCTAAACAAATGCACTGATATATCTTAGGAATGTTTGGTACCAATCTTCGGCGGGATAAATAAGGATATCAATACCTACATATGTGATAAAGTGCTTGGAAACGTATATTGTTATTGTGCATGTTTGCATTTCTCTCTAAGCCTTAACCCATATACTGTGTTAAGCAGCCAGTATTAAGACATCCTGCTTCTCAGAATTACGCATGGTACAGGAGTGTACGACCAAGCCACTTGTTAGTGTTTTCCATATACAAACCAAGCGCAAGTAGTCGATGCCAATGGAGCAGATAATGAAAGGAACCCCATTTAGTCAACACAATTCTATGGTACAGTTATTCGAGATAAAATGTTGTCTACCTTATATGAAATGCTACTTCAGTTACATTACATAAGTGTGATTTTAGGGGTATTTACTAGTTTTTTTTATACAGACAATGGTTCCTGATTATCAAATATTCGTGGGTATTTGTAACACCGTTGAAGTTGAGCTCGTGTATTGTGAGTTGGTAATACAGGGTGGCAAGCTCACAAAGGGTTGTCTTGTTGAACGAGTGGAATTGCATGTCCTTTGTTTTTGGGCTAATGTAATGCTTGGCGCTTAATTGCAACAATCATGTATCGTATCTCGCTTGCTGAGCCCAATGTAAAGCAACACACCCAACGTATGTCAAATAAAAGGTATATAATGCATAATTACACTTCAATATAACCCTCTTTAAGCCGAAAGGAAGGGAGCTTTTTCGATCCTTAACTTAAAATTAGTGGGGCATTCATTCACGACATTTTATGTCGGGTTTCTGCGTTAACAGTAATTAATTATTTATCACTTACTCATAGGGACTGTTTTGCATCCTCCACATTATATGCTGACAGGCTGTCCATTAACATAAACATTAATTTGTGAAGTGGGTGCCATTATACGACCGTAGCATTAAGCATTAATGTTTCTCTTTCCGGGCTCTATTTTGTGGCCCCAATAAAATGCTCCATGCCAGAGTAATTTTACAGCTAATTTTCATTCATCGTTCATTTATTGTCACTAATGTGAGGTTACTGCGGCCTAACCAATGGTTTTGCATGAAGGTCTAAAGTAATTGCATCTAATTTAAAGGCTAATCTGTCGTAGTACTATCCGTTGTTGTTCATTTCCGATTTGTGATGGCAAAACGCCATGTTATCAACAACAAAATGTGCTGAATGTTTGATGTTTCATTGACATTAGAGTTGAGCAAAGCTGACTCTCAGATTATACTGTTATCAGTTGGACTCATACCATAGGAATTACGTACATACCTCAGCAACTTACACTCACATCCACTGCATGAATGAACAGCGTCATAATGCACAACATTGTACGCTTTGAGCGGGATAAACGACGAAATAAAGTACGACGTGATCCTCTACAAAGATCGACGTGTTTCGTTTGATTTGCTGAGGTACATTGAAACCTTGTGTGGTGCTCGGATTATAAGAATCATTTGACAACTGGTTGGTCGTAATTGCATAAGGAAATCATTTGCATACTTCCGCTGGGTTATTTACCCGTAACATCTATATTTGTGCATTATAAAAAAATAATGTTTACGATCTAGCAGCATTTCATTACGCGTTGCACGGTAGCAGGATTATGACGAAGCGTTCCTCTACCGAAAGCAAGGCTAATAGTTATGAATTTCGGAAAGGAATATAGCGTGGAAAAACGACTGATCGTAGAAAGAACTAAACCTTATATGACCACCAGGATATAAAGTGTAAACCAGAAACTACTGCAAACATTGTTGTGTCATATACAAGACTTGCAAGTAGTTGTTTCTAAAGTTCGCTATAGAAACATGTACAAACATGTAAGAAATTCCACGAGATTGCAAAGAAGGAATAACGTATACATACATACATACATACATACATAACATATACATACATACATACACATATACATACATACATACATTACATACATACATACATACATACATACATACATACATACATACATACATCATACATGCATACATACATACATACACATACATATACATACATACATACATACATACATACATACTACATTCATACGTACACATACATACATACATACATACACATACACATACATACATACATACATACATACATACATACATACATACTACATACATACATACATACATACATACATACATACATACATACAGACATACATACATACATACATACATACATACATACATACATACATACATACATTACATATGATACATACATACAACATACATACATACATACATACATACATACATACATACATACATACATACATACATACATACATACATATCATACATACATACATACATACATACATACATACATACATACATACATACATACATACATACAGACATACACAGACATACATACATACATCCATACATACATACATACATACAAACATAAAACATACATACATACAATACATACATACATACATACATACATACATACATAGTCATAATACATACATACATTCATACATAGTCATGTATACATTTACATTCATAATTTTCACATCATTCTTGTATTATCGCTCATTACATACACATCGTAAATCAAGCAATACAGCATACATACATACATCCCATAAACATACACATGGTACATATACATTGTCATATATACATACTACATAGCAATACATACACACAATCAACATAATATACATACATTACATACATACATACACGCATACAGTTGTGTACATACATACAAATCCACATATACATCCCAAAGCAAATAGCTCGAATTTCAAAAGCACGTGCGTTTTGCATGATGCAATGACTTCGGTGCGTATGTGGCTTATCACCCTAACACTGGTTACAGACAAAATTTTGTTTTCAGAAAAGTTAACTGGAGTATAAGAACCCCCGAGCCTTTGCAAATTGATTATTTAATTATTGTTACGATTTCATAATAGTATTTCCGAGAGTAAAATGGAGAAAAACCGAGAATAACTATAAGTAATAACCGTCCAAAATAGTGAAGTGGAATTAATTCAGCATTCGGTGCTTATGTGGCTTATCACCCTACACTGCGGATGCACCAAACTGGTGAAAACTTAAGCCTGATACAATATCAAATATTATGCAAATTTGAGGAGTTTAACTGTTGAATACCATGCGGAAACATGTTTAGCAGAGTAAATATTACCCAAATTAAATCTTCCCCAACTCAAAATCAAAACATTAGTGTTGGGTCAAGGCCTATTACCAAAACATGGCCAACAAGCACCAATCAATATTGGGTCTGGCTAAACTATAAGCTAGTTTAAGTTTCGTGTGTTTTTCTGCAAGCTTTGCATGATGGCTGAACCGTAATATCACCCTTTCGAAAGACTCCAAAACGAGTTGGGGAAACAGATAATGAAAATCTAAATATTCCGCTAGTGATTGCAAAAGAAAGAAATAAGCAAAACTATAAACATAATAAAACGGCAACCAATAATAATATAGCTTTGTAAAATGAGAGTATATATTATTTAAACTTGTTGTTGGGTCAATGGCTTATATACAATTTATTGGGAATATTATACTAAAGGTACCCATTGGCCACTTGGCCACCCACATGTCAAAAACCATATTACAAGCACCGGGGAATCAACACAAGCAGTCGAATGAAAAAACCACACAAGCACCGAGAAAAACCACTAAGTGAGCACCGAGCTTGGTGCGTGTCTGAAATATTGTTTGAGACAACCGCTTCGGTGCTTAAGTGGTTCTGGTTTGCTGGTGCTTATGTGGACTGATGTGCTCACCCATTTAGAAGAACATGTTGTGGCTTCAGGGAAGAACAAACAATGTAAATAGACTTCTGATTTTTTTTTTCCGACAGATTGTTTTTCCGTTCAATAATGATTTAACTATTCCTATACCAAGAAACTTGGCTTATTCTAGGCCCTATAGCTAACCCATGAACAATTTGTTTCAGAAATATAATTTTACAATTTTGTAATTACAAGATGTTGGTATTGGGAGCGCTGTCTGGTGCAGTTATATGCCACTTCGTGTATTCATATACTGCTGTTATGTAATATATATATATATATATATATATATATATATATATATATATATATATATATATATTGTTTTACTAAGATGTTATACTTATATGCAGCTGTTGAGGCAATTTGTATTGAACGAATGACATTTCATATACTAAATAACAATCCTGAACGGATAGGTAGGGGATTATTGGGTTAGCCTTGATTGAATTATTAAGATTGTTTGTGGCAAAATTTCATATCTAGCATGGATGCCCCTCTGAGCAAGATAAAAATATTTAGAGCAGATGACCCAGTATTGGAGAAGGGGAAAGGTACAATACTGTTGTCTTTAAACTAAAGTTAAAGGTCTTTTTTTTTGGCTGCAGATTTCTGATATAATAAGCTCATCTTATGTTTTCGCTTGTATTGCATTGTTGGGTGAATATTTGCTTCATCATGCTATTTACTGCTATGTCTTGGTCATATATGCTTTGTTATTATGTATGAGATCCATATTTTTCATTTCTCATTGGTGTAGACCAGTGATTTTTTTATCTTCATATTTTGACAGTTAACTACTGATAATATTGGATCCAGAAACATGTTGTTATTGTTATAGTTCACAGTTAAAGATATCTGTTTCGCAATCTTACCTAATCTGAGAATGGCAAGGTGAATCAATGGAAAGGAATGTGTCTGCAGTGTATATCTGTTGAAGGTCACAAATGTTCCTTGAATAAAATAACATTGACAAATTTTTGTTACTTAGTGAACAACCTACCACATTGTGTTGACAAAGATATAGGACTTGATGTAGGCCTATTTATTGACCAACTGCTTGGCTGATGCAGATCTTCCCAGTATAGAAGAAGAAGATGCAGAAGGTTGTGATGTGGATGAACTACCCTCTGTTACTGAGAGTAAGTTTGTAATGCTTGCATGAGTAGACCAGAGACATCATATAACAATTTGCAGCTTTATCACTGATTCTTGTGCTTTACCATGTATGTGTAGTATGCAATGTGAATGTATATAGATGCAGAGTTACCATGTATGGGGGAAGTGATTGATATTGATTCTGGCACCAAGATACAGAAAGTTGATAAAGCGGAGGTAGGTAGGTATGACTGCAATAACCTTTGGACACCCATATGGCATAAATGCAATTTGTGTGCATTAAGTATGTAAAAGATATATAGTTTCAAATTATAATATTGGAAAGCTTTTAACTCTACATATTATGCCACTGTTATCATTGACCTGTTTAGAGGGTAGTACAGTAATAAGTGGTATTTTATGTTTACAGTTTTTGAAAGGAGCAGAACACAAAAGAGGCGCTGGACTGACAAGGAAAC
>CM067355.1:25008158-25090838 GCA_034190875.2 Urechis unicinctus
AATATTCGGAAGCGCCAGTTTTAGACCTTGTCTCGTCGTAGACTCTGAAGTCTCGAACGCAAACTAGTTTTTGCCCTTTAATGTTTTTTTTTGCCCTGGTGTATATATAAAACTTAAATCTCCCAAATTTACTAAGCATTGACAGACAAACCCAATCAGTGAACGACCATGAGAACGGGATAAGCTGTTTTAAATGTGTATGATGTCAACTATAGCATTTTCCACCAAGCGGATTCGTGCTATTTTAGAATCTTGTGAGGTCAATCATCAGTCCGAACCCTTTTCAATAGCAGATTAATGTAATACACATTCAGCTTGTGACAAGCCTTTCTCGAATACCTACTTAAATATTCATGAAAGTGCTTCTGGCTTATATATTCTCCGTGGGGCCCCAGAACGGTACTCTAACTTAACCATAAAAAGTGTACCGATAGAGTACAGATATATCAAGAGTTCAAAGAAAGCCTGCGTAACCAGCAAACCATACAATGACAGCACATATATTAAGAAACCCGTCGATCAATAATGATGCCATATTGAAGTTATAACAGAACCGGTCATAAATTGAGTTGTTATGGCTCATTTATCCGAACATCTTGCTTCTGTTTAGGGTTATGTACACAAATATTGATTAACATTTTCACTCCTCAACCAGTCGCACACTGTACCATAACCTATAGATGATGTGAACGAATGAGTAGGTGATAAACAGGGGTGCAATCTCAACATTATTTTGATCGACATCATTATTTCTTACTCTACAGTAACACTCATGCTTCGTGCACTAACTACATCTCGGACATCGCATCCAACAATGTTTATTTACACGACAAACTCCCATGCCGTCTAATCATAGCACTCGACCTGAGAACATTACCGTCTGCTGATGTATATATAATGGATAGTTGTGGGGCGACACTGTGCAACATTGAGTATAATGGATAGTTGTGGGGCGACACTGTGCTCCATTGAGTATAATGGATAGTTGTGGGGCGACACTGTGCAACATTGAGTATAATGGATAGTTGTGGGGCGACACAGTGCTCCATTGAGTATAATGGATAGTTGTGGGGCGACACTGTGCTCCATTGAGTATAATGGATAGTTGTGGGGCGACATTGTGCTCCATTGAGTATAATGGATAGTTATGGGGCGACACTAAGCTCCATTGAGTATAATGGATAGTTGTGGGGCAACACTGTGCAACATTGAGTATAATGGATAGTTGTGGGGCGACATGGTGCTCTACACGTAAAGTTGAGCAATGTGTGCTTGATGCTGGAAGAGAGCATCGCTTGTTATGAGGGATGTGGTTCACAGGGAAAGTGTTCATGGTGTGGTCGATATTGGTCAACGTTAGTTTGTCATTATTGGATGATTTGGCGCGTAATACACTGCTTCTGCCTTGGTCGAACATTCACTAGTCTGAGTAGCATTGACCTTTACCATAAGGATAGTTTGCTTCCAGCAATCACACCACGCCGTACACTATGACGTACGCTATGACACCGTGCGCGTCTCAGAATGCATACTGCCACAACTCTTGTTGGTCAATATGAAATCGTCAATAAATGGTTTATGAAAACCACTTTGGTCATTCAATTCAACCAACAACAATTATATATTTGTGGTAAGTCTAATACCTGAATCAACATCTGCCTGCAGGAGTCACCATGGAAACATTTTGTTCAAAACACGTCATGAACATTTTGTAAAATAGTATAGGCAATTATTGTAAATTAACTTCTATCACCAAAACAAGTGAGCTCAGTGCAATCAAATAAAAAGCTGCATATACATTGACACACAAAGAAATACCTTCATCCTCCAGACCTACCCACTGAAAGTAATTGAGTAAATTACAATCAAGTTTATCAATCATAATACTCAATATACAAATGACGGGAACTGTGTCAAGAAACAAATGTTTAATTCATTCGGCCTCACAGCATTCATTGCACGACTCTAGCGGTGGAGAAGTTTTAGATATCGTCCTTAACATTTCAATCAGCTTGCACAGTTAAAAAGTAAGTACAATCATTGCACCCCACTAGAAAGATATTGAAAACAAATCTTTCAAAGATATATTATAAAAGACAACAGTTCCATGGTTCGTTGAAATGCCACTCAGAACATTGAAACCACGCCTTTCACCACGTTGGTTTTACCTAAATAGAGACGGAGACACAAGGATAGAAGCCGCATAAATGGGACCAGTAGATGTGCTTTTATTATGCTATTACCTTTAATAAAACCGATAGTCTTTGTTTATATACGGTGATCTACTGAATGGCGTAGCGAGCCGTATAATTTCCTATTTTTAATCATCCAACCATTTACTGCTTGGCTTGATAGCAAATGCGTATTTCTGTGAATCGCACCTCTGCTTTGTCTAACATTGTTGCCTGGCTTCATTACTGCCATTATAGTTTGATAGCGAGAGATACATGACACCGTAAGCATAAATTATTAAAGTTAAATTTCTTCGTGTTCAGGTTAATATATCAGTTTATATTTACGAATTCTAAACGTACATGATTCATCTATGAATGGAAAATTCCTCAGTTTACAACTCACTTAAATGGCCGTCGTTGTGAATAGCGTAATCAGTTCGGATACATACAGAAGTACCTCATCTTGGCAATGTCTTTGTGCCATAAAAAAGCGTATTAAGAAACATCAATGCTCCATCCACGTGTGGGTCCTGCCATTTTAAGCTCTTCATACATTCCTGTGTTTTTCCGCTGGAAACAGAGTTGCTCGTAGTTTGAAGGTTCTTTTTGGTCGCAACCAATGTTTTTCATAGGATGTATCATTACTATGTCTATCGATGATATTGTATAAGGCACGAATCTGAGATGGTGATTGTCTTGACACAAACGTGTTGCATTAATCAAATCAACTTTGACTTATCTTTGTAAAAAAGTGCGGCAAAATCAATAAATATCGTAGATTATGACAGTATATTAGTTGAGCATCAGAGTATGATTACCCAAAGACAAGGTAAATGTTGTCAATGATGGTGATAACTAGCCCAGCAGACGTCACCTAAATGGCAGCCAACAAGTATGTAACAGAACCTTCAACATAGGATGTAAAACAGTCAACGACCAGCTGTGCAGGGTTAGTACTGCGTTGAACTAAATATATATAACTACTCTTTTAAACTTGTACTTGTGTTTGATTTATGTTATAGTTTGTACGGGTGCTCAGAATTTTAACGACTTACAATTTCAAAGAAATCAGATGTCAAATGGTCAAGATTGGTGAAAATGTTCGAATGTACTATTAACGGGGCCGGATTTGCTAACGGCGTTCATATGTGCATGTTTTACTTGGGGCGGTCACTATATTCCTTGATCGCTGGATGATTTGACCTTATAAGAAACGTGGCGGATAGGCATGGCACAACATTGCATCAACCACAACAGTATACCAATTTATCAATGGTACGATCTGTAAAAGAAGCATGCTAAGGATAGGTTCGTTCGTAGAACAAGCCTTTCCCCACCAGGTCATAGTCTGTACCCGTTGAAGGGCAAAGCATGTAAAACATAGAATCTTGCTTTGTAAGATACTGCTGTCTGGCTTCATTTTGCCGTTAACTTTAACAGCGAAACATAAATTGCAACGTAACCATTTATGCTTAGGAAGATATCGACATATATAGGGTATATTTTAACACCATACTACAAAATTGGGCTTTCATAGGATAGCAAAATAGCATGATCATAAACTAAATACATATAACTTCTGATCATGGCGATGTCCAATCATTATGGTCAAGCCCTAGTTTCTGACGTAACATACGGTTCTCTGCCAATTGTAGTGGCTGGATCTGACGATGAGTGCTGTCTAGACTGCTATATTATCCTGTGTCATGCGTAACAAGGCACGTGACCTAGGATAAGGGAATCAGTGGGGATGGACAATAACTGATGGCAACGATTCGGCTCCATTCTGATGATTAACCTTCGTTGTTGAAGCCATGAGAGAAACTAACAATTCAATTCTTGTTTAGGTGAATTGAGCTATACCAAGTGTACGTTAATTTCACTGAAGCTTAAAACCCAAAACGGAAGGTCAAACTCGCGACGTAAGCAGACAAATTATGTAAACATTTTCTGAAGTTGCTTAAGATCCGGGTTGATTCTATCCAACGACATAAGCAGTTAAGAGCAGGCGAGCTAAAGTTTGTCTCTCCCTAACTGTCACGCACGGCAGGGACACCACTTTGTCGGCATATTACCCCTGATATAATCAATAAAGCCTCCTCATGCAAGCCCAGCAAAATGTTCGCAGGGCAATATCGAATAAATAGTCTTTTCAAGTAGCAGCGAACGAATATACCCTATGAACCATAGACCTCTCAGAAGCTACGCAGCCAGGTGCGGCGGCTTCAATAGAGCAATACGTTATGTCAGCGCGAGTCATGTTAAACCAGGAAAGACCTACGTCTGTATGACTCATATCACCTGTTGACTTTAATATTAAAATGAGCTTCCTTCTTAACTGAATCGTCGTAGTTTTTGTTGTTGTCAGACTGACATCTGCACATGGGTACGCACCAACGCATTTACTTTAAAAGCTTCTCCCCATTAAATTTCATTTTATCTGTCACCTCGGTGGAGATTCGTCGATACCTTAGCTATATTACCTTACCTTATGTATTACTCCCCAGACCAAAATACTACGCAGCGTAAAACAGTCAACGACCAGCTCAGCAGGGTTTGTACTGGGTTGAACTCAATTTTGATAACAACTCTTTCAAAGAAACTTTATAAATAGCAACAATAGCACGGTTCGTGGAAATTGCACAAGGAACATTCACTTGTAGTAAAACCACAAATAGAGGATGAGTCACATGGAAGTGGGGCCGCTTAAACGATTGCGCCGTCAATGGGTGTCACGATTTGCCTGAGCAGTATTTTCAAAAATATATACAAAAATATATTTGATTTGTGTCTTTTAATCTTTAAGGTGTAATGGCTAAACATTTGTTGTAATAGCATAGGAAATTTTACCTGACATAAGGAAGTGTATGATCCCCAGTTTATCACAAGGTAATTGTGTAGACGGAAGGCTGATTTTTTTCAACGCAAAAGGAGCCGAAGCCGAGGTCTAGTTCGAGCTATGAATGTTTTATTCATCATTGGCTATCAGGAAATAACTCAACCGTTCTTCTTGTATCACAATATCTTGAACTCTTGCTTAAAAAACAGTGTATTACCCCGCATGAGTCACAATGTTTCATTCAAAACAAGACACACTTTCGCGCAGGCATCCTGGTTCGTCCTCATTTGACAGCAATTGTTATAAAGTGGCTAATGGCACGAATGCTCGTATATATGATCACATAAATGATTGGGTCATGCCAATATAAATATAAAGCATGTACGGATCAAAGTGTGATATTTATTTGGTCCCAAGCAATGTGCGGATGAGTATTTTTTATCTCTCACACATATGTCATAGTGTGTATGGGTGAGCATAATTGCTCATTGACGTTACATTCCAAACGCTATGGTTGGTCTTTTAGTAGAAACCCCACCGTTAGGCAACTTCTGTGCAGGCAGGTTCTGTTCAGCCAGGTGTGTCACGATTTCAACGAACTACGCTGCCAGCTGATTTCAACAAGTTTTCCGCGTTCATTGTAGGCCGTGTCAACCTCATAGGCCAGTGTAAACAGCAGACGTTCTGTAACGCTAACCTGCAGCTCAACTCACGACTTTTGCAGGGAGATGGCCTGAGGAAAAATTGCCCATTCCTTCATTTTAAATATTGTGTCCATGTTACCTCTTGATTTGAGCGCCAACGAAGCAAAAACATACAACAGACAACGGGACTGCAGGCAATGTGTTTTTAAATTATCATTACTAATGATACATCAGAAGGTGTATATTTACATGCTGTGGGCTACTGAATGCGTTTAGAGCCGTATCATCCATTAATATGCGGCTTGGCTAAGTGCATATTTCTCTGAAACGTATCTCAATGATATGGGTATTATATTGAATAGTAGAGCTTATGTAATGATCAATAAAGCACTCCCAAGCATGCCAGCTTGTCAATAGATCATTAAACGATTTTACATTTCTACCTCTAAAGATTCTGTTATCAGCAATTGTTCAATGACGACAAAAACATTTTATTGTGACAACATAGTTGTTGCCAATAGAAGTGAACACAGTTGCATGTGCGATGTCTGTCATAGTGAACGTGCAGATGATTGATGATGCAACTACCTGGTATTCTGGCGTATAGTGTAATTTAATCATCCAAATATAAGATATCATGACGTGGCTGCTAAATGTGTTTATAGGTGAATAATATATCTTCAACAAATAGTAAGTTGCTATGAACCTACATTTGCTTTTTTTTTAATCAATATCTGTTTAAGGTCGTTACAAGATTAGTTCTCAGTTAATCTCTTAGATTATGACACAGGTAGTACTTGTAGTTATATTGTTGTCAGCTTTATGATTACGATCACTCAATATACAAATGAAGGGAACTTTATGAAGCAACGAATGCTCAATTTATTCGCAAACATTCTAGAATAGCACAAAACTGAGTAGTTAAACAAGTTTTAGATGTCGACCTGAACATTTCAACCAGTTTGCACCGTGAGCAAGAAAGTTCACTCCTTTCTATATCGACTAAGTGATGAACGATGCTCAGTTAATCAAGGATAATGAAGTTTTACATTTACATCTAGGAAACTAATAATGGCAAACAGGGGGTTCATTCTTGCACCATTCTTGCTTTATATTTAATATTGAGACAACAACCTGCGATACAAATAACTATGGCCAGATTCAAGCCATTTCGCCATTACCACCTTTTGACCTTTTTTCAATAAAACTACCAGCACTAGACGAATGCTTATCAATGATATAAATGTTATATCTACAAATGTTGGATATGTAAATATTTAAAGGTTAAAAGCACCGGACTATATTTGCTTATTTCTGTGTGAGTCAATAGTAATTAATATGCATTGCTCTAGATAGCAAATGAGATTATATAAAAACAAAGAACCCCTTCTAAAATATATATTTCTGCATGATAAGCCGATTTGGAAGCAACATTGCATCAGTCTCAATCACGTGTGGGTCAAGCCATATGAGCTCTTCATATGTAGCCGGGTTTGTCTGCCTAGAAGCGAGCTGCTCAATTGGCAGGACACGATCCGGTGTTGTAGAGACAGACGTGGTTATCCTTACAGTTACACGATGCACCACAGTTAGGCTCCTCAATTGTGTTGTCACGGTAACGACCTCGGCTACATACTGCAGAGCAAACATGTCTTCCAACTTGTGCGTTTCAATTCCATCACAAGGCAAATACAAGAACAATTTACAATCTACAAAAGGGATGAAAACCACCGGACAAATAATTGCTATTCTCAAAAGAATATGATCCAGAAAGTGAGCGTACCAGAGTAGATGACAATGGAAAACTGGCCGCCACAGCGCTGTGTTTGGTCGTTGCATCTGGTAGTACAGCTGCTGTCACTGAGTTGCTCTCCATTGACTTGGTGGTCGTGGTTGTCTCCACAATAGCATTGGAAACCGAACTGTGTCATTCACATAATTTCATTAACATTGACCTATCACAACCATTCCGTAATCAATCCTATGATGAGCTGTAGATACACCCAACTTAAATTTCATAACAGTTCAGGTCAAATCTGTAACCACTATTCAAATGACAACAGGAAGCTTCCGAAACTGGCATGATACAGCGAGCATTAACACGTCATTGCAGGTTATTGTCGTATTTGTTAAGGATACAAACTCACTCTGATCCCGGCGTACGTAACACTGCGGGATTGACAATGCTGTATGCACTCCTCTATTGACCCTACGTCTTGTGTTTTGACAGATAGCACAGTATTGCCGTGATTGAAGCTAAAGCACCCGATACGCTCCTGAGCTGAAATCAATATTTAATTTAAGCTATGCACATTTGATTTATCAATGACTATCAGGTGAAGGTTTACAACCATCATTGCGATGACCTGGGCAGATGCCAACCGCTTATACGTCCATCAATATTTTGTTGGTTGTTGAGACGTTAAATATATTTGTTCCTGGTACTTAATATGTAGCAGACCATATCTGAAAGTTAATTATGTCATTTTTGCTCATTTGACATGTATTCAATGATAACGTCTTTAATTTCTACTCATCATTGATTGTGCTTTCTTTCATGTTGCAAAGAGAAGTCGAATAACGCTTACCCGGAACTCTATCACTTGAAGCCAGACGTTTGCTCTCTGACTGAATTGTCGTATATTGTGTTGTCGGCATGTAAACTGCACGTGCATAAGCAACAGCATATTAATTAGAAAGGCTTGTCAATATTCAATTTCATTTTATCTGTTACTTCAGGGGTGATTCTTTGATACTTAAGCGATATTTCTGTTAAAAACATCTGCCTTAACCATTCTTGCTTCCTGGAACGCATCTTACTCAATGACTCTATCAAGTGGAATGTATCTAATACCTTTCACGTTACAAGCATCCCCGCTCCACCCTGATTTACAATTGGCAGGACACGATCCTGTGTTGTAGAGACAGATGTTGCTATCCTCACAGTTACACGATGCGTCACAGTTATACTCATCGTTAGTGTTGTCACGGTAGCGACCTCGGTTACATACTGCCGAGCAAACATGTCTTCCAGTTTGTAAATGTTATCACAAGGCCAATACCATAACAATGTATAATCTGCAATAAAGATGAATTAAACCTAACCAATTAATCTTATTCTCAAGAGAACATGTTCCAGAATGTGAGCGTACCAGAGTAGATCACAATGGAAAACTGGCCGCCACAGCGCCGTGTATGGTCGTTGCATGTGGTGGTACATCTTCTGTCACTGAGCTGCTGCCCATTGACTTGTGGTCGTGGTTGTCTCCACAATAGCATTGGTAACCGTACTGTGTCCGTCACATAATTGCATTAACATTGACGACCACAACCATCCAAAAATCAATCTTACCATGAGCTGTAGATACACCAACTTTAAATTTCATAACACTTCAAATCATACCTGATACCGCTATTCAATAATTCTGGGCAAACAAAGCTTCCATAATTGGCAGATAAAGCGAGTATTAACACTTCAATGCTGGTTATTGTCGTATTTGATGAGGATATGAACTCACTCTGATGCCGGCGTATGTAGCTCTGTGGGTTTGACATCGCTGTATGCACGCCTGTATTGACCCGACGCGTTGGCTTCTTACAGATAGCACAGTATTGCCGTGATTGAAGATAAAACACCCGATACGCTCCTGAGCTGAAAGAAGATTTGATTTGAACGATGTATATTCGATTTATCAATGGCTATCAAGTAAAGGTTTAACTACCAACCTTGTGATGACCTGGCCACCATTAAGACGCCGAGTATGGAGACCAACAGGATGAATGCAGCCATGTTCTTATGCGCACACCAACCTCGAGTGAATATGAACTTCCAACTGACAACTTTTACACATCCTGGTTGGGCGTCGTGTTACGGGGGATTCACACCAGGCATACAATATCAGTCAACCGATGTGATGTGAGACCCATTTTGGTAGAGGTTTTCAAGTGAGATAGTTTTAATGAATGAATATATGATATATGGTTGCAGTGTCGCGATCTCCAACAAAAACAGTTTGTGACTTCACATAATTTTTCCAGCGGTCACAATTCCTCTCATAGGCACCCTTTGATGAATCCCCGATTCAAGTGACGAAGAAGTTAAACTGATTGTATGCTTGAGGCTACCTAGAAGAATCACTTTCTTTTCTGTCAGACACGGTCGCCTGGCTTCAAAACCGCTGTTATACTTTGACAGCGAGCGATGCATAACAACATAAGCATAAACCTACTGAAGCTATCGCCTTAAGTAGGGTATCTATTAAAATCATACTTCAACAAGGAGCGTTCAAATAATGGTACATAAGCATGATGACGAAACTATAAACATAGAACATCTGATCATAGTAATGTGCATTTATTCAATAGCCTAACAGTCTAAACCAAGTGTACAAAAACGCTCAGTAGTACCCATGACCGGATGTAGCAACTAAAGCCAGCGTATAAAATAGACGTCCGCCCGTACGTCCGAGACGGACAAGTTTTGCTCCGGACGTACAAATCAATTACCTTCCCCGCCCGTGTGTCCGACATCTTTTTAGAGCCTAATATTTGCATTAAATACCGAAAAAAACACATTTGTATTTGCTGATGCAACCGCTTCGAGTCTGCCAAATTGTCAACATACTAGCGACCCGAATCACCATGGAAACACCCGAAACAGGCTATTGATTGTTCGCTGAATTCTTCACCGTTTCGTCAGAACTGACAGCAGGGTCCCAGTCAAATGCTTTGTGGAAATATGTAGCGGAAATATTCGAATGCGACCGAACACGTAAAAAAAAACTTGTTTCATAAGTACTCTCTAGATGTCACAACGTGAACCGGCGCCATTTGCTGCACGTGCGAAAAGTATCAGCGATACCATAAGCCCAGTCTGTAATACATTTGGCCCACTGAGTAAAACAATTAGCCTATTCCATCTCAATCTAGCACCTCCATCTGCAAAACTTATTGAGAACATTACTCTTGTAAATTGAAACAAACAAAATGTCATTGGCCAAACAACTATATATATATATATAAGTAAATAAGTTAAGCGAGATGATGTCTTCAGCCGACGCCTACTCGGGAAACTCTGATGGTCGTCTTCCACGCATCCCGGTCCAGCATCAGCGTCCTGAGCTCAGATGTTTCCTGTTGTGATGCGTCCTTCTTCAACTGATCTACGAATGTAATTCTCCTCCTGCCCTTGCTCCTGATTCGGTCAATGGGCTCCCTGAGAACTAGGGGGCTCACAGCTTGCTCTGGGTGGCGGACACAGTGGCCAGCAAGCCTCATTCTTCGTTCTCTGATCTAAGCAGTTACCCTTGGTAGGGCAGCGTAGAGCTGGGCGCTTGGCATATGGTCTTCCCAGTGCACATCAAGGGCCATCCGTAGCGTTCCTGTATAAACGCCGTCTAGTGCTCTTTCTTGATTTGCGGTCAGAGTCCATGTCTCGGCTCCATACAGAAGTACAGACTCAACTGTAGCAGCGAACAGACGTATCTTGATGTCATCATTGAGACCCGGTCTCCCCACTCGTCTCATGCCATGAAGGGCTCTCCTCAGTCTTATCTCACTCTCAGTTGATCCTATGAGGACGCCAAGGTATTTAAACTCTTCAATGACCTCTAGGGAGAGCCATTTTGGGTCTTGATGGTACTACCCACTGAGTTGATTGCCATCACCTTTGTCTTGTTTGAGTTGAGCTGTAGGCCAACTCGACTACACTGGAGCTCAACAGCTGCAAGCAGTTTTTGTGCCTGATCCACTGTGTCTGAGAGGAGACTGATGTCATCAGCATAGTCAAGGTCTGTAATCACTACAGCTGGCACTCTCCTACTCCGGCGCCTGGCAAGCATGAAGCCTAGCTCTTCCTCCCTTCCATTGATAGCACATCTCAAAGCATAATCCAGGACGAGCACGAACAAGAATGGTGCTAGTGTGTCGCCTTGCAGAACTCCAGACGGATTTCAAAGAGGTCTGTGGTACCATCTTGGGTGACCACCTAAGCCCATATCTTGTTGTAGCTTTCAGTGATTGCCCCGACTACCTTCTCTGGAATACCATATGCTCGGAGGATCTCAATGAGCTTGCCTCGGTGTACAGTGTCAAAAGCTTTCTTGAAGTCGATGAAGGTGATGACACACGACAAGTTCTTGTTCCTGACTCTTTCCAGTATTCGCCTCAGGGCAAGGATTTGCCCAGTTGTGGTTCTGTTTGGACGGAAACCATTCTGCGAGTTTCTCAGAAGCGGATCAAACACAGGGCGTATGCGATTCAGAATCATACGGTTGTATGTCTTTATGCAGGTTGCTGAACAATAGGGCTACTTGTGTGTCCTCATCCACTATCTCAGGCGGGTTCCCTAGCAGCTTCTTAAAGTGTGCATGCCATAGCAGCACCCTCTCCTCTGCTCTTGGGGCCTTGAGCTTGGCAGCTTGGGATCTACATCTGCAAGAGATTTCATTAATCCAAGTATGGGCTTCCAACTACTTCCATATCTCAGCGGGTTCCCTAGCAGGCTTCTTAAAGTGTGCGCCATAGCCCCCTCCCCTGCTCCCTTGAGCTCCTTGGTCTCTCTCTGCAAGATAGTTCATTAATCAGTAGCATGCTGCTGGGCTTCATGCGCGTCCCCGTCCCCTGCTCCAGCTCCTCTCTCTCTCGATAGTGGCGTAGACGCTGTACAGCGCCTGCCTCTCCAGCTTGTACTTAGCCCGTAGGAGCTGAGAATCTATGGCATGATTTGCCTCAAGCATCCTCTGCCTTGCAGCGAGAACTCTTTCTAGCTCGCCCAACTCATACTTGGGCTTCCAGCTTCCCGTTTCTTTGGTACTCTCAAGCTGAGTTGCACTCTCGCTGTTACCCTGTGATCTGAGTACAGGGACCCGAAGGAGCTGTAGACTTCACAGTTGTTGACACTGTTCCTCCACTTCCTTTCCTACGTACAAGTACATAGTCCAGCTGGTAAGTCGTGTTCTTGGCTGATCTCCATACTTAATACATATAACATATGATTATGTCCAAACATTATAGCATAACTCAAATTTCAGGCGTTACATGCTTATTCCTGGGGCTGCAAGTGAAGATTATACTGTCTTGTTTGCTTTATTATCATGTGACATAGGAAAATCTGACATATATTCAATGCGATCGTAATGGGATATCCTATCAGGCTGTCTGAGAAAAGGGCAACAGCGGGGATGGACAATAACTGATTGGAAGGATTTGACTCCATTCAGCTGATTAGTATCATGTCTTCCTTGTTGAAGCCCGGACAGGAGCTAATATTCTCGCAGACCAAATTGTTATTATACGCAAGAAGCCACCGCACTGAAGCTTACATTTTGAACGTCAACCTCGCGAAGTAAGCAGACAAATTCTGTCAACTTTATATCTGATGTAATATCATGATATACTTAAAATGTAAGTGATAGTGAAACCCGTTTTCCACCAACATGACATTCACCCAAGTTTCCCTTAGCTTCGGGTTGAATCTATCCAACGCAAATAACCATTAAAGGCAGACGAGTTTCAGTTTTTCTTCTTCAAGGCGATATCGAATAAACAACCTTTTCAAGTAGCAGAGAACGGATGTACCCAGTGAACCATATAGCTGCACAACCAGGTGTGGCGGCTTCTATGGAGCTTTAAATCTGTTAGCGTGAGTCATTTCAAACCTGTGCTTAAATCGCAATCATAAATGTATCAAACTAGACCGTATTTATACAATTCAGAAAATGTGCAATAAAAAAAACCAAGCAGGTTAGAGCAAAATAAAATTTAGCCCCCTGGTATTCCGGCATGCATAACATATCAGCTGATGGTTGGACGACCCATCGAGTGCTGAGCAAGGCAACACTGAAATTCAAATCAAGGGGACCAAGAGGACGAAAGCTTCCAAAGTTGTTTCGTTTAAAGCAAAGTCTGTATGAGTCATATCCCCTGTTGCATTCAAGTTATAAAGATTTAAATTGAATATGAACTTCCTTGTTTAAGTATTACATTTATTCAGAGCGGGGCAAACACAGGTATTAAATGGAAGTCATTGGTGAGACAGGAAGGCGATTGTATACTTAAAGCTCATGAAGTCATGTTTATGCATAAACATCGAATTATGGACTGAGTTGAGATGGCGTGGGAATAGCTTTTGTGATAATATCCAGTACAAAATGCTCATACTGCCAACTGCTTTTAGAGTAAACCACCATACTCAGTGAAGAATAACAAGGTTCAGTTAGTAAAGGAGAACCCTCTCCATGGTTTTGCATGAATTCGATGTGGTTAGCCTTAAATAAATGGAGAGATGGGGTTAAAACATCGTCACACGCATCCATGCATGCACAACTCAAAAACTAAGGGACCAGTTGCGATAACACCCCTCAACCGAAAACTCGATAAACAATTAAGACGGACTACTGCTTAAGCTGATGCTAGTACATGGTCTTTGGTCAAAGACATGCAAGATATTATTATCCCCACTGAAGCATGTGCAGGTCTGGGGTGCGTTTGACATTGGTTTACTTGTAGTGTTAATGTCGCTCGAGTCCTGAGCAGTGAATGAGCTCACATATATTACACTCCGCGTGAGCGTTGCTAGTAACCCTACTCGGCTCACAGCAAAAACCGAAATAAATATTGACGACAGCATTTGCTAATTTTCAGTGGCAAATTCTGAACCCAGAAAACTCTCCAATGACTTTAAGCATACAAACGGAGAAAATTTGTCTTATATGTCCGGCACAAGTCGCGAGCTGAGCAGCATGTTAGTGTCACCGAAAGTCAGCTGTTGACAAGGGTCTATGAAGTGTTTGACGTGGCATCCCCGGGTAAATGGTTAAAATCATCTCGTGAATGTCATTTGTTGAGTTCATAATAAAATATGGCTGTATAGAACTTGACTGATGAAGTTGTCGCTCCGTTCACACAATCTATAACACTTGAATATCCATAAGACGTGATTGAAATGTTACGTCGCTGATACCTGTATTGACATGGCTCCCAGCTCTGTGATTATGAGAACGCAATATTCAAATGACAGGAATTATGTCATGAAACGAATGTTGAATTCATTCGCCTCACATTATTCTAAAATAGCATGAGGTGAAGAAGTTTTAGATATCGTCCTAAACATTTCGACCAGGTTGCACAGTTAACAAGGAAGTTCACTCATTGCACCCCACTTTTCCAAAGAGACGTCAAGATATTGAAAACAACCCTTTCAACGAAACTTTAAAAGCGAAAACAGTCACATGGTTTGTTGAAATTCCTTGAGAGAACGTCGACTTACATAGAAACCACGCCTTTTACCACGTTGGTTTTACCTGAATAGAGAGCGAGTTACACGAACAGAAGCTACATAAAGGAGAGCAAGCCACGTGCATTTATTATGCCATTACCTTTAATACAACCGATAGTCTCTATTTACACACTGTGTGCTACTGAATGGCGAAACAAGTCATATTTTGTTAACATATTTAATCATCCAACCATATACTGCTTGGCTCAATGTGTATTTCCGTGAGACGTATCTAGACGATATGGGTAACGATTTGTAACATTTAACATATGTAGCAAACGACATAGCCTCGCCAAGCAAGCTAGCTGATCATTTGACCATCAGTGTGCTTGTCCTCATTGTATCGTTTCTTTCATCAGCAATTGCGTGAATAATCGGTAGTATTACTAACGCCGATACATGTGTATTGTTAACCCCTAAAAGCGGACATCATCATTGTTGCTTATATTTGTACACACAATTTTGGGTGCGGTCAGTCTACGAGGGGATAATTCATGATGCTAACGTCTTGTCCCCTATTTTTGTGTGCATTTTATTCCTCGAGATGTAATATATGTTTGTGGGTGCTATATGTATCTGCCAACATGCTGATGAGTCACCAACGAACCAGACGAAGCTGTATCTGTTTACTGCAACTGGGATGGGTCTTTCTCCTTACCCTCATATGTGTGTGCTGTGCTATGACTCATATTCGATCTCTCAGACTGAGGAACAAGTGGCACGATATATACTTAGGCGGTTGCCTGCACTGTCATTGTTAATGCTCAACACAGCACTGACAAGGTGAGGAAAATATATTCAATGTATTTGTCCTCTGTCTTGCATCAATGCTGCTCATCATGTTTCGACAGTGAGAGACGCATTCATATATATGCTTTAAAATTATTAGGATATTATTCAAGTAATATTGTAATGCACTGCATCTTATATTTGATCTTGTCTAGTCAGGAACATGGTGAACACATATATGTACTGCATTTAGTGTTTTTTTTGATGGGTGGGTTCTATTTAACTGACCTTACTTTAGGTATCACTCAATTGACAGATATACTATAGAACGTTAACAGCTAAAAACCAGCTCGACTGGGTTTGTACAGGGTTGAACTCAATATTGAAAGCAAATCTTTCAAAGAAACTATATAAATAGAAACAGAAGCACGTTTGTTGAATATGCACTGGGAACATTTACTTATATTGAAACCACGCCTTTAAACACGTTAGCGTCACCTGAATAAACGGTGAGTCAAATGGACCGGGGCGCGTAAACGATCACGCCTTCAATGGGTGTCACGCAAGATGCGTCAGGGCTCTAAGTATACGGGCAGCATTAGCAACAAGATGTATTTGTGTTTGATTTGTGTCTTTAAATCTTGAAGGAATAGTGGCTCGTTATTTGTTGTAACAGCATAGCAAACGTTTCCTGAAACAAGGAAGTGTATCATCGCTTTTTTATCACAAGACAATTTCGTAGACAGAAGGCATGATTTATTCAACGCAAACACAAATACGACTTGGTATTAGCAATCCTGCGTGCATTCTCACAATATCGCTTGTGGCCCAAATACTGTGCGCGCAAAGTCACATCAGTATGATTACTCAGTCATTAGTTATAATCAACTTGTGAGCATGATTCAAGATGTGACGTTTATGTTTTCAAAGTACAATGTATAGATGGGTATAATCTATAGTCTCATGTACGCATATGTTACAGTTTGTGTGGGTTCTCTTGTGTTCAGCGACTAACCATTTTAGGGAAATCAAATGTAAAATGGACGTGATTGATAAAGAGATACCAATGGTAAAGTACTATTTATGGGAATGGCTTTGCTTACGGCGAATTTATAAACATGCGAGACTCACGCCGGCCATTCTATTCCTCGATCACTGGATGATTTGACCTTGCAAGAAACACGTGGTCGGTGGGCATGACAAAACATTGCATCAAAAACAACTGTATGATAATTTTATCAATGGTACAAACAATAACAGAAGCATGTCAAGACAGACGACAAACAAAGTTATAATGGTTTGATATACAACTGTAGGTAAGAGAAAATACAGTGTTTAAGTTAGTTAGATTAACCTAGATTTAAAGTGAAACTCCCTACTTTTCAGGTCACTTATAAAGAACCATATATATATATATATATATATATATATATATATATATATATATATATATATATATATATATATATATATATATATATATATATATATATATATATATATATATATATATATATATATATATATATATATATATATATATATATATATATATATATATATATATATATATATATATATATATATATATATATATATATATATATATTTATTTAAACCTACATGATTCAACGATTAATTAATAATGCATAAGTCTTATATTTTGACCATTGTTGTGAACAGCGTAATTAGTTCAGATATTTACACAGCACATCATCTTGGTAATGTATATGTACCATAATAAGCGTATTCATCATCCTCGCTTGGGTCCAGCCACACTGAGCTCTTCATATGTTGCTGGGTTTGGCAGCCTAGAACCAAGCTGCTTGTAGTTTTAAGGTTCAGTTAGGACGCCATCCATGTTTTCATATGAGGTATCATTATTGTATCTATCGTCGCTCTTGTGTGTTTCTCGAATCTCCGCTGATGATTGCTTACCGTTGGTTCTTGCATCTCGTAGTCTGGCAAGAGTATATATTGGGAAAGTATCAAATAAAATTTCTATGGTGGTGCTATATCTTGAGAAATATCAATTGAAAACTCAGATATTCAATAACACTAACGAATAGTTGATGTTGACGACATTTGTGGTAAAAGTTAACATTTTCTCAGCATATGATTACCTGTAGATAAGGTATATGATGACGATAAAGCTGAAAACTAAGCCAAAAGACGTCACACAAATGATCTAAGCATAATGCGGGACGCTCCACAGCGGCGTACGTCGCTAACAGGACGCACAGGTAAGTGCGCACGCACTCCCGGATGTGCTCGAGACGCTCGCGCAGAAGCGGTAATATGTTGTATAGACACCATGCAGATGTTACACCATGGAAAAGAAAGAAATCATTGCGCCGCGCAGCAACCAAATAAGCAATGATCGAACAGTCGACAACCCACTTTGAAACACACGTCAGCTGCTTCTGGGAAAATTCAGAGGTCACGCTCACAAGAAACTTAATCTGCTGCGCATACTCTGCGAGTCGATCACCACGGTGTAAGAACAACGCGGCTACTCCCGGTAGGTATTTCCCATGGGTTTTGACGTTCCGCCGCTTCTATCATAAAACTGTGTAAATCATCATCCGCACCAAACATCTTGATGACGGCAAGTATCTCCATGCTGTATTCTCCCAGCGTAGATAAAGACGGGGCCTGGTCAGATAGCGCCAGGGGAAGACAAGAGAACTCTAGATAAGCCATTCTTTCACATACCACCCTATTGCTGCGCTCAGCATACCCGTATCCTGTATGAATTAATCCATGAAGAGTCGACCCTATGATACCCAGCGAAAAAGAGGGGAATACTTCTCTAATGAAAAGGGTGGACTTATCAAGGAGAACCCTCTCCATGGTGTTGCACGAATTCGAAGTGGTTAGCCTAAAACAAAATGGAGATTTGCGGTTCAAATATCGTCACACGCATGCACACGCCCACCACCACAAATTCAGGGAACAGTTGTGATTACGGTGCGGACGTAGCGTACCCACAACTCGAAGGCTGACGGGAGCAACATTGTAACAACAGGATAAATATAGCGCGTCTCCTCTGCGTAACCTACATCTACGACATTCTTATATATATATATATATATATATATATATATATATATATATATATATATATATATATATATAGAGAGATATATATATATATATATATATATATATATATATATATATATATATATATATATATATATATATATATATATATATATATATCTATATATATATCTCTATATATATATATATATATATATATATATATATATATATATATATATATATATATATATATATATAAATGGTTCGACCTAGGAAGGGTCATTCGATCGAATGGGGTCAATTGTCCTATTGTAACTCCATGGCCGATTTCTAAATTCTAAACGTCATTATTTGTGTAGCATCAGTAACATAGCCCTCAAATCATAACGGCCGACTCTAGCAGTCTGTTAATAACACGCAGTAAGTTATTGACCCCATTACTTTGATTGGGTTCGTGAGTGACACCGCCCTGCTCTCAAGATGACCCGTGTGTCAGTCATTGCTAGACCAAATTCGGTTTCTGGGCCAATGAAACTTCGCTCGGAAACATAAAATCGGTAACCGAGCGCGAGCTGGTGTCAAACACAGGCGCTCGGTCCCAATGCCAAGCCGCCATTTCTTAACAGATAGCGGGTCGGCGCTTGGAAGCGCCTCGGCGCTCGGAAGCTTGGCATCGGGAACCGAGCGCCAGCATAGAAACCTATCGAGTATTACTCTTCTCACTTACCACGGCCAGAATGTCAGTCAGATATATGGCACATGTAGCAAAGAGGACAATAGCGCATCGCCGTGAAAGAAGCTGCTTATTGAAGATGACACTCGTTACAAGGGTACACTGAAAGCAAGAAAGATGGATGGATCGAGTGTCCTCTGATACAAGATCCACTTATCCTCCGCATACATCAGGCTACTTTTCAGTTGCCTATTGGTCAGATCCGGAACTCTTGCACCCTAATCAGTTTTTCAGGCGCGTGCGAGTGCCTATTTTTAGCTTATCAATGGCAGTACGCTGATGAGATAGACGGACGGAGATTTAAAACGACGGCGTATGCCCCATTTTTATAAGCCTGGCGTAACCGATGTATGTTTAAAATCACACATGATTGAATTCCATGCTCAAACCAACCAATATTTCAAGGATTGGTTAGTAAAAACGTGCTATTCTTTATCATTTGAGGGGCACAATCTGTAAAGCATCGAGGCTGGATCAACGGATCCCAGCCGATGATAGTTATATTGTCATTTACATGGTGGTATGAGGCCATCATTTATTTGGGTCTTTTATACTTGGTTGTTTCATCGTTGCTTCATTCCATTCATTCCATTGTCTAACCAACCCTAAAGTCGTGTTACGGACCCATGGCGTGGTATACAGACTTCGTTGACGATACTTGTTTTGTAAGATACTGTTGTCTGGCTTGATTTCTGCTGTTATTCTTTAACAGCGCGAGATGCATAACAACGTAACTAACCTGGTATAGCTATCGCCATTAATAGGCTTTGTATTAACACCATACAACAAGAGGAGCTTTCAGAGGGTGGAAAATAAGCATAAACACAAGCTAAATACATATATCATACGATCATGTTGATGCCGACTCATTATGGCCTAGCACAAGTGTTGTGTGTTTCACACCTCCCTCTTCAGATTTCTTTTGTTTAGACACCCTTTGTTGAAATACGTTCAAGCAGCAGGAAAAGTTAACATATAGTGGTAATGTCGCTCGAGTCATGAGCAGTGAATGAGATCACATTAATCACACTCTGCGTGAGCGTGACTTATAGACCCTACCCGGCTCAGAGCAAAAACCAAAATGAATATCGACCACAGCATTTGTTTATTTTCAGTGGCCGATTCGATACCCAGAAAACTCCCCAATGACTTTAGATATACAGACAGGGACAATTTGTCTTATATGCCCGTCAAATCATTTACCGGCACAAGTCAGAGCTGACGTGGCATACACGGACAGATGTTTAAAACCATCCAGTGAACGTAATGCGAAATATCTTAAAAGATCTGGCTGCACAGAACCTGACTAACGGAGGGGTCACTCCGTTAAGACAAACTATAACACTTGAATATCCATAAGAAGTGCATAAAATGTCACGTCGCTGATACCTATATTTACATGGCTCCAACCTCTGTGATTATGATCACTGATTATACAAATGACGGGAACTGTGTCAAGCAACGAATGTTTAATTCTTCGGTCTCAAAGTATTCTAAAATAGCATGGTGGAGAAGTTTTAGATATTGTCCTAAACATTTCAACCAGCTTGCACAGTTAACAATAAAAGTACACTCATTGCACCCCGCGTTTCTAGAAAGCCGGGGAGATATTGAAAACAACTCTTTCAAAGAAACTTTATAAATGACAACTGTCGCATGGTTCCACTGAGAACATCGACTTACAATGAAACCACGCCTTTCACCACGTTGGTTTTACCTAAATAGAGAGTGAGTTACACGGCGCAGGCCACTTGCTTTTGTTATGCCATTACCTTTAATGCAACCGATAGTATCTGGTGGCATGGCGTTCAATTAGGTAATACTGTGTGTTGTGGTGTGACATGGTGCTACTTAAGGTAATACTGTGTGTTGTGCGGTGATATGGCGCTCCATGAGGTGCTGTTGTGTGTTGGGGGGAGACATGGCGCTTGCTTTGTATTACTATGTGTTGTGGGGTGACGAGGCGCTCTATGAGGTAATACTGTGTGTTGTGGGGTGACATGGCGCTCTATAGGATAAAACTGTGTGTAATGGGGTGACTTGGTGCTCTTTTAGGCTATACTGTATGTTGTGGGGTGACATGATACTCTATTAGGTAATACTGTGTGTTGTCGGGCGACATGGAGCTCTACGAGGTAATACTGTGCGCTGTGGGATGTCATGATGCTTTATTGTGTATACTGTGTGTTTTAGTGTAACTTCGTTCTCTGCTTGGTAAAGTTAAACAATGTGTGCTTGATTCTATAGAGGGGCCTTACGTGCTGCAATGGATGTGGTTCACAGTTATATTGTTCATGGTGTGATATATATCAGCTTTAGGAAGACAACAGTTGTAGGTGTGGCGTATAATTGGCTACCTCAGCAAATATCAAATATTTTTTTAACTTGAGTAGCATTGACCATAAATACGAGAATAGTCTTCTTCCAGCAATCAGATCACACGGCTTCCACGCAGTTCGCTACAACAGCTGCTGATGTCAGCGCAGCTCTGAATTCATACTGTCACAACTCAGTCTTGTCCATCAAAAATAAATCGTCTACATCTTTTTTTATGAATAAACCAAGTTTGATCATTCACTTCAACCAACAGCAAACAAATATATTCGGTCGAATTGTAAATAATTGTTCTATTTACAATCAAGGCTATACATTAGAACTTCTCTTCATATCCGATATTTTTTTATAAACTCATATATGCATGCATTCAACATTCTTTCTATGTTAGTTTGGTAAGAGGTCTGCCTTAAATGCTCAATGTGTATTGCCCAACGCTTCATAGCGGCATACGATACTAACAGGACGTACAAGCAAGAGTGCACGCACTCTCGGATGTGCATTGGACACTTATTTATATACATACAAATAAAATATATATACATATATTTAGATATATATATATATATATATAGTATATAGAGATGATAGAGATATATAAATCTATATATATATATATATATTATATATATACATATATTTATGTGTATATATATATATGTAGTATTTATATATATGTATATAGAGGTATATATATAATTTATATGCATATATTTCTATATATATATATATTTCTATATATATATATTTATATATATATATATATATATATATATATATATATATATATATATATATATATATCTATATATATATATATATATATATATATATATATATATATATATATATATATATATATATATATATATATATCTGCGGTTGTGGTACCAGGATAAATACATTATTTTCGGATATAATGATTATGAACATATAAAGTTCTAGTCGATATATAACGGCAAAGATCTAGGCATTGAGTCTTGGTGATCCTTTTCAAATCATTACCATAAACTTGATTTTCCTCTTACATCAAATGAATGTGTTTATCGATGGTCATGACACATCGCGTCATACTTGACAATCCGAATGCGTCACATCATAATAGAAACAACGTATCAGATGCGTCAAAGAAGACAAGATACATAAATCTGATCCATTTATCATGTCTAAATAAAATCATACACAACTCACACATTGTTTTATGTATACATATCAAATGATAATGAACACCTTGGCCCTAGACACCACCTTTTAAATTTTTTATTTTATGCACTTATGTTAATTAGTAAGTGAGAAAGGAGCCTCAGAAACAGGCCACACTTACAAGACCAAAATATTAAGAATTGCGCTCTGATCGATTACAAACAAGGAAGAGGGAGTATTAATGATTAGGAAGGTGTAAACAATAACTTGCAGTATTGTGGCTTGTTCAAACATACAGTTAATGTATGTTACAATATGTGAGCGCTCGTGTCTCTTCTAAATGGCTCCTTTAGATGAAATATCGAGTGAAATAAAGCAGCAATAGTAAAAATGTGTGTGCGTGTATATCTGAAGTTATCTTGTGGAATCACGTTCTGCTCTGTCAGTCTTGCATCAGTTCAGCCGATCATGTCTCGACAATGAGAGACACAACATTTTGATTTGGTTTAAGCATATTTGGATATAATAAGCGTTATATGTAACGGGCGGCATATTCTGTTTGATCAAGTACTGCCTTGACACATATATATCCTATTGATTAGGTTATGTTAAAACATGTGTTTTTAGCTTACCTTACCTTATGTATTACTCCCCAGACAGAAGTACTATAGAGCGTAAAACATTCCACGACCAGCTCCGCAAGGTTCGTACTGGGTTCAACTCAATATCGATAACAACTTGTAGTGAAACCACGCCTTTGAAAACGCTTTCGTGTCGCCAGAATAGAGGATGAGTCACATGAACGGGGGCCACGTAAACGATCGCGCCTTCAACGGTTGTCACGATTCACCATGACTTTAAGTACACATTTGTACTGGGTTTAACTCAATATCGATAACAACTCTTTCAAAGAAACTATATAAATAGCAACAGTAGCACGGTTCGTTGCAATTGCACTGGGAACATTGACTTGTAGTGAAACCACGCCTTTGAAAACTCTTTAGTGTCGCCGGAATAGAGGTTGAGTCACATGGACGGGGACCGCGTAAACTATCTCGCCTTCAATGGGTGTCACAATTCGCCAGCAATTGCTGAAACACGTACTTGTGTTTGATGTGTGTCTTTCAATCTTTAAGGTATAATGGGTGTACATTTTTACCTAAAACAAGAAAGTGGATGATCCCTAATTTATTACAAGGTAATTTTGTAGACGGAAGGCGTGATTTATTCAACGCTAACACGATTTGCTATCTTGTCGGCATGCTCATAAAATCGCTTGTGTCGCAAATACAAAATCACAGCAGTATGATAACTCAGTCATAAGTTATTAACAACTTGTGAGTATTATTCAAGGTGTGATATGTATGTGCCCAAAATGCAATGTTTAGATGGTAATTATATGTAAACTCTCGTACGCATTTTAGTTTGTAAGGGTGCTCATGAGTTCAGCGACTTATGATTTCAGAGAAATCCAATGTCAAATGGTCAAGATTGGTGAAAACGTACCAATGTATAGGTACTATTGACGGGAAAATCTTTGTTTACAGCGATTATATGTACAAGCTTGCCTTGAGTCGCCTATTATATTCCTTGATCGCTGGATGATTTGACCATATAAGAAACACGCGGTCGATAGGCATGGCACACAATAGCATCAACCACAATATTATACTTATTTTTTCACTGGTACAAACAGTAAAAGAAGCATGCTAAGGGTAGGTCAGTTCCCGGCCAGGGCCTAATCAATATCAGTTGAGGGGCAAAACTTGTAAGGCACTGAATCTTGATTAACGGATCCACCGTACAACCCGACATCCCCAACCACGGTATATTAGACATATTGACATTTACATGGTGGTATAAAAGGCCATCTCTTTGTTGTCTCATCTATTCGTTCTCTTATCCACGTAACATGTCAGCTTACGTACTGGCTAGCAAACCCGAGCTTCATGTCTCGGACTGATTGCGTGGTATGCAGACTTCGTTACAGATATTTGCTTTGTAAGATACTGTTGTCTGGCCTCGATTCTGCCGTTACACTTTAACAGCGCAACATACATCGCAACGTAACCATCTACTCTAATGAAGCTATCGATATATATAGGGTATGAATTTGCACCATACTAAACAGTAGAGCTTTCAGAGGATGGCAAAATAGCATTATTAAAGACTAAATACATATATGATCTGATCATGGTGATCTAACTAAAGTTTCCGGCGTTACATTCGTCCCTCTGCTAATTCCTGTGGCTGGATGTGAAGATGATTGCTGTCTAGTCTGCTTTATTATCATGTGACATTGTCACCAAAACACGTCAATTAAGTCCAATGTGATACCAAAAGAATATCGTATCAGGCTAACTGAGAAAGGGCATCAGTGTGGATGGACAATAACTGGTTGGAAGGATTCGGCTCCACTCTGCTGATTAGTATCGTGTCTTCACTGTTGAAGCCAGGAGAGAAACTAATATTCTCACCGAAATATTGTTATTTTACGCTACAATTAATTTCTTGTTTAGGTGTAGGTAGATATAGCCAGTGTACCTTAACCTCACTGAAGCTTTAACCCCTGTACTGAATGTCAAACTCGCGACGTAAGCAGACCAATACAGTCAACTTTTTGTCTGATGTAATATCGTGATATACTAAAAATGTAGGTGATCGTGGTGACCTGTCTTCCAGCAAGGTGACATTCACACATGTTGCTTAACTCCGCGTCGATTCTATCCAACGCATCATTAAAGCCAGACGAGTTTCAGTTTATATCACGCACGGAAGGAGCACTACTATGTGGGCATATTACATCTGAAATAATCAATAGAGCCTCATCTTGCATGCCCTGCAAAGTATCGGCAGGGCAATATCGAAACAAATAACCTTTTCAAGTAGCAGAGAACAAATGTACCCAATGAACCATATACTTCTCAGAAGCTGTGCAGCCAGGCGTGGTTGCTTCCATAGAGCTTTAAGTTCTGCCCGGGTGAGTCATTTTAAACCATTGCTTTAATCGCAACCATACATGTATCAACCTGGAATGTATTTATTCAATTCAGAAAATGTACAAGTAAGTCTCCTGGCATGCATGACATATCTGCTAAAGTTTGGACGAACCACCTAGTGTTGAGTGGGGCCCCACTAAGACGCCAAACAAGGGAACCAACAGAATGGGGGCGACCACGTTGTAATGTTTAAAGCAAAGACCTACGTCTGTATTACTTATATCACCAGTTGACTTTAAAGTTAATATGAACTTGTTGTTCATGGTGAAGCACCTTAAAACATTTTATTCAGTGCAGGGCCGAAGCACGCATGAAACGGAAGTCATTCGTAAGACAGGAAGGTGATTTTATGCTTAGAGCTATTCAAAAAGTCATATTTATGGATATACATTTATAAATGGCCTGTGTTGAGACCGAGGGAACAAGAAGAATGCTTATCTATGATATAAGTGTTCCATCTACAAATGCTTGTTAGTTAGATTTTTAAAGGTTAATCACACCAGCCTATATTTACTTACCCCTGTATGAGTCAAGGGTAGTTGATAATGCATCACCCTACAATTTACAAAATGAACAATTGCTGATGATAGTGAATGCGTTCATATATAAACAAAGAACCAAATCTTGGATATATATTTCTGCATGATAAGCCTGCCTGGAAACACCAATGGATCAGCCTCATCCATGTGTGTGTCCAGCCATACCGAGTTCTTCATATGTAGCCGGGTTTGTCTGTCTTGAACCGAGCTGCTCATAGATTGAAGTTTCAGTTTGGACGCCACCCATGTATTTATATTGGGCATCATTACTGTTTCCGTCGGAGCTATTCTGAGTGGCACGAATATTAACCGACGATTGCTTGTCGGGGATTTTGGCAACTCGTAGTCTGGGCACACAATGCGTTGGGCATAAATAAAATCAACGACGACGGTGATGTAATATCCTGAGCATTGTCAATGTCACAGTTCAAACCTGCAATAATACCAATCAAGAGTATGGATTATTACAGAACATTCATTACCACGCCATCGCTATGGATGATTACCTGTAAGCAAGGTAAATGATGATGATGATGCTGATAACTAGGCCAACAGACGTCACACAAAGGGCGACCAGCAAGGCTGCAACAGCAAGTTCAGCATAACATGTACCCTAAAACTCCCATATTGTTCGTTTGAGCCCATCGATCGTTGAAATTGGCGACCATTAACCTTAAACTGATGAATTCTGACAAAACACATTGCATCCATGGTTCATGGAATAGATTGATAATTTGATAGCCTCAATGATCGCAATGTCGCATTCAACATTTTCCAAGCATACATAACAAACTTATGAGCGAGAGGAAAACATTTTCAAATGTGAAGATCCTATAGGAACAAAACCAGGTTCTACAATACACGACAAGAATAATAACAATCTACTCTTACCGGGACATCCTTCATATGGTGTCACTGATAAAGCCGTGTTCGCCATCATGTTTTCTGAAGTTAAATATACCAATAGATATGTCACACGCGAAAAATCTATCCAAACATGTATCTAGGGTAAATGTGATTTCATACATTATGCCAAAGGGACATATATAATAGGAGTTTATTTCTATCTAAGCCCATCCAGTGCATACTCCAAGGTAACCTGAGTTTTTTTGTATTATTTACTATATATGGATTAGGCGTTAAATATATTTTTTACCAGATACTCCATATCCAGTAGACATGGTCACCAAATTAAAAGAGCCGAGGCATAACTGCACTTCAATTGGTCATCTTAAAGATACGAAGCCTGACTGGCAAATATGATTTTCCGGTTTGCAATTATTATTTACATTTAACATGTTTCTGTTTGAACATGTATTCAATGATAAAAACTCATTTGTCTGTTTATCATATGATCATGCTGTCTCTGATGTTGCCAAGATAATATGCATGTAACTCACCAGGAACTCCATCACTCGAAGTAAGATGTTCATCCTCTGACTGAATTGTCGTAGGTTGGCTTACTGCACGTCCATAAGCACAACGTATTTATGTTGCAAAGCATATCACAATTTAATTCAATTTTATCTGACACTTAGGATGAGATTCGTCGATACCTGAGCTATATTCCCGTGAAATACATCAAACTTAACCCTCCTCGCTGCTCGTGAACGCATTTTACTCAATGACTCTCACAAATGGAATGTTGGTAATATCATACCGTTTTTACGTTAATTTTATTCGTATATATTTGCATTCTGTATTATCCAATAACATGGTTATCTAGTTTTGTTTATTGAATTAAATCAAAATAAAACATGATGATATTCCCGCTGAAGTCGAGTAATCCATATCTTTAAGTTATAAGTAACATCATAATCATGGCATCCACTCACCGGTTATTTCAGCGCCCTCGTCTGCTAACGCTGTTGTTTGCGGCGACACTGAACAAAGCAAAAGTGCATTTTGAGGTACTCATAATGGTGGGTAACGGTGTAATGAACCTAAAATAGAACCGTCTTACATTTGGTCATGGGTGTACTGACGAATTTGAGCGCGGAGCTTTCGTCTTTAACTTGTTCACGAATATTTCAAAGCCTGCTTTATTAAAATGATTTGAGTGAGCGAGTGATAATGGCGTTGATATGTCCACCTGTTACCCCATTGGTAGTCTTGTGTATCGGTGTTGCGGCTTCCGTTGTTAGTTGGATCACTGAACAGTACACATTAGATGTGGTATAGACAGGTTATCATATACTAAACCTGTAAAAGAATCAGGTTACAGCTTTTCTGTTATTATTGTAACAGGTGTTCAACAAGATGAATTTGCCGAAGCACTGAAGCATACAGCTGTTTTGTCTTATATATTTATGAAAACACAACGCCTCATGTAATGCAACGTACATGAGTAGCAGAGAGAACGAGTTAAGATAGGTGGAAATATTTGTCCACTGATTGATTTGCTATAGACGGATATAATTGGTGATACCTCTGACGTTACATGCTTCCCCGCTCCACCCCGCTTCGCAATTGGCAGGACACGATCCGGTGTTGTAGAGACAGATGTGGTTATCCTTGCAGTTACACGATGCGTCACAGTTATACTCATCGTTAGTGTTGTCACGGTAGCGACCTCGGCTACATACTGCATTGCAAACATGTCTTCCAGTTTGTCCGATTTCAATTGTGTGGCAATACCAGAACAATATACAATCTATAGTAAAGATGAATACCACCTCACAAATCATTCTTATGCTCAAGATAATACGTTACAGAATATGAACGTACCAGAGTAGATAACAATGGAAAACTGCCCCCCACAACGCGGTTTTTGGTCGATGCATCGGATAGCACAGCTACTGTCACTGAGCTGCTCTCCGTTTACTGTGTGGTCGTGGCTGTCTCCACAATAGCATTGGTAAGCGTTCTGTGTCATTAACATAATTTCATTAACATTATTCTACCACTATCATTCAGTAATCTATCCTGTGATGAGCTGTAGAAACATCCACCTTAAATCTCATAACAATTCAGATCAAACCTGTTACCGCAATTCAAATGACAATAGTTCTGGCCGAAGTAAGCTTCCAAAGCTGGCACAATACAGAGAGTATTAACCATTCAATGCTATTTATTGTGGTATTTGATAACGACATATACTCACTCTGACCCCGGCGTATGTAGCCCTGCGGTTTAGACATTGCATTATGCACTCCTCTATTGACCCGATGGGGTCTTTATCTTTCGCAGATAGCACAGTATTGCCGTGATTGAAACTAAAACATCCGATATGCTCCTGAGCTAAAATCAGGAACGCAATATGTTAATCACAACATCACTACAACGGTAACATGAGTGGTGTTAATTATCGATGACGAGAACGTTTCAGATGAATGTTTATCTACTCACCTTCTGCTGGCCAACGCATCACAAAGAGGCTTAATACAAAAACCAGCAGAATCGAGACAGCCATGTTCTGATGCTCACATCGAAGTTACAAGTCAGTATGACTTCTCAACTTAAAGTTACCGAATGATCTAGAAATATACTTCCTTGTGGCAGATAAAACGCAACCTGGTCTCTATTCGATGTGACTTGCGTTCACGGGATGCATACAATGTCGTTCATCCGTGATGGCGGCTTATAGCAAGAGTGTACGGCATATCCTTTGATGAGTGTATGCGACCTTCGTGTATGTATTTATAGATATGTGGTTCATTACAATAACATACACTGAATTCCCATCGTCGCTTTGTGTCTGCTTGTATCATATGTGCCAAGACAACAGTCTCAAAGTGTACTTAAACATGGTGTATATCAAACGAAAGAAAGTTGAACTAAAGCCTTCTCTTAAAGCCTTTTGTTTGTCCCAGCCGTATTTTTTTAGTGCTCGCTGCTACTGTTAAAGGTTTATTCTTTTGAGATCTTAGGTTGTGTTCTTCTTAAAGCGCTACTCTGTTCGGGAGGATTTGAGAATACTTTGTTCATATGTGATTCCCGGAAAGCTGTAATGTTGCGTCGTAGCTGTGTCGCAATTTGAGTTTGTAAATTGTGTCCGTTGTTCGGAGTTGGATCTTCTATATAATAGCCTCAAGGTCAGTTTTAGGTAGAATTATATTGCATAAACTATGACGCTCATAAATCTGTCGCGTGGTAGCAATATTGTGCTTATAATCAGCACTATTCACTTTTTCAATTCACCTCTATGCAAAGTTGATATCATCAATTCATGATATAACAACTTTCCTGGTGCGTATATGTCGTGACACAGAGTGTGTAAAAAAACCCATAAAACCAAACCGGACTTAAACGCCGCCTAAATAAGAAGAGTGAGTGGTACATTCTGAATGTATGCGCAATAAAGTATCTTTTCAATGTTTGGCAATTTTACAGATGTATTCTACAAGGAGACGCATTTTGCTGTATCAATATTTTGCTGAGTTACCCCTCCGCCAGTCAGACACGGCGATGCCCGACTCGTCGTGTGTTTTAAGATCTCAGTTTGACATGTTTACGCTGAGGATGCCATTTCGGGTTTTGTATGATATGTTGATTACCCTAAAGTCTTAAATGCATATACTTTTCATCAGATTACAACCACCAGGACTTTACTTTATTAACATATGAGACGATTTACCGATGGATAGTTATTATACAATGTTGCTGTACACGTGGACAAACAATATTGCTATTAAAACCGCAGTTTTAGTTAGAAAGAGTTGAACTGTTTATAGGGGTCCATCTCCAGGAAAGGCCCACATTGCTGAATGATTTGGTGGATTTCAATCATTTCTTCAATTGCAGGTTAAAGTTTATATAACTTTCTCATCAAAAGAAAAGGTTAAAGCTAGCCAGTTACCTAGCCAATAAACCGTCAGATTACAGTACACGTCTCTGCCATGAAACTTCACTAGACTTTCTTTGGAATCGTTGATATACACTATAATTAAAAAGTAGGGCACCACGGAATTTAACTCGCACACGCTTGCTTATTGCTGTACTGCTAAAATGTCATCTGCCTCCGTTTTGGTTGTCTAAATGTTATCAAGTAGGCTAAATTAATCTTATTGAATTCGGTTGGGGCACATTGCTTGTATGAGTTGTTTGGCGTCGATGTCATTAACATGGTATTAGGTTATGTGTCATGGTGAAGGTAACTCAATCATGATATGTAGATATACACATTATCATTCCCAAGCCATGCTTTTCCTCATCCCATTGATGTCATCATCCCTATCAGCGAGCACTTATGCATCCTTCTGAGTACTGGAACTTATGTAGGCTATTATGTCTCACCACTATGATTACATGTACATTCACATGAAAATGGAGCTAAGCATTGTTGGTGTATCACTGTGATGTTGGTATCATAATGATCAACTTCAAGAACATGAGCACATGACTGCAAATGATTTACGAAATCATGACGGTGATCGTAATACGCATACGTATTTGAGCCTGATGAACACATACCTTGAGATGCCAAATACCTGGATGCGTCGCTAACAATATTTTTTATCATGTGTGTCTTTAACCTCGCCAACCAGATGGCAAGCCAAACGATAGTACAGTGATGAGTGTGTATGTGTGTGTGTGTGTGTATGTGTGTGTGTGTGTGAGTGTGTGTGCGTGTGTGTGTGTGTGTGTGTTGTGTGTGTGTGTGTGTGTGTGTGTGTGTGTGTGTGTGTGTGTGTGTGTGTGTGTGTGTGTGTGTGTGTGTGTGTGTGTGTGTGTGTGTGTGTGTGTGTGTATCGGTCCGTCCGATCCTAGCTTATCACAGACTGACACACACACTGGCAAATTTGAATGAAATCATAGCCTCCCAGTGGAGCTTAAAGACGTCTTTTCTGCTGTCAGATGTTTTCAGGTTGACCGAGAAGCGTGACGTTAGCGATGGGGCTAATGTATTCCAATCCTATTACTTAGGACAACGAATTCGCGCACAATATGCGGTAAACTACTCACGCATTTTTTCTATGTCCATTCAAAGTGACATGTATATTCTGGTTAAATATAGTGGGAATACAAAGAGCTTGGGTGTTTTACATCGCTTTTTATACTAAGGGGTGTGGGGTAGGGAAAGGTACTAAACGGAAACATCTTATGTATTTTTTCCGAATCTTGTCTTTGAATTAGCCATTTAAAATCATAGATATACATAAGCAGAGCGTCCTCCGCTTAAGTAGGCTGGGTTGCATTATCAACAGCTGAGTCGTTATCTGCCATGGCCGAGATGTTAACTGATTCGCCATTCGACCAACTGGTTACCGATTCGGTCCCAAGTGTGACAACATGACTGGTTTCGGGCGACCCAGACGACCACGCGTCATTCGATTCCTCAATTGAGGTCATTTGGATAACCCAAGAACAACTTGCACTACGTGACCAGCACCAACTTTGCTAAAAACACCCATAAGTTGATAGCCGTTTCCCATGGCAAAGTGGTATGCTGCGTTGCCTTTCGACCCACAGGTTGTGAGTTCAATACCAAGGTGTAAAAAACCTGACTGGCTCTCCGTGACTCGGATGATCTCGTTAAATGGTGGTCCTATATCTGATAGGAGATGCACCTGACCCATTGGCTAAATAGTACAGTGCTGGATCTTTGTCGTAGCTGCGTGGGTTTCGCAGCCCGGCAACGGGTTTGTGCCAAGTAGGTGCTTGTACCTAAGGATAGCTGTCCAAAAATCGCAATCATCCTCCCACATCACCGTCGCGATATCTCCCCGTTGTTGAAAGTGACGTTAAACCCCAACATTACCATTACCCATAAGATGATGCTCACACAAACACACACACACACACACACACACACACACAGTTATACAAACACCATCAACACAAAAACATTCTGTTTTTACTAAAGGGTGAGGCACCGTGAAAGGAACTGAACTGAGCAGGAGCGGATGATTATAGATGCATGTCTGGCGTGTCAGGCCTTTAAATGAGCCCGTTAAAGACATAAATTTCATCGTGTCTTGTATCTGAATTTAATACGCGGGTCTGGTTTGTTTTTCCGGATGTGTTAAGGTATCGCCAGACAAGTCGACATAGGATTGAGAACATGCCCATCTATCAGCCAGCCCTCCTAGTTTTCATCTCATTCTCAGCTGTGGTCAGTTGGATAACCTGAGAACGACGCGCACTGCGGGTGTTAACTACCCCAGAGTAACACTCATTGCCAGCCGAAAACGACCATAAGTTGATTCTCACACATACAAGATACACATGATCCAGATAAGTCATACGCTTAAATATAACCTCCTTCATAACTTTCATGCTGACTTTTAGTTTTGCCGGTTGTGATTTTGTATGCCAGATAAATGAAAACAGGATTCGGAAACTACCCGTTGATCAGGTTTATACAATTGTAACACTGCTACCAGCACGACGGCAGATCTCCTGGCAACGCATGACGGCATGTGGAGCTATGAAGTAAACAACTGAAGGCATCTGCTGTGGAATTATGAGGGAGACGATTCACTTACATCCAACCAGCGCAAGCTAAACAACACCCATACCATGATGGAAATACGCCATTCTCTTTCATCCAATTGAAAAACAAACAAAACATATTGACAAATGAAATAATGATAATTATTTATCAAACGCCATGTGTCTATCTTTTTGAAAGACTCATATATTCTGTCGCCAATAGCACAGAATCATGTCAGGACCATCATTCCCTTAATACATAACGTAAGGATCACATTAGGTGCACCGTCATTCTGACTGCTGTAAAGTGATGTTCTTTTTTTTCATTAGTAAGTAGGTATGACTGTGGCCTTTAAAGAAGGTTGGTTTGATAACATATGATCTTTCTTCAATCAAATATAGATAAATTAGGGTAAACATTGCTTTATTTGCATTACTGTTAATAATCTATTTCAAGCCACTATGAAATTCTGCATTGTAATTTCATTTCAGCATTCCTCTCGTAAGATCAAAACAACAACTTTATCATATAACATAAAGTTGCCATGGCAAAAGCGCAGTTGATGCGCAACAACGAATGAATGCAAATGTGAATCATCAATTCACTTACATCTGTGGCTAATTTTTATTTTTATGTGATTGTATTGCTATTACTTCCGCTGTGTCAGACCCCAATTGCAAGTAATAGTAAAAACATTTTAACCATCAAACTGATCTGTTTGAATACATCTAGCGCTTCTTATTTTGATAAATCAACTGGCATATGCTACAGCTAGTCTGCGTCCCAGACTCCAGGGGTTCCGCTTAGTTTCTCGCCCTAGAGTCTATGACACGACCAGCTCTAAAAGCGGCACGTCCGAATATTCACTAGACACGTTCGTTAATCTTCGTGACCAATCAACGCAAAGCTTGTTACCCGGATTGACCTTAAAAGCACTGGATCATGAAACTGGCTTGTGATACGGACCCTCGGTTCTATGTGACGTCTGTGTAGTGGTCTGCTGCCAATGAGAACACATTGAATGTGTTCTGGAATTATGGGACGTCTCAAAAGTTCCAATTGGCACCACAACAAGCGCTTTAATCGCTTAGCTGCACGATTATATGTTTACGTGATAGTAAGTTAAAAAGAACCAGTTGAGTGTCTGCTTCTCTCGCCGACTGTGTGATTAACGGTGCCACTCAGCGTGAAACAACAAAACGGAGTGTTATAGGATGTGTGCCCGGCTCATAAAAATCACTCCACCGGTTGGACTAGTTCTTCGGAACTTGTAGAACTGACCAATGAGAGACAACGACTTAAAAGTATCAGATAGTGACCGAGAGACATGGCTTGTGATTGGAGCATCCCAAATCTGGGATGCCTGTCCAATTCAAGATATTAAGCTCGCCCAGACCTGAAGGCGAGACTATTGAATATCAGTAACATGTAAACAGCGCCCGCAGCTATCAGGCTAGGGGACCTTGACTATGCTACAGCGAACCTTTAGAAATCGAGCAGGCTTGGTGTGTAATAAACTTGAATGAGCTGCTTCTTCAAGCCAGGCCTGTCAACTTCCGCTTTACTTAATACTTTTTACTGGATACATAGCTTTTACATTTGAAAGATGATCATTGCGGTCCTATAAAACTGTAATAATGAGAGCGCATTGACTCAGTATTATCCTGCCGTTGCAAACTTGGCAGTAATAGAATATTTCGAAACTAACAACGAAATATCAAATTATTTGTCTTAAGCTATGTACAAATTCGAATAAATTCAATCCTGATTTTATTGGATAAATCGCCTTGATGCTAGTACCCTCATTTGTACGAGTTATCCTATTCAACGTTCTCTTCAGCTGAGTTTTGGTTATACGCTCCATACAGGGAGTTCTACTTTAAATTTGCATGCGTTGTATCTGCTGGTTTTCTCACAACAGCGTTCTCCACCTTCTCGTGGTTTCCATGGATAACAACATCATCGTCTGATTTTGAGATATCGGGTAGGGCTGACTGGGAAAGGGTATCACTTAGGATGAACAATTATTAGCTGGGAATAATTGGTTCTATTCAGTTGAATGTGTCTAATGTCTCCTATGTTTAAGCCATGGGAGAGAATAATATTATCAGCATTTACCAAATCACAGAACATAAAGTTATTGGGTAAACGTCAATACACACATAACTTAAGCATTCTCTACCTTAATTTCAATGAAGCTTAAACCCCTGTCTTGCACGTCAAACTCATGCCACACATTGACGATGGCATTGGCAATTGTAAAGATGCTTATCAGATCAACAACGGCGGTGAAGAGCACAAACAATGTAGCAACTGCTATGACAACATGCCATTATGGAATATAAAGGCGCCAGCTTGTTTCTCTTTACACAAATCAGTTCTGTCAAGTTTTTGTTTTAGATCATATGGTGATATACCTAATATAGAAGTGATCGTGATGCCTCATTATCTATCAAAATCGGACAGGCAAACGTTGTCCCAAATAGTATAGGTCCTCGAGGTCATAATTTTTACAAATGAACCGTTCAATCTGACTGAATGGACCTCGATGCCATATCAAGTTAGACCGACACTGATTGGCCCAATCTTTTTTATACTGATCTATAGAAGTGCTTTCTATAAATGTATCAGATCAGAGAGACACTAAGTCAGTAAAATCGTGGTTGATAAGTGGTGTGAAATGTGTGCAGTGACTGTCACTTGTCCATTAGCCCATTTACACCCAGACTGTCTGACTGCAGAAAACACGAACTAATATGTACCCCATAATACATAATGTGTTGTATTCACATTAGATTATACGTCGGCTGTTGTTCTCAGTAGGCAGTTGTTACCTACTGAGGGTAGCAGACAATGGAGTTGTTCTCAGTGGACAGTTGTTACCTACCGAGGGTTAGCAGACAATGGAGAGACTTCAAATAACAATGTTGAGGCACTTGTTAAGCAAATGTGCCCGAAATCATGTTGTTCTGTATTATTGTATTACTATTTCCACCTGTTGTAAAGCGCTTAATGTCAATGGTTATGTTACTCACAAGTCTGGCGAAAATAATTGAACATTTGGGATTTAATCATGGTGATGAGGTTACCTATGTTGTTAGTTTGGGTCACATACAGCAAACAATTCAAAGAAACATAATATCCCAATAGAGTGTGGCTAACAATGAGGGAATGGTTACTAAGCAACAGGGAAGGATAAGGTACCAAATGAAAACAATGGGATAACACAGTGTGTTTTGTGAAGATACATGGTTCTGTATTGGTTAATAGTGTGTTGTGGGGTGTCATGGAAGTCTATTGGGTAAAACTGTGTATTGGCAGTGACATGGTGTTCTTAAGGGTAACACTGTGTATTGTAGAGTGACATGGTGCACAATCGATATTGCGTAATGACAGTGATATGGTAATACTATATTTGGTAAAATTTTGTAGATTCGTGACATGGCGCTTTATTGGTAAGACTGAGGGTGACATGGTTCTGTATTGGGTAACGCTTCGTGTTGTGGGGAGAAATGGTGTACTATTTGGTAACACTACGTGCTGTCGGCAATGTGGTGCTCTATTGAGTAACACTGTATACTGTGGGGCAACCTGGTGCTCTATTGAGTAACACTGTGTGTTGTGGGGCGACATGGTGCTCTATTTGGTAACGCTACGTTCGGTGGGCAATATGGTGCTCTATTGAGCAGTTGAGTAGCACTCTATACTGTGGAGCAACATGTAGCTCCATATTTAGCCTATATTTAGGAATTCATAGACTTCATGATTCACGGATCAATTGAAAATGCATCCATATCGGCTTACGTATATGACCATCGTTGCGTATATCGCAATGAGTTCAGACATTTACAGAGAACCGCTTCTTGGTAACTTATTTATGTCATAATAGGTATATTTGAAAACACAGCAGCTTTATCGTCGCGTGGGTCCAGCCATACTGAGCTCTTCATTTGTTGCTGATTTGTCTGTCCAGAACCAAGCTGCTTGTAGTTCGGAGGTTCAGTTTGGACACAACCCCTTTTTTCATATATGGTATCATGAGTGCATCTTTCAGCGTTACTTTGTATGGCACAAATCTTAGCTGACGATTGTTTGTCCGAGGTTCTAGTAACATGTTGTCTGGACATAGTACGTTAGGTATGAATCGGATCAACGTCGACGGTGGTGTCATATCTTTGGCAATGTTCATCAATTAATAGATTATGACCAAATATATTTAAGTATGAGCCAAGGATGATTACATGAAGACAAGGTCAATGTTGACAATGATGCTGATTACTAAGGCAGCAGACGTCAGACAAAGGGCGGCCAATAAGCCTGTGACAGCAACTTTAACACAACATGGTCACCATATCTGAAAGCAACAAAGGCTAGGTACCATCCATTAGTTCATAAGTACTAGCCTTTCTTTTCTATTAAAATATTTAGTGTCTGTAAAGTAATATTAGTTGATATACTAAGTGGATACAGGCAGGTAGTTAAATGATAAATTGTTTATCGATTTATGGTACAGTATCATATGTACACGTGTTTGATTGTTCATGACATATGTACTACAACAATTGGGTTAAAGAGTTAACCATTTGCACTACTGCGACTACAGTTCAAGCTTCAGTGTATTTTATTGATTGTGGATTTTTTTTTCAGCGCCTGTGTCTCTTCTCAAAGGCTTTTTTTTATGAAATATCGCTGTAACGGTAGGGAACGGAGTAAATGTGTGACGTCACCAATTTGTTGTAACGGATGGCAGGGAATGGGGCAAAGCATGAAGTCACCACTTTATGTGTGCGAGAAGATTTTTTGCTGTGATTGGAAGACGAAGCCATGTGCTTTGTAATTTTTAGCCTACAGGTATACCAATGTGACCTATCTTATGTTCCTAGCATGTTAAGAACAATCTGCTATCATATTTGGCTATTTTCATGATATTGCAATGCAGTTATCATTGTATATCGTGTTCTTAGTACCAGGTCTGTAAATTGTATTGTTGTATGTGACAGTTTAACCATACCGTACTGTACCACCGTACTGTACTACCGTACTAGACAACTGTATCACCAGACTTGTCTACCATACCACCATACCATATCACTGTACTAGATATTCCAATGTAACGCGTCAAGCACAAGGGAATAAAGAGATAAAAAAATAATACTATGTTTAATGTTATTCACAACAATCGCATTGAATACTAAGGCTCCGGCCCTAAGCAACGCGAGTAATGAATATGGGCTTCCGGTGGGCATCCTGAAATTATCTTGTGGAATCACGTTCTGCTCTGTCCGTCTGATGAGAGACGCATCAATTTACAACAAACAAATCATATTAGGATATATTTTTTGCATATAACGAGTCGTACGAGTGCTACTATCAGGGTTACACCCCCTCCCAACCAGTGGTGTGATGTAACCTGGGCTATCGTGCTGATAATTAAGGAGGGAGGCTTTTTAAAAACGTGTGAGCCAGAATAGTATTATAACATCCTCCCCAACCATAATTAAGTAGAACTTCCACTGTTCAATCAATTCCAAATTTACCCTTGAATTTTGAAAATTGACATTGTTAAAACCCTAGAAGGAGATACCACAGAATGTAACATAGCCAACGACCAGCTCGGCTGAGTTTGCACTGGGTTGAACTCAATATCGAAAAGAACTCTTTCTATATAAATAATATCAGTCGCATGGTTCGTTGAGATTGCACTGGGAAGATAGACTTATATTGAAGCCAAGATTTTAACGACCTTAGTATCCCCTGAATAGAAAGTGTCACACTTGTGGGGTCCGTGAGGATGTCACATAAGATGCACAAGGAATTTTTGTATGCACGCAACATTTCCAGAAAGATTAATTTGTGTATGATGTTTGTCTTTAAATTTTATCATTGGTTATCCATTCGTTGGAACATTTTAGCACACTTTTGCTTGAAACAAGGAAATATATGATCTCTAATTTACTTGTGGAAATTTTGTAGACAGGAGGCATGTTGATATATTCAATGCAAACAAGTCGCAAAATATCACAGCAATGTGGTAACTGAGGCATTGGTTATAGTGTGACATATTAATGGTCAAAATGCAATGTTTCGATGGGTTTAATTATGTAATCTCTCTCACACATATGTCACAGTTCTTATGGGTGCTAAGTATTCCGCAACCTAACATTCGACAAAAGTCAAATGTCAAATGAACGCCATTGACATACACGTACTGATCTTAATATACAGGGGATGTGGATGGATTTGCTCAGGGCGATAATTTGTCAATGTTAGACTTAAATTGACTATACTATGCTTCGATCGCTGGTCGACAGGCATAGCAACACATTTCAGCAAACACAACCGTACAATAAATGGCCATTTTAATTAATGATATGATCAGAAATTGAAGTATGTTTAGACGTAAATTAAGGACAGGAGAGTTTGATACATAGCTGCAAGTAAGAGAAAATATTAAAGTTAAACCTATTAGTATTTAAGTTAGTAATATTAGCCTACATATAAAGTTAAACCTCTTGGTTACATATATCAGACTTAATATATACATAAATTGTTAGCCTACAGGATTCAACGATCAATTGTTAATGCATCATCCTACAACTTACTTATATGACCATTTTTGTGAATAGCGTAATTAGTTCAGATATTCACACAGCACCTCATCTTGGTAATGTTTCTCTACCATAATACGCGTATTTGAAAACAAGAAAGTTTCATCCTCGCAAGGGTCCAGCCATACTGAGCTCTTCATATGTTTCTGGAATTGCCTACCTAGAACCGAGCTGCTCGTAGTTTGAAGGTTCAGTTTGGACGCCACCCATGTTTTCATATGAGATATCATTACTGTTTCTATCGGCGCTCTTGTGTATGGCAGCAATCTGAGCTGACGATTGCTTGCAGGGGGTTCAAGCATCTCGTAGTCTTAAAACAGTATATATTGGGAATAGCATCAAATAAATTTTAGCGATGGTGTTACATCTTGAGACATGTTAATGATAACACTAACGGATGGTTGATTTTGACACAATATGCGGTTAGAGTTAGGTTTTTCTCCGAATATAATTACCTGTAGACAAGGTAAACGATGACGATGATGCTGATAACTAAGCCAACACAAAGGGCGGCTAATAAGGCTGTGACAGCAACTACAACAAAATATGCACCCTAAACTCTCCCAAGGGTCGATCATGTGAGTAACCATTCACTCAAACTGTGGCGTTGTGATCAAATACATTGCATTGATTCATGTCATAACTGGATTATTTTATTGTCCACGTGATCGTAATGTCGCATCGAATCTTTCTCTATGCATACATAGCCAACTATTGAGTGTTCGAAAAATAGTTATTAAATTTGAAAGTCCTATTGCAACAGAACCGGTTCTATAATACACGACAAAAACAAGCTGCTCTTACCGGAACTTGCATCGCATGGCATCACTGGTAAAGCCAAGTACGGTGTCATGATTTCTGAAGTCAAATATACAGTCAGATATGTCACACAGGAAAGCTCAATCCACACATGTATTAAAGGATAAACATGATAACATGCGTTATGCCATACTCATATAATACAGACCGATCTGTACATCCTCCATGTTCATCAAAACATCATATAGCACCGCCCACTTCCAGGCGTACATCAATGCCACCTGATGAATTGTATACCATTTACTATATATGGTAGAGGCGTTAAATATATTTTCACCTGATACTCCATATCCAGTAGACAGGGTCACTATATCTGAAAGCAACCAGGGCAATGTACCATTCATAAGTGTATTAGCTAAGTCGGGTTGCTACATCCAGTATTAGATACGTTATATGTGAAGCACCCATGCGTTCAACAATATCAACTACTTGCAGTTAAGCTGTTAAATATAATTGTACCTGATATTTCACCATATACGAAAGTAAAAGAGCCGCATTATAGCAACACGTGAGTTATTTATTTTCAATAGATAAAAATCCCAGTAGGCAATAATTATCTACATTTTACGTTTCTCATTGAACATGTATTCAATGATAAAAACTCATATTTTTATTTATCCTTTGATCATGCTATCTGTTCGATGTTGCGACTCTCACTTAATTGTATTTAATACCTTTTACGTTACAAGCTTCGCCGGTCCATCCCTTTTCACAGGTGACAGGACACGATCCAGTGTTGAACAGACAGATGTGGTTATTCCCACAGTTACACGATGCGTCACAGTTAGGTTCATCGATAGTGTTGTCACGGTAACGACCTCGGCTACATACTGCATAGCAAACATGTCTTCCAACTTGTCCGATTTCAATTGTATCACAAGGCCAATACCAGAACAATATAATCTACAGTCAAGATGAATACCACCTTACAAATTGTTCTTATGCTCAAGAAAATACGTTTTAGAATATGAACGTACCTGAGAAGATAACAATGGAATATTGTCCCCCACAGCTGAGAGTATGGTCGTTACATCCGGTTGTACAGCTCCTGTCATTGAGCTTTGGTCCATTCGCGGTATGGTCGTGGTTGTCTCCACAATAGCAATTATAACCGTACTGTGTCATTCACATAATTTCATGTACATTGACCAACCACAACCATTCAGTAATCTATCCTATGGTGAGTTGTACATCCACTTGAAATGTCATAACAGTTCAGATCCAACCTATCACGCTATTCAAATGATTACAGTTCTGACCTGGGGAAGCTCCCTAAATGGTACAACACAGCGAGAATTAACCCTTCAATGCTGGTTATTGTACAATTTGATAAAATAAGAACTCACTCTGATGCCGGTGTATGTAGAGCCGCGGTTTTGACATTGCTCTATGCATTCCTCTATTGACCCGACGGGGTCCTTTATTTTCACAGATAGCACAGTATTGCCATGATTGAAGCTAAAACACCCAATACGCTCCTGATCTGAAATCAAGATTTGGTTTAAGCAATGTATGTTGGATTTATCGATAGCGCATTTAGTCGAAAAGCTTTTCACAATATTATCTGCAACTTCGGTTAGAATCGTTGATACATGAGCAATATTTCGGTTAAATACACCCTGTTTGCTGCTTTTAAACACATCTTTTTCCAATGACTCTAACTTGTACACTTAAGATGTATTTAATACCATTGACGTTACAAGCTTCGCCGCTCCACCCCGTTTCACAACTGACAGGACACGATCCGTTGGGATAGAGACAGATATGGCTATCCCGGCAGTTACACGATGCGTCACAATTAGGCGCATCATAAGTGCTGTCATGGTAATGACCTCGGCTACATACTGCATAGCAAAGCAAGTTGCAATAGGTTTCCGAGCTTGTCAGCTTCCAAAGTTATCACTAAGCCAATACGAAAGCGATACCTGATTGCAATAAAGTTGAATGCCACCATTCAAAACATGTTGATGAGAGGAAGAACACTTTTCAATGTTAACGTACAGAGTAGATTACAATGGAAAACTGGCCCCCACAACTTGGTGTGTGGTCGTTGCATGTGGTAGTACACCTACTGTCACTTAGTTGCTCTCCATTCACTGTGTGGTTGTGGTTGTCTCCACAATAGCAATTGTAACCGTACTGTGTCATTCACATAATTCCATTAGCATTGACCTACCACAACCATTCGGCAATCTATCATATGATGAGTTGCAGCTACACACACCTTAAATGTCATAACAGTTCAGATCAAACCTATTATCGCTATTCAAATGATTAAAGTTATGGCCAGGGGTAGCTCACTATATGGTACAGCACAGCGAGTATTAACACTTCAAAGCTGGTTATTGCATTATCTGATAACGATATGAACTCACTCTGATGCCGGCGTATGTAGCGCTGTGATTTTGACATTGCTGTATGCATTGCTCTATTGACCAGACGGAGTCTTGTATTTTCACAGATAGCACAGTATTGCCATGATTGAAGCTAAAACACCCGATACGTTCCTGACTTGAAATCAAGATTTGATTTAAGCAATGAATGTTTGATTTATCGTTGGCTATCAGGTACATTTCAGCGACCAACCTTTCGATGATTTGGCAGCCATTAAGACGTCAACTATGGAAACCAACAGGATGAATGCAGCCATGTTCTTATGCGCACACCGACCTCAAGCGAATGTGAACTTCCATATGACAGCTAAAACACATCCTGGTTTGCCGTCAGTGTGAATTTGCATGGGGAGGTTTACTGGTAGAATACACTGTTCCTTACCAGGTCCTATCATTAGTATCCTATTCTTTATCAGGCGAGGGGGCACAACTTGTAAAGCATCGAGGATGGATCAACGGATGGATCAGCATTTAATTGGTTCTTATATACTTGGTTGCTTCAAATTATTTTTAGTTCAAATATGTGGCATGTCAGCTGTCGCGCTGTCTAGCCATCCCTCGCGTCGTGTGGCGGACCTATGGCATGGTATACAGACTTCGCTGACGATACTTGCTTTGTAAGGCACTGTAGTCTGGCTTGAATTCTGCTGTAATACTTTAAGAGTGCCATATGCATCACAACGTAACTACCTAGTATAGCTATCGCCGGATATAGGTTGTGTATTACAACCATGCTACAAAGAGGGGTGGAAAATTTGCAAGATCTCAAGCTTAATACATATAACATATGATCATTGTGTAACCCACTGATTATAGCCTAGCACAAGTGTCGTGTGTTACATACATGTGCCAGGGATTGAAATTCCCAGTAAGAGGTCTAGTTCTTTGACTTATTATAATATAAGTGACTAGGTTGCCTTCCTTGGTAATTGGGATACATACAGCAAACAATGGTTTTCGTACTTGACTTTAATGTGCGATATGTGGTGAAACAGTGTTCTATTGGGTAAAGCTTTGTTCTGCGGGATTAAATGGTGCTCTAGTGTGTTGTGTGTAGACGTAGTGTTCTGTTTAGTAACGTTAGGTAATGTATCCGTGGCTGATGTGTGGCGGGGCATCAAAAGGCCTTCATAACGATATGATAGCCTTTAGGCTTGTGACGAAGGTACGTGTTTGACAGTGCATCGGTTTGCCAGGATTGAGTAACCCCTCCGCCAGCGAAATCTTGCAGCCATATCTTGAGACTAGCTCAACATTGTGATGACCTCATATAGAAGCAGCCATGTTCTTATGCGCAGACCAACCTGGAGGGAATATGAACTTCCATATGAATACTGTCAAACATCCTGGTTTGGCGTCGTGTTATATCATGATATAAGGGAGCAGTGTCACGATCTCCAACAAAATTAGTTCGTGACTTCATATAGCTTTTTTTCAGCGATCACGATTCTCTCATAGGCTCCCTTTGTTGAATCGCTGATTCAAGCAACTGAAGTAGTTAAACTGTTTTTATGCTTGGGGCTACCAAGAAGAATCACTTACTGCTCTGTCAGACACGGTCGCCTGGCTTCAAAACTGCTGGTATACTTTGACAGCGAGTAATACATAACAACATAAGCATTAAACCTATTGAGGCTATCGCCGTAAGTAGGCTATCTATTAAGATCATACTTCAACGAGGAGTTTTCAGTTTCCCTATATATCACGCACGGCAGGGACACAACTTTGTGGGCATATTTCACCTGAAATAAACAATATAGTCCCATCATGCCCTGCAAAGTGTTCGCAGGGCAATATCGAATAAATAACCTTTTCAAGTAGCAGCGAACGAATGTACCCAATGAACCATATACCTCTCAGAAGCTGCGCAGCCAGGTGTGGGGCTTCAATAGAGCCATACGTTATGTCAGCGTGAGTCATGTCAAACCGTTGCTTAAATCGCATAAATGTATCAACTGAGGTATTTATTCAATTGAGAAAATGTAAAAAAACCAAAAGAAACAGGTTGGAGAAAGGTAAAATTTAGTATCCTGGCATTCCGGCGTACATAACATATCAGCTGAAAGTAGTGATGATCAGGGCCACACATAGACTCCGAACAGTGCGACCAACAGGATGGGGGCGACCACGTCTGTATGACTCATGTCACCGGTTGACTTTAAAGTTAATATGAACTTCCTTGTTTATGGTGAAGCCCATTATTACATTGCTTCAATGCAGGGCCAAACCACGCATGAAATGGTAGTCATTCGTGAGACAGGAAGTTGATTTTATGGCTTGTGCAGAGATCGGGTGATAACATCAAGTTAAAAGGCTGACACTGCCAATATACGCTTTTAGAGCATGATGAGGTATAGGTAGCATGGTTTGTTACTTGTTCAGATAACATTTGAAACAGCCGAACAGCCGAATCGGTTTGGTTTGTGCCCGGAATACCTTGATAGTAAAACAAATTGTTAAGCAAATATATAAATATAACAGTCGCGTGGTTCATTAAATGAAATCAAACAAGCGACTTTAACTACAGCATCTGTAACAACTTCAGCAATACTATCATTTGATCTTTAATCAATCAAAACGCAGAGAACAAGAAGAATGCTTATCAATGATACAAGTGCTTCATCTACAAATGCGCATTAGTTAAATATGTAAAGGTTAATCACACCAGCCTATATAAACTTCCTGTGGGATTCTATTGTAATCAATTATGCATCACCCTACAATTTACAAAATAAACTATTGCTGAAGATAGCGAATGAGTTCATGTATAAACAAAGATCCAAATATTGGATATATATCTCTGCATGATAAGCCTGCATGGAAACACAAATGCATCAGCCTCATCCACGTGTGGGTTCAGCCACACCGAGTTCTTCATATGTATCCGGGTTTGTCTGCCTAAAACCGAGCTGCTCATAGTTTGAAGGTTCAGTTTGGATGCCACCCATGTTTTCATATTGGGTATCATTACTGTTTCCATCGGAGCTATTCTGAGTGGCACGAATATTAGCCGACGATTGCTTGTCGGGGATTTTGGCAACTCGTAGTCTGGGCACACAATGCGGTGGGCATGAATCAAATAAACGTCGACGGTGACGTCATATCCTGAGCATTGTCAAAGTCACGATTCATACATGGAATAATACCAATCATGAGTATGGATTATTACAGTACATTCATTACCACGGCATCGCCATGCATGATTACCTGTAAGCAAGGTAAATGTTGACGATGATGCTGATAACTAGGGCAAGCGACGTCACACAAAGGCCGACCAATAAGGATGTGGCAGCACCTTCAACATGACATTCACTCTAATCAATATTATAGTTCGATCATGTGGTTCACGTGAGCACATCAAATATTGGAATGGGCGATTATTCTACTCAAACTGCTGGGTTCTGATGAAAAACATTGCATCGATGGATAAGGTAATTGAATCGTCGCCATGATAGCAATGTCGCATTGAATCTTTTTACATGCACACATAGCAAAACAATGAGCGTGAGATAATAGTTATTAAATGTAAAGGTCAGAACCAGGTTCTACATTACACGACACGATTAATGACAAGTTGCTCTTACCGGGACATCGGTCACATGACGTCAATGATAAAGCCTTGTGCGTTGTCATGTTTTCTGAAATCAAATATGCGACCAGATTTGTCACACGCAAAGTCTCAATCCCCACACATTTCAAGGGAAAAGTTTATAACGTACATTTGGCCAATGTTACATATTCACTACAGACGGATACTGAGACTAACTATGACCATTATAACACGGTTAGCTACGCCCAATTCAGCCGTACGTCAAAGTGAGTTATTGTATATCATTTACTATATTGCGTTTCACCTGATCCTCTATATCCAGTAGACATGGTCATCATATCTGAAAGCAACGAAGGTAAGGTACCATCCACAAGTACATTAGTACTAGCCATTCTGCGCAATTAACAGATTTAGAGCCTGTTAAGTAGTTGTGATTGTTTAATCACTTTTGCGCATACAAGTCGGGTAACTGTGTCCATCACTAGACCTGTTACATGCAAACCACCCATGCGTTCATCAGTATCATCTATTTGTAGTTAAGATGTTTAATGTATTTGTACCTGATACGCCATATGTAGTAAACGGAGTAATCATATCTGAAACTAAAAGAGCCAAAGCATAACTACACTTCAATTGGTCATTCAACAAATACGAAGGCTGGTTGGAAATTGTGATTTTCTTTTAACATGTTTCTCATTTAACATATATCCAACAACAAAAGCTCCTATTTGTATGCATCCTTTTTGTGTGCTTTCTTTGATGCTGTGAAGATAAGTCGGTTATAGCTCACCCGAAACTCTATCACTTGAAGCCAGATCTCCGTCCTCAGACTGAATTGTCGTAGGTTGTGTTGGCGACATGTACACTGCACGTGCATAAGCAGCAGCGCATTTATTTGAAAAACGTGTCACAATTTAATTCCATTTTAGCTGTTTCTTAGATAGAGATTTGTAGATAACTAAGCTATTTGTTCGTTAAATACGTCAAACTTAACACTCCTTGCCGCCCTTGAACACATTGTACTTAATGACCCTCACTTGGAATTGGAATGTATTTGATACCTCTCATGTTACAAGCTTCCCCTCTCCATCCCGTTTCACAACTGGCAGGACACGATCCGGTGTTGTACAGACAGATGTGGTTATCCTTGCAGTTACACGACGCACCACAGTTAGGCTCCTCATTAGTGTTGTTACGGTAATGACCTTGTCTACATACTGTATAGCAAACATGTCTCCCAGCTTATGTGATTTCAATTGTATCACAAGGCCAATATCAGAACAATATATAATCTGCAGCAAAGATGAATACCACCTCACATATCATTCTTACGCAAAAGAGAACATCCAGAAGTGAGCCTACCAGAGTAGATAACAATAGAATACGTTCCACCACAACGCAGTGTATGGTCGTAGCATTGGGTAGAACAGCTGCTGTCATCGAGCTGCTCTCCGTTCACTGTGTGGTCGTGGTTGTCTCCACAATAGCAATTGTAACCATACTGTGTCAGTCACATAATTTCATTAACATTGACCTAGCACAACCATTCATTAATCTATACAATGTTGATCTGTAGATACACCAACCTTAAATGTCATAACATTTCAAATAAACTTTGTTACTGCAGTTCAAATGACAATAGTTCCGGCCGAAGGAACATTCCACAATACAGCGAGTATTAAAACTTCAATGCTAGTTATTGTCGTATTTGATAACAATGTCAACTCACTCTGACGCCGGCGTATGTAGCTCTGCGGGTTTGACATTGTTGTATGCACTCCCATATTGACCCGACGTCTTGTGTTTTCATAGATAGCACAGTATTGCCGTGATTGAAGCTAAAACACCCGATACGGTCCTGTGCTGCAATAACGAGGTTATTTAAGCTATGCACTTTTCATTTATCATTGGCTATCAGGTGAAATTCAACGACCAACCTTGTGATGACCTGGGCGCCATTAAGACGCCGAGTACGGAGACCAGAAGGATGGAAGCAGCCATGTTCTTATGTGCGCACCAACCTCGAGTGAATGTTAACTTCCTTATGACAGCTAAAACACATCCTTGTTTGCCGTCAGTTTGAATTTGAACTCATGCCAGGTATACAATATCAGACAACCGTTGCAATGTGAGGTGTATCCTTAGAGGTATTCAAGTGAAATAGGTGCTTATAAATATAGATATCTGGTACAGTGTCGCTATTTCCAGCATGTTTACACTGCTGGTTTGTGACTGATCATATCAGGATGTTAGTTTTAACGAGCAACTTGATTAATATACGCTGGAAAATATGTGAACCTACAGTTAAAGCTTCAGTGTATGTGACTCCATATCCCTTTTACTGCTCTCACGTCTCTTCTTAAAGGCATCTCTTTGTTGAAATACCTACTTCAAGCGACGGGAGTAGTGACACTACACTCCCAGTGTGAGTGTATGGTTGGGGCTACCAATTAAAGTTCTGCTTTGTCAGACACGGTTGTCTTGCTTCATTTTACTTTGACAGCGAGAGATACACCACAGCTAAGCATTAAATCTATGAAAGCTATTGCCATATGTAGGGCATGTGTAAACATCATTCAACAAAGAGTAGCTTTTAAAGAATGGTACATCAACATGACCACACGCAACATACATACAACATCTGATCATAGTGATGTCCAATCATAATGACCTACCAGCCTAGCCCAAATCTTGCGTTATATACATCCTTCCAAAGATTCCTGCTGCCGGAAATGGAGTTTATTGCTTTTCAGTCTGCTTCATTATCACGTGATATTGGGGAACAATGCACATGACTTGAATCCAATCAGATACCAGTTATCGGGTCAGGCTGACAGGGAAAGGGGATCACTTAGGATGGACAATTATTAGCTGGGAAGAATTGGTTTTATTCAGTTGAATGTGTATCATGTCTTCTATGTTTAAGCCATGGAGTGGGGGGGGATATTACCAAATCACAGAACATATAGTTATTGAGTTGTCATGGGTAAACGTCAATTCAAACATTACTTAAGTGTTCTGTACCTTAATCTCAATGAAGCTTAAACCCCTGTCTTGCACGTCAAACTTGTGCCGCACATTGACGATGGCCTTGGCAATTGTAAAGATGCTTATCAGATCAAACACTGTGGAGGAAAACACAAACAATGTAGCAACCGCTATGACAACATGTCATACTAGAATGCTAAGGCGCCAGCTTGTTTCTGTTTTCACAAATCAGTTCTGTCGACTTTGTGTTTGAAGTCATATCGTGTTATACGATATATCATTTATATATATAGTGTGTCATTTAGTCTCAGATGGTTTTAGTTCAGTAAACTTTAAGTTCTAAACACGCACAATATGGGCTTCCCTGGGCCACAGCCACAAATAGGATTGATGGTAATTGCGGATAAAGGTGATCCTGATGACTCATAGTCCATCAAAAAAGCGACCACACCATTAAACTACGGAACAAAAAGCGCTATAAGGGACACTCAACGGACATGCAAAAGTAATCCCACATAGTATAGGTTCTCAAGGTCATAACTTTTCAAATATGAAGAGTTAAATCAGACTGAATGGACCTCGATGCCATATCAAGTTTGACCGACTGTGATTTGCCTCTTATTTTTATGGATCTATAGATGAGCTTTCTAAAAATGTATCAGATCAGAACGACAATGTCAGGGAAATCAACGTTACCTGTCCATTAGCCCACTTGTACCCAGACAGTCTGACTGCAGAAAAACACGTACTTATATGCACTCAACAATACACAATGTGTTGTATTCACAGTATATTATACGTCGGCTGTTGTTCTCATTAAACAGTTGCTACCTACCAAGAGTTAGCAGACAATTTACATACTGAAACTTCAATTACCAATAACGATACACTTGTTAAGCAAATGTGCCTCAAATCAGGTTTTACTTCAAATTGTATGACTATTTCCTCCTGCTCTAAAGCGCTTGATGTCAATGGTATTGTTACTCTCGAGTCTGGCAAAAATGATTGAACATTTTGGATTTCATCCTGGTGATGAGGTTACCTATCTTGAGTCCCATATAGCAAAGGATTCAAAGAAGAATATTAACCTCTTAGAGTGTAGCTTACAATGAGGGAGTGGTTACTAAGCAACAGGGAAGGATACGGTACCCCCCCAAAAAAAATTGGATAACACAGTATGCGACGTAGAGATACATGGTTCTCTATCGGGTAACACTGTGTATTGTGGGTGACATGGTGCTCACATGATATTGCGTTATGGCGGTGCTCTATTTAATAAAAAAATTACTGTTTCGTGACGTCACTTTATTGGGTAGCCCTTAGTACTGATTAGTGAGATGGTGCTCTATTAGGTATCACTGTATACTATAGGATGACATGGTGCTCTATTTGGTAACCCCATGTGCTGTGGGAAACATTGTGCTCCATTGAGTAACACTGTGTGTTGCGGGGCGACATGGCGCTCAACTCGGTAAAGTTAAGCAATGTGTGCTTGATGCAGGAGGGGAAATCGTCAATAAAAGGTTTATGAAAATATCAAACCCAGTTTGGTCATTCATTTCAACCAACAACAAATATATATTTTTGGTAAGTTTAATTCCTTAATCAACATCTGCTTGCAGGAGTCACCATGGAAATATTTTGTTAAAACAAGTCATAATCTCTTTGTATAATAGTAAAGGCAATTATTGTTAATTAACTTCTATCATCAAGACAACAAGTGAGCTCAGTGCAGTCAAAAAAACAACCACATAAACATTGACACACAAAGAAATACGAGCATACTCCAGCCCTACTCACTGAAAATAATAGCATAAATTACAATCAAGGTTATAAATCATAAATTCTCTTCATAATGTATATTTGAATACCTGATATATTCATGCATCATTATTCAACATTCATGTCATAAAAATTTGGTGAGAATAATTCCAACCAATTTCCAAGAAAGTGAACTCTTATGCACCCATTTGATTCTATTACATAATACATACAATTCCATTGGAAACATGGAAGAATTGTCAGTAGCAAGTCTCAATATACCCATCTACACCACTTCCTGTACTCTCTGACAGAACACCGCGTGTTTAGATTTTCCAAAATAGAAGCCCTTCTCTTCCGTGTGACACCTTTGGTGAAAGCTAGTTCGTTCGAGTCAGCGGATATTGCAGCTTGTCTGTAGAATGTTTCCATTTAAGCATCGTGGATAGCCTGGGACATCTCCCAGCAAACTTGCACCATCTTGTACAAATGCTCGTCATATTCTGATTCAATAGCTTTGGCGCGAATCTCTTTCCATGAGAGCGTCACCGTCTGCTTTAAATGTTCCGAGCATAATGCGGGACGCTCCACGGCAGCGCACGTCACTAACAGGACGCACAGGTAAGTGCACACGCACTCCCGGATGTGCTTGGGACGCTTGCGCAGAAGCGGTAATATATGTTGTAGAGACACCAAGCAGATGTTACACCTTGGAGAAGAAAGGAATCATTGGGACAGGCAGCAACCAAATAAGCAATGATCGAGCAGTCGACAACCCACTTTAAAAGCGACGTCAGCTGCTTCTGGGAAAGTTCAGAGGTCACGCTCACAGGAAACTTAATCTGCTCTGCATACTCAGCAAGTCGATCCCCACGGTGTAAGAACAGCGCGGCTACTTGCAGTTGGTATTTCCCATGGGTTTTGATGGCTGCGTCTTCGCGTTCGGCCGCTTCCATCATAAAACTGTACAAATCATCATCGGCACCAAACATCTTGATGACGTCCAATATCTCCATGCTACCTTCTCCCAGCGGAGATAATGATGGGGCCTGGTCAGATAGCGTCAGGGGAAGATAACAGAACACTAGATAAGCCATTCCTTCTCATACCACCCTATTGCTTAGCTCCGCATACCAGTATTCCATATGAATTAATTAATTCCTTGTTTAACAAGAAGCGCTTTCGCTTGCCTGTCAATTCCTTGCCTTCTGTCTTCACAATATCTTCTGAGTATGAATCGGATGAGTCGAGCTTGTTGCTATACCTACCAGCCAAATTTTCCAGCCTCTCAGTGGTTCCACCTTGGTGATGAAAAGCTATGATGCCAAGTGACATATGGAAACCGCGATATTCAACAAAGAATCGCAAGGTGGAGTTATCGAGGAGAACCCTCTCAGTGGTGTTGCACGAATTCGATGTGGTTAGCCTAAAACAAAATGGAGAGATTTGGTTAATATATCGATACACGCATTCATGTGATGCGATAACCACCACTTTGGCAAATATTTGGTCACACAGTATTTGTTTGCTCTCTGTTCCCTATGCGCTCGTGGAGTGGGTTGCACTTGGCGTCTCTGAAAGCCGTCACACAAGTGCAGCGTCGCAGCGCATGTATTTCAGTTTCTGCCGTTGAAAGTTCGTATTCAGACCAGATTAGCTCAAGATGAATATGACGAGATGTGCTCATCGATGATGCCACCACGAACGCCATCGTAATGGTAATCCATGTCAGCAGAATACATCACTCCTTATTACAGGTATAAATTGTTGTTTACAATAAAAGCATACAATGAAACCAAATAACTCACTATGTTTAAGACGCTCAAGGAATCTGATTTTTGTTGCGGATTTGTCCATTGCATGGGATACAGTCGCTGAGGAACTTGTACAGTAGACGTCCTGTAGGGTTTCTCCAGATGAACTCCCGGGATGTGAACGCCCGAGGTATACTCCTGCGGAATTCCTTTTTCTCTACAAAGAAAGAAAGTGCCAGCCAGCAGAGTTACAAATAAAGCTCCCGAGTATTTAACTGCAAGGACACCAACCGCCAGTTCGCAACAACACCCATAGTGGCTGAGTCAGCCAGCCAGTCTGAATACCTCACATTATTACCCAACAACAACCTCCAGTCATAATAATGTTTCTACTGCATCCAACACCAAGGATAATTATATCGTCCAATTCAAAGAGGCGATAGGATAGAAATTAGCCAAGGTCACTGACTGGACTTGACTTTAAGAATCGGGTTTCCCCCAAAATAGTGGTTAAAAGGTTCGTTAATTTTTTTTTCGTTTTATCAAAAGAATTGTGATGGAAAGAACCTCTCATGTAAAAATATAATATAACAGTGTTTCTGCTTCAACAAAAACCGCGTTTGGTAGAGGCACGTCTGTAGACAAACACAATAATCCATATGTTTACGACAGTTCTTAGATGAAAATTTCTAGCTGATCCTATTTTGAAAATAAATCTTTCTGTATGTCACACAGATAATACTGGTAGCGGTTCGAGCTGTCGTGGAATCCGTATTTAAGATGCATTAACTCAGCGTAATATTTGAACTTAGCAAGAAATTTTTGGCACTAACATTTCCACCCATGCAGTGCCCCCTCAAACGAAACAGCAATACCGCAGTTGAAAAAGTGCACAGCAGGGAATTCTGCACCAGGGGGTACTTTCTCTCAGAGAGTAGCATATCTGGGCACGCTTGAATGCTATTTGTATGGAGGTGCGCAAATAGGCGTGAGAGGGCGACCTTATGGGAAAAGGAAGAGAGTTGCATGGGAAGGTTCACTGGTAGAATACACTGTTATTTACCAGGTCCTATCATTACTATCCTATTCTTTATCAGGCGAGGGGGCACAACTTGTAAAGCATCGAGGATGGATCAACGGATGGATCAGCATTTAATTGGTTCTTATATACTTGGTTGCTTCAAATTTTGTTTCGTTCAAATATGTGGCATGTCAGCTGTCGCGCTGTCTAGCCAGCCCTCGCGTCGTGTGACGGACCTATGGCGTGGTATACAGACTTCGCTGACGATACTTGCTTTGTAAGGCACTGTAGTCTGGCTTGAATTCTGCTGTCATGCTTTAAGAGTGCGATATGCATCACAACGTAACTATCTAGTATAGCTATCGCCGGATATAGGTTGTGAATTACAACCATGCTACAAAGAGGGGTGGAAAATTTGCAAGATCTCAAGCTTAATACATATAACATATGATCATGGTGTAACCCACTAATTATGGCCTAGCACGTGTTGTATGTTTAATACATGCGCCAGGGATTGAAATTCCCAGTTAGAGGTCTAGTTCTTTGACTTATTAGAATATAATATAAGTGACTAGGTTTTCTTCCTTGGTAATTGGGATACATACAGCAATCAATGGTTTTCGTACTCGACTTTAATGTGCGATATGTGGTGAAACAGTGTTCTATTGGTAAAGCTTAGTACTGCGGGATTAAATGGTGCTCTAGTGTGTTGTGTGTAGACGTAGTTTTCTGTTTAGTAACGTTAGGTAATGTATCCGTAGCTGATGTGTGGCGGGGCATCAAAAAGGCCTTCATAACCATATGATAGCCTTTAGGCTTGTGACGAAGGTACGCGTTTGACAGTGCATCGGTTTGCCAGGATTGAGTAACCCCTCCGCCAGCGAAATCTTGCAACCATATCTTGAGACTAGCTCAACCTTTTGATGACCTCATATAGAAGCAGCCATGTTCTTATGCGCAGACCAACCAGTAGTGAATATGAACTTCCATATGAATACTGTCAAACATCCTGGTTTGGCGTCGTGTTATATCATGATATATGGGTGCAGTGTCACGATCTCCAACAAAATTAGTTCGTGACTTCATATAGTTTTTTTTTCAGCGATTCCTCTCATAGGCTCCCTTTGTTGAATCCCCCATTCAAGCGACTGAAGTAGTTAAAATATTTTTATGATTGTGGCTACTAAGAAGAATCACTTACTGCTCTGTCAGACACGGTCGCCTGGCTTCAAAACTGCTGTTATACTTTGATAGCGAGCAATGTATAACACCATAAGCAATAAACCTATTGAGGCTATCGCCGTAAGTAGGCTATCTATTAAGATCATACTTCACGAGGAGTTTTCAGTTTCCCTATATATCACGCACGGCAGGGACACGACTTTGTGGGCATATTACACCTGAAATAAACAATATAGTCCCATCATGCCCTGCAAAGTGTTTGCAGGGCAATATCGAATAAATAACCTTTTCAAGTAGCAGCGACCAATGAATCACATACCACTCAGAAGCTGCGCAACCAGAGGTGGCGGCTTCTATAGAGCCATACGTTATGTCAGCGTGAGTCATGTCAAACCGTTGCTTAAATCGCAACCATAAATGTATCAACTGAGACGGTATTTATTCAATTGAGAAAATGTAAAAAAAAAAAGAAACAGGTTGGAGAAAGGTAAAATTTAGTATCCTGGCATTCCGGCGTACATAACATATCAGCTGAAAGTAGTGATGAGCAGGGCCACACATAGACTCCGAACAGTGCGACTAACAGGATGGGGGCGACCACGTTTGTATGACTCATGTCACCGGTTGACTTTAAAGTTAATATGAACTTCACGCATGAAATGGTAGTCATTCGTGAGACAGGAAGTTGATTTTATGGCTTGTGCAGAGATCGGGTGATAACATCAAGTTAAAAGGCTTACACTGCCAATATATGCTTTTAGAGCATGATGAGGTATAGGTAGCATGGTTTGTTACTTGTGCAGATAACATTTGGGACAGCCGAACAGCCGAATCGGTTTGGTTTGTGCTCGGATATAAATATAACAGTCGCGTGGTTCATTAAATGAAATCAAACCAGCGACTTTAGCTACAGCATCTGTAACAACTTCAGCAATACTACCGTTTAATCAATCAAAACGACGAGAACAAGAACAATGTTTATCAATGATACAAGTGCTTAATCTACAAATGCTCATTAGTTAAATATTCAAAGGTTTATCACACCAGCCTATATAAACTGGGATTCTATTGTAATCAATTATGCATCACCCTACAATTTACAAAATAAACTATTGCTGAAGATAGCGAATGTGTTCATATATAAACAAAGAACCAAATATTGGATATATATCTCTGCACGATAAGCCTGCCTGGAAACACAAATGCATCAACCTCATCCACCTGTGGGTTCAGCCATACCGAGTTCTTCATATGTATCCGGGTTTGTCTGCCTAAAACCGAGCTGCTCGTGGTTTGAAGGTTCAGTTTGGATGCCACCCATGTTTTCATACTGGGCATCATTACTGTTTCCATCGGAGCTATTCTGAGTGGCACGAATATTAGCCGACGATTGCTTGTCGGGGATTCTGGCAACTCGTAGTCTGGGCACACAATGCGGTGGGCAGGAATCAAATAAACGTCGACGGTGACGTCATATCCTGAGCAATGTCAAAGTCACGATTCATGCATGGAATAATACCAATCGAGAGTATGGATTATTACAGTACATTCATTACCACGGCATCGCCATGGATGATTACCTGTAAGCAAGGTAAATGTTGACGATGATGCTGATAACTAGGGCAAGCGACGTCACACAAAGGGCGGCCAATAAGGATATGGCAGCACCTTCAACATGACATTCACTCTGATTAAAACTATGGTTCGATCATGTGGTTCACGTGAGCACATGAAATATTGGAATGGGCGACTTTTCTACTCAAACTGCTGCGTTCTGATGAAATACATTACATCGATGGATAAGGTAATTGAATCGTCGCCATGATAGCAATGTCGCATTGAATCTTTTACATGCACGCATAGCAAAACAATGAGCGTGAGATAATAGTTATTAAATGTGAAGATCAGAACCAGGTTCTACAATACACGACACGATTAATAACAAGTTGCTCTTACTGGGACGCGCAAAGTCTGAATCCCCACACATTTCAAGGGAAAAGTTGATAATGTACATTTGGCCAATGTTACATATTCACTACAGACGGATACTGAGACTAACTATGATCATTATAACACCGGTTAGCTACGCCCAATTCAGAAGTACGTCAACCTGAGTTATTGTGTACCATTTACTACATTGCGTTAAATACATTTTCTCCTGATACGCTATATCCAGTAGACATGGTCATCATATCTGAAAGCAACGAAGGTAAGGTTCCATCCTTAAGTACATTAGTACTAGCCATTCTGCGCAATTAACAGATTTAGAGCCTGTTAAGTAGTTGTGATTGTTTAATCACTTTTGCGCTTACAAGTCGGGTAACTATGTCCATCACTAGACCTGTTACATGCAAACCACCCATGCGTTCATCAGTATCATCTATTTGTAGTTAAGATATTTAATGTATTTGTACCTGATACTCCATATGTAGTAAACGGAGTAATCGTATCTGAAACTAAAGAGCCAAAGCATAACAACACTTCTATTGGTCATTCAACAAATACGAAGGCTGGTTGGAAATTGTGATTTTCATTTAACATGTTTCTCATTTTACATGTATCCAACGACAACAGCTCCTATTTTTATGAATCATTTTGCGTTCTTTCTTTGTTGCTGTGAAGATAAGTCGGATATAGCTCACCCGAAACTCCATCGTCATCAGACTGAATTGTCGTAGGTTGTGTTGATGGCATGTACACTGCACGTGCATAAGCAACAGCGCATTTATTTGTAAAGCTTGTCACAATTTAATTCCATTTTATCCGTTTCTTAGATAGAGATTTATCGATAACTAAGCTATTTGTTCGTTAAATTCATCAAACTTAACCCTCCTTGCTGCCCTCGAACACATTTTACTTAATGACTCTAACTTGGAATTGAAATATATTTGATACCTCTCAATTTACAAGTATCCCCGCTCCATCCCGTTTCACAATTGTAAGGACACGATCCGGTGTTGTAGAGACATATGCGGTTATCCTTGCAGTTACACGATGCGTCACAGTTAGACTCAGAGGTAGTGTTGTCACGGTAACGACCTCGGCTACATACTGCACAGCAAACATGTCTACTAGCTTGTCCGATTTCAACTGAGTCCCAAGGCCAATACCAGAACAATGTATAATCTTCAATAAAGATGAATTCAACCTTACTAATTATTCTTATGCTCAAGAGAATACGTTTTACAATATGAACGTACCAGAGTAGATAACAATTGAAAATTGGCCCCCACAACGTGGTGAATGGTCGTTGCATAAGGTAGTACAGCTGCTGTCACTGAGCTGCTCTCCGTTCACTGTGTGGTTGTGGTTGTCTCCACAGTAGCAGAAGTGACCGTACTGTGTCATTCACATGATTCCATTAACATTGACCTACCACAACCATTCAGTAATCTATCCTATAATGAGCTGTAAATACACCCACCATAAATGTCATAACAGATCAGATCAAACATTTTACTGCTATTCAAATGACAATAGTTATGGCCGGAGGAAGCTTCTCAAACTGGCACAACACAACATGTATTAACACAATGCTGGTTATTGTCTTATTTGTTAACAATACCAACTCACTCTGACGCCGGCGTATGTAGCTCCGCGGGTTTTACATTGATGTATGCACGCAGCTATTGACCCGACGTCTTGTGCTTCCACAGATAGCAAAGTATTGCCATAGATTGAAGCTAAAACACCCGATACGTTCCTGACCTGAAATCAAGATTTGATTTAAGCAATGTATGTTTGATTTATCGTTGGCTATCAGGTACATTTCAGCGACCAACCTTGCGATGATTTGGCAACCATTAAGACGCCAAGTATGGAGACCAGCAGGATGAATGCAGCCATGTTCTTATGCGCACAACGACCTCGAGTGAATGTGAACTTCCATATGACAGCTAAAACACATCCTGGTTTGCCGTCAGTGTGAATTTGAACTCACACCAGGTATACAATATCAGCCAACCATTGTGAAGTGAGGTGTATCCTTTGGGGTATTCAAGTTAAATAGTTGTATATAAATATAGATATCTGGTACAGTGTCACCATCTCCAGCATGTTTACACATCTGGTTTGTGACTGATCATATCATATGTATCAGGATATTAGCTCTAGCGTGTTTCCCGTCTGTGACTTGATTAATGTATGCTGGAAAATATTTGAACCTACAGTTAAAGCGTCAGTGTATGTGACCCCATATCGTGTTTACAGCTCTCACGTCTCCTCTTAAAGGCTGCCTTTGTTGAAATACCTTATTCAAGCGAGGCGAGTAGTGATACCACACTCCCAGTGTGTGTGTATGATTGGGGCTACCAAGTAAAGTTCTGCTTTGTCAGACACGGTTGTCTGGCTTCATTTTACTTTGACAGCGAGAGATACACAACAACGTAAGCATAAACTATATCCGTATGTAGGGCATTTTTTAACATCATTGTACAAAGAGGAGCTTTAGGAGGATGGTACATCAGCATAATCACAAGTTACATACATATAACATCTAATCATTGTGATGTCCAATCATAATGACCTACCAGCCTAGCCCAAGTGTCTTGTGTTATATACGTCCTTCAAAAGATTCCTGCTGCCGGAAATGGAGTTGATTGCTGTTCAGTCTGCTTTATTATCACTCGACATGGGGAACAAAGCGCAAAACTGGGATCCAATGAGATGATAGATATCTGGTCGGGCTGACAGTGAAAGGGAAAGCTGGCAAGAATTGGCTTTATTCAGTTGAATGTGTATCATGTCTGCTATGTTTAGGCCATCAGAGAGAATAATGTTATCAGAGCTTACCGAATCACAGAACATACAGTTACTGAGTTGTTATGGGTAAACGTCAATTCAAACATTACTTAAGTATTCTGTACCTGAATCTCAATGAAGCTTAAACCCCTGTCTTGCACGTCCAACTCGTGCCGCACATTGACGATGGCATTGGCAATTGTAAAGATGCTTATCAGATCAAAAACGGCGGTGGAGAGCACAAACAATGTAGCAAACGCTATGACAACATGTCATAATGGAATGTCAAGGCGCCAGCTTGTTTCTCTTGTCACAAATCAGTTCTGTCAAATTTTTGTTTGAGATCATATCGTGATATACCAAAGATAGACTCATTATCTATCAAAATCGGACAGGCAAAAGTTGTCCCAATTAGTGTAGGTTCTCGAGTTAATAATTTTTAAAAATGAACAGTTGAATCTGACTGAATGGACCTCGATGCCATATCAAGTTGGACCGACAATGATTGGCCCAATCTTTTTTATATGGATCTATAGAAGTGCTTTCTATAAATGTATCAGATTAGAAAGACACTAAGTCAGTAAAATCATGGTTGATAAGTGGTGTGAAATGCGTGCAATGACTGTCACTTGTCCATTAGTCCATTTACACCCAGACTGTCTGACTGCCGAAAACACGAACTAACATGTACCCCATAATTCATAATGTGTTGTGTTCACATTGGATTATACGTCGGCTGTTGTTCTCAGTAGACAGTTGTTACCTACCGAGGGTTAGCAGACAATGGAGAGACTGAAACTTCAAATAACAATGTTGAGGCCCTTGTTGAGCAAATGTGCCCGAAATCAGGTTGTTCTGTATTATTGTATATTACTATCTCCTCCTGTTGTAAAGCGCTTAATGTCAATGGTTATGTTACTCACGAGTCTGGCGAAAACATTTGGGATTTCATCCTGGTGATGAGGTTACCTATATTAGTGGTTGGGTCACATACAGCAAACAATTCAAAGAAAAATATTATCCTAATAGAGGGTAGCTAACAATGAGGGAGTGGTTACTAAGCAACAGGGAAGGATAATGTACCCAATGAAAACAATGGGATAACACAGTGCGTGTTGTGGGGATACACGGTTCTCTATTGGGTAATAGTGTGTTGTGGGGTGACATGGCGCTCAATTTGGTAACACTGTGTATTGCGGTGACATGGTGTTCTAAAGGGTAGAAATGTGTGTTGTTGAGTGACATGGTGATCAACTGAGTAACACACGGTGTTGTGGGGCGACATGGTGCTCCATTGAGTAGCACGGTGTGTTGTGGGGCGACATGGTGCTCCATTGAGTAGCACAGTGTGTTGTTGGGTAACATGATGCTCTGCTCGGTGAAGTTAAGCAATGTGTGCTTGATGCGGTAGGGGGGCATTACTTGCTGCGAGGGATGTGGTTCACAGTGATAGTGTTCATTGTGTGGTCGATATTGGTCATCGTTAGTTAGACATTAGTGGATGGTTTGGTGCGTAATACACTGCCTCTGCCTGAATCAAACATTTTCAAGTCCGAGCAGCATGGACCATAACCATAATGATAGTCTGCTTCCAGCAATCAAATCACACGGTTTCCAAGCAGTACGCTATGACAGCTTCTGGAGCAAGCGCGGCTCTGAATGCACAAGTCTTGTCCATATAAATGATTTATGAAAATAAATTCTCTTCATTACTGAACTTTTGTATATGTAGCTTAAAAAAAGTATAATATTTGAATACCTGATATATGCATGCATCATTATTCAACATTCATGTCATGTAAATTTGGTGAGAATAATTCCAACCAATTTCCATGAAAGTGAACAATACTATCACATAGTATCACAATTTCATTGGAAACATGGAAGAAATGTCAGTAGCAAGTCTCCATATACCCAACTACAACACTTCCTGTACTCTCTGGCAGAACACCGCGTGTTAGATTTTCCAAAATAGAAGCCCATCACTTCCGTGTGACACCTTTGGAGAAAGCTAGTTCGTTCGAGACAGCGGAGATTGCAGCTAATCTGTAGACTGTTTCCATTTCAGCATCCTGGTTAGCCTGGGACATCTCCCAGCAAATTTGCACCATCTTGTATAAATGCTCGTCATATTCCGATTCAATGGCTTTGGCGCGAATCTCATTCCACGAGAGCGTGACCGGCTGCTTTAAATGATCCAAGCATAATGCGGGACGCTCCACAGCGGCATACGTCGCTAACAGGACGCACAGGTAAGTGCGCACGCACTCCCGGATGCGCTCGGGACGCTCGCGCAGGAGAGGTAATATATTGTAGAGACACCATGCAGATGTTACACCATGGAGAAGAAAGAAATCATTGCGACGCACAGCAACCAAAGAAGCAATGATCGAGCAGTCGACAACCCACTTTAAAAGCGACGTCAGCTGCTTCTGGGAAAGTTCAGAGGTCACGCTCACATGAAACTTAATCTACTGCGCATACTCCGCGAGTCGATCCCCATGGTGAAAGAACAGCGCGGCTACTCGCGGTTGGTATTTCCCATGGGTTTTGAAAGCTGCGTTTTCGCGTTCCGCCGCTTCCACCATTAAACTGTGCAAATCATCATCCGCGCCAATCATCTTGATGACGTCCAGTATCTCCATGCTACCTTCTCCCTGTGTAGATAAGGACGGGGCCTTGTCAGAAAGCGTCAGGGGAAGATAAGAGAACTCTAGATAAGCCATTCCTTCACATACCACCCTATTGCTCCGCTCAGCATACACGTTTGCCAATGAATCGATCCATGAAGAGCCGACCCTATCATGCTCCGTGAAAGAGAGGGGAATACTTCTCGAATAAAATCGTCCTAATCCGCATTAAATTCCTCATTTAACCTCTTTTCATCACGCTTAACCAGTTCATAGAGGCTCTTTTCGCTTGCCCGTCATCTCCTCGCCTTCCACCGTCACTTTTTCTCGGATGAAACAGCGAATCAGCTGCGCCAAAGAAGAAACAAAATGCATTAATCTGATCTGATCTTAGCATGTATGAATGAAAACATGCATTGGCATATCAAATGATTATGAACACGGAGTCACCACCCTTTACTTTTCTATTCTTCCACGTTTGTGAATCAGTTAGCGAGAGAAGAGGCAACATAAACCGAACCAAAAAAAAGCAAGGTGTCTAAAGAACTCACAGCGTAACATTCATTGTATAATGTTTACATGTTTTTTGTGTTCATTGTCAGTCGTCCGTTAGACAAAAATATAAGTTGTCAACTTACAGGTATTTACATGAAATACGATATATATTTACCGATATATGGTACAGCATCATCATATGCCCCGAGCTTACACTGCAAGTGTGTGACCGCTTATGACATATGTACCACAACATTGGCGTCCAAGAGTTTTGCAGTATTGCAGCTTGTTAAGACCTACAGTTAAATTGTCAGTGCACTTTACTGTATGTGGGTTGTTTTCAGCGCTCGTGACTCTTCTGAAAGGCTCCTGTCGTTGAAATATCCTACTTAATATTAAGGCTCCCGTATAAATGACGAGAATAGTGCAATGCGCGCTACAGGTGTATGCATGTCTACCTGACAATATCTATGTTCTGCTCTATCAGTCTTGCATAATATTTGGCCGTTTAACGTCTTTGTGTTCAAGATAGTTATATCAGCCTAGATTTAAGGTTAAACACCCTTATCTTCAGGTTAGTTATATCAGCCTATATTTAAGGTTAAACACCCTTATGTTCAGGTTAGTTATATCCGCCTATATTTAAAGTTATACCCCCTAGTGTCCACCTTAGTTCTATCAGCTCAGCGTCGACGGTGGTCAATTATCTTTGGTAATGTTAATGTAAAACGCATATGTGCAGTGACACCAATGAATAGTATACATTATGACCGTTTAGTGAGTTTTCTTGTATGATTACCTGTTAACAAGGTAAATGATGACGATGAATCTGGTTACTCGGTTAGCCATGTCCATCATTGGATCTGTTGTATGCGAACCACCCATGGGTTCATCATCTATCATCTGATATTCTATATCTAGTAGACGGGTTCACTATTTATGAAATTAAAAGAGCCGCAGCATAGCTACTCATGAGTTTTCATTTGGTCATTAACCAGATACAAAGCCTGGTTGGCAAATATGATTTCCATTAAGCATGTTTCTCAGATGCACTCTATTCAATGATAAAAACCCTTTTTTATATTAGCTCGTCGTTCATGGTATCTTTGCTGCTGTGAAGATAAGCAGCATATAACCAGAAATTCCATCATTTGATGCAAGATGTCTATCCTCTGACTGATTTGTCGTACGTTAGGTTAATGCATTAACCAGAAAAGCTTGTCACAACTTATGTTAATGTTATCTGTTTTGGGTGTGTGATTTGTTGATATGTGAACCATATTTCCGTTAAATAATTCTGACATAATCCTACTTGCTGCCTGGAAACACATTTTACTCAATGACTCACACTTATACAATTATTCACTACTTCTACTGTAAAGACAAATTTCCGTGCAGTTACACAATATTAGCTTTCAGTTTTTTGTCACTAGGTCAAGTGACTGCCCCCACAACGCTATGTCATGTCGATGCATCTGGTAGTCCAGCTATTGTCACTGCTCTACATTATATTGTCTGGGTTGTCTTGGAATATAACATTAGAAACGGCTCACACAAATTGACACACGTACATTACAAGTTAGAGTGGGAGGAAATTCCAAAAACTGACACTACAACTCTGATCATCGTGTACTTTTTCAACGATATCAACTCGGGTTGTATGCACAATTCTATTGACCCAACATTTATTTTCTTAGTCGATAGCACAAAATTTCTGTGATTGAAACACCCTATACGTCTCTGAGCTGAGTCCAGGATTTACGCTAATAGATGCATACCATATTCATATAAATATCGCATATTGCCTTCAAAACAGTTTCTACTGCATGAGCGTATAATAAATATGTATTCAATACCTCTGACATTGCAAGCTGTTGCACTCCTTCCGAGTTCACAACCACAAAGACATATACCATTGCTGTAGATACACATTTGCTTATCCTAGCGGTTAAACGATGCAGCATAGTTATGCTCATCGCTTATGCTACTGCCGTATCTACCCCGACAGCGAAATGTATAGCCAGTCATTTCATTGACACGTTTTACAAATGTACCTCAATCTTTGGATTTACCACTTAACCAATGCAAGAATGCCATCATACAGCGCATTTAGATGCATGTGTGAACACTTTTAGAATATGACAGTGCCGGAAGAGTTATCTGAAAATCTGGCCCCCAAAACGTGCTGTTTGGTCGATATCTATCGTAGTACAGCTGCTGTCATCGAGCTGTCGTCCGTGGAAGTCGCCCTCATCCATTCACAAAAATAAATTAACATTAATCAACCAAAACAATTCATTGATCGATCTTCTAATTAGCTATCGCTGCCCCCACTCATAACTTTATAAACATATCCGATCGAACCTACCATCAATATTCAAATGAAAATTGGTCTACATCAGCCTAAAAGCGGGTAATACCGTGCGATGCATTTTTGGCAGCGAAAATGAGCTCACTCGGACGCCAGCCTCTGTAGCGAATCGGGTTTGACATTGCTGCATGCTCTTATCTATGGACCCGAAATGTTGTGTTTGCCGTGATTGAAGCCGAAACATTTAAGATCCTGAGCTGAAACAAAGATGCATGCACATATCTATATTCATAGCGTAACGTGGATCATTGGATTGTTTATCTATCAACGGCTTAGACGCCTTATGAAAAGATTAAGTATTCGACCTTGTGTTAACCTGGGCACCTTTAAGAATCCAGGCAGGGACACCATAAGAATTGGGGCAGCGATGTTATGACGACCACGTGAATACACACACACACACACACACACACACACACACACACACACACACACACACACACACACACACACACACACACACACACACACACACACACACACACACACACACACACACACACACACACACACACACACACACAGAGATATATATATATATATATATATATATAGATAGATATATATATACATATATAGATATATACATGTATATATATATAGATAGAGCTAAATTTATATATATATGTATAGATATATATCTATTTATATACATATAAATATATATATATGTTTATATATATTTAAGTGAATATATATATATATATGTATATTTATATACATATCTATCTCTATCTATATATATATATATATACATCTCTAGATATTTATAGATATTTTCCCTATAAATATATAAAAAAATATATATGATTATATATAAGAGAGAATATATATAATATATATATATATACATGTTTAGAGAGAATTATATATACATAGACATCTAGATATATATATAAAACATATAGACATATATATATACATGTAGATATATATATATCAAGATATATATAGATTGCATAGATATATACAGACCTATATATTATATATGTAGATATGTAAATATATATATATAATTCTATATTAATATATATATGTAAATATATATATATATCTATATATATATATATATATATATATATATATCCTATATATATATATATATATCTATATATATATATATATATATATATATATATATATATATATATATATATATATATATATATATGTATATTTGACAAACCGCCAACCTTTCGTAGACTTTGGTCCGCGAAAGAATATACCAGTATGTCCACATAAAGGCAACGCACATTTTCCTCCAAAATGTTTGAAAATATTTTGGTTTGACCATTCTAATGTGATAGTGTAGTCTTAGTAACGTACAAAGATAATCTTTCACGCGTGAGTTCTTTCGATTTTGAATAAAATAGCGAAATAAAATTTTAACAAATAACCATTTGTTGACATAACCCGCACACCTCAATATCTTTTATACAACCATATAAACTACGATCCAAATTGCCGAAATAATGTTTAATCATGTGTGTTGGATATGTTTATTTGAAAATTTGAAATATTTGATTTATTTTTAAATTTCCTCTATTTTTCTCCTTATTCATCAATCTACAACATTGAATTAGATCGCTAAATGCTACCAATGGTTCACAATGATCACATCTACAACAAATATTATGTTTCTAATCCATGATGACCGAAAATGATTTAAATATTTCGGTGTTCCGCGAATATTCAAAAATATATATGGGCACGAAAGGTTGGATTTATATGTATGAATTAATGTCCTGACCTTTCGTGGACGACCTTTCGAGGACCAGAAGTATATACCAGGAATAAAAAGTTACAAAACGATTTTTATTCGCATCAAACCATTTCATTATATCAATTAAAAGATGCCGAATAAATAATTGTCAATTAATGATAGCAAAATTGTACTATTACAATTTGTCCACGAATGGTTGTAATCGTCAGCATATTATATATACATGCATATATATATATATGTTTTATATATATATATATAATATAGATATATATATTAATATATGTACGTGTCTATATATATATATATATATATATAACATATATATATATATCTATATATATACATATATATATATGTATTCATATATGTATATATATATATGTTTTGTATATATATATTCACGTATGTAATATATATATATAAATATGCATATATATAATATATATATATATATACATATATATATATATATATATATATATATATATATATATATATGTAAATATATATATATATATATATATATATATATATATATATATATGTATATATATATATATTATATATATGCATATTTATATATATATATTACATACGTGAATATATATATACAAACATATATATATATATACATATATGAATACATATATATATATGTATATATATAGATATATATATATGTTATATATATATATATATATATAGACACGTACATATATTAATATATATATATATATAAATATATATATATATAAACAGATATATATTTAAACATATGAACATATAAGCTTGCTGGTAATCGATTTAGCTACAAGTCTACCAGGGCTAACCTGAGAGGTGTGTTTTCAGTGGACATTGAATATGGTACAATCATCACGACTACTGACAACACAGGTATAAACCGTGATTGTGTATTTATTCGATTATATGTCCTTCACTTCTATGTTCGTTTATCAGCAAACATACACCACGATTTGAATCTTAGCAATTCGAATATTCAAAAAAATTATAAATAGTGAAATTTGATGAATGAACTGCAAAAAATACGCTGTTACTTCGCTGTTGGCTAATTGACAGCTACTGTTGGCCTATTTGTCAGAATAAGAATATACATTGAGAAACTAAACTGTACAGTTAGAAAACAATCGCCACTATTATAAGCAGAACATAAGTATGTCATGAAAGTGTCTTCGATTGATTGTCAGAAATTGATCATTGCACTGGTACATTATAATAGCTGGTTAATAACCTTAATTAATTGTAGCGTAACACAACGAATACAGCTATACACTCAACAAATCCGCCAAAACAGATTATTTGGTATTTCCGGAAATAGAGATGACTATAAACGTAACTCAACACATTATAAACGACCCAAGGCACTTCTTAAATGAAGTGAATGTGCGTACTAAATATCAGCAGACGAAAGGGTTTGTGAGATAATCAAATTATTATAAAAGATACCGATAGGTGCTCACGCAGACAAGGACTGTCAACTTCTTGTTAAAATAATCTGAATCCCAAGGGTGCAATGAGTCATTTGTTGATAACCAAAGTGTGCACTCAGGCTTAATAGATGAACCTAAGCTAGCAAAATATGGGAGATCATGAACTATTCGTAAACATGCCGAAATTGATCAGTAATCGTTATATGAATAATAATTTCATGCTTTGATTCAAACTTCCAAAAGAGTCCATCATTATAGCGGCTATATGGTTAACCTAATGTGCAACATTATTTCTGGTCTTTCCCTGTATACAGGGATCATTGTGTAAAATGACTTCACGAACAGATCACAAATTCCGGGAATAGTTTAAGAGTATTTCGTTATGGTTATGTGCCAAACAGTGCGGTAATTGCACAGTACAAATCAATAACATTGTTTAACCACATTTACCATTTGATCATAGCATCAAAATACGCCACACACAATTATCTAATATTGTGGATGGTAGACCCACTGCTGAATGTCTATACCATTGTACGGCCCATCACTACCGGCTGGCAGACCGGACACAGTGTGCTTGCCCAAGACGCATGTTTTATAACGCCGAATCCATTCCACAAGTTGACATCTGAATGCATCCCATCTAACACATCTGTCCCAGCAATCATCCATGCTGTCCACGTTGTCTAACCACTTGTCGTTGTAACCATTTGTTTTCCGGTTCTGTATAATTTCTCTTTTCCATGTACCTTATTCATCAAACACAAAACAACAAGGAGATGAACACCTGAGGCGCATCTAATTAGAAATAAAGAAACGATACAATATTTAATGTGTCATAAGCGCCATGTGTAACAGCTTTTAGTTCGTGGCGGGTTATGCATGCACATGGTATTGATATAGCTCCGTTCATGGGTAGGTTCAGTCGAGAGGTGAGTGACCAATACAATACAATATTTGCCATTTCACATATGCACTCTATGTTGAGCAGAACGACACATCACGCACCATTGTACTAATTAATTAATGAAATAGATATTCATATTACCTCTATGTCATTATTTCAAGAATGCACAAAGGATATTGGATGGCTAGAATATCCTACGATACAAATGAATTGAGTCTTAATATTGTAACTGTCTATATTGCATACGTTTAATTTTGTGTGTTTATTGGCATTGTATTCAGAGTGTTTAGCCATTGTGGAGTCTTAATTCTCAGCCCCCTCCCCTTTGTACGAATCTAACCACCTGTGTTACGTCACCGATCATCGCATAACACAAATGGCTCAGAACTACTTCCCGCTACCCACGAGTCAAAAGCATTGCATTTGACAAATTGAAATCGCATATATCAAATTTCTGCATCTGCTCAATCCCTTAATGATTGCTGATGCACAACGCGAAAACTCTTAGCACACTGACGACAGTCCTCTATTATAAGTAACCAAGTATATCACGTTCGCTAATATATGATCATCACCAGCTCTACAATCGTCGCTGTCATACAGACTTTAAATGCAAACTCCCCAGAGCAAGTAAAGTGAGAAGACCAGTTATGTCTGCACTTCATCCTATTTCTTATAAAAGTTTAAAACGTACCTATTTTCATAATTTGACTGAATGGATAGGGGAATGTGTCTCTACGTACCGAGATAGTATCAAACGACACCGTCTCAACCAAAGTAGCATTTGACTTCATTCAGCATAAATTGAACGGTAATAATATATTTCACTTCTTCTAAGAAGGGTGACAATGTTCGAGATATAATTCATAGCGCTCCAAACGTCAGTCGAACATGCCCCTGGGTTCTGTAGTGTTACTGTGGCTTCACAAAGTGTGAGATAATAATAGCTACGCACAGTGGAACCTTGAAGGAAGAAATTTGGTCTAATTTATGTACCTTTGTTTTATTACCAATTTGCTTAGCGGTTATTAATAATACTCCTCCTAATGGGTCAACCGGTCACCTGGCCAAACCAGCCATTGTTGACGATCGTCGAGTTCATGAAATGCTCGTGAATATTGTTGTACAGCTAAACAAAGAGATAAACCCTAAAACCGATAGTAACCAGCTTGCCATTCGGCATATACTCACCCGCGTACATGTACATGTGATTCACGTATTCAGGTCCCTCCATTCTCTCTTTTACCGTCGAACTCTTTTTGACGTCACAAGTGAAGTTTGATGCGTCCACTGGGATGTACACCGCTGTTTCACATAGAGAGTTACGGAGACATTGCTGTCCGCATTCTATAATACTATGCACATTCACCCGATACAGGGTGTCCGCCATCACCGAGACCCCATGCTCCACTCGGAAATATAGGTTTCTGCTTCCAACGTGGATTTCTGAACTTGCCACTACGGCAAGGTGGGAACAAATTATCAAAAGAACAAGGCTGAGCATGTTTGTATGCTGGTATCGTCTGACGGATTTGTATTGTAAAGATGAGCAGAGGTATCAACAGCTATAACAAGTGCAGTCGTTTTGAATCCCGCATTGATGCCAATTTAAGCGTGCGCTACGTATCCTATAAACTCGCCCTGTACAGTGACTTCCTGTATACCAACCAATAGCAGAGCACTGCCTTGTGAAGTCAACCAATCAGCGACTGTTCTACCATAACGACTGCTTCTGTATTATGTTATTGTCATTGTAAGTTCTCAATCCGCCTATACCGAGTGGTTGTCTGCTGCTGACGGGCTTAGTCAGAGAGGGGAGAGCTGGAAATATAGCTGCGGGATGGTTTCTAGGGATCACTACAATTGTTATTGCGCTGTGAAAAGCCATCGGGTGGAAATAACAACTGAAAATATCGATCTTGTGTTCCGTTGGAATCTTCATCAACATTTAATAGACAATGTTTTGTATCAGATACTATCAGTCGCCTGGGGCTAATTGGCTTCATAAATTTTGAAATTTGCGTAAAACTGATGTTGTTACGGAAATATGGGTTTCTACCGCTGTGAGAAAAAGTGACAATGGTTCCTGAATATACTAACAACGGACTGTAACATGAAAAGCTTTACAAAACATTACAATGGTTATGAGACGAGTACCATTGCGCTTATGATTACTTATTAATGTAAAATGTTCCCAGGCAGTAAGAAGGTTCATGCCATAGGTAGGCTCATGTATGCGCATCTCTCGGACTGAGTTGGATGCTCAGTTATATCCACCCCAAACATTGCTTGTCGTTTCATAAGGTAAAGCAATGCAATACGATTGATTGCAGGATAATGGCTTACACAACTTGAATGCGCCATTGATCCGCTTATATTATGCCACATGCGTCTGCTTGCATTTTATGGTCTGGTCCAGGAACAAAAATGTGAGAGTAGATGTATATATATATATATAGATATATATAGATATATATATATAGATATATATATATAGAGAGATAGAGAGAGATAGAGAGAGAGATATATAGAGAGAGATCTCTCTAGAGAGAGAGAGAGAGAGAGAGAGATAGAGAGAGAGATCTCTATCTATAGAGATAGAGAGAGAGATAGAGAGAGAGAGAGATAGAGAGAGAGAGATAGAGAGAGAGAGAGAGATCTCTCTCTATATAGATCTCTCTCTCTCTATCTCTCTCTCTATATAGATCTCTCTCTATATCTCTCTATCTCTCTCTCTATATATATATATATATATATATATATATATATATATAGAAAAAAGAGAAGAAGGGTATTTGGCGCTATTAGCCAGATTATGGGTGACAGGTACCTCAAAGGTTTCCGCTGTTAATAGCAGGCATTTCAATGCAACGGTTTGAATTTTCATACAAGTACTAAATGTGATACTGGGAAATATCAGCGAGTGCAGCATCTTTCCATGACATCATTAATGTTGGTATGGTAATCGACCTTGTACTAATTATTACACATCTCGTTGAAACTCGGGAAGAATAATTAAATCAGCCTATTTCTGGCATATGTTTCATTGTTCAATTTAACCCCCAAAAACACATTTATCATGCAACATTCTCCTACTATATCCTTCATTTTAATACATTGTGCACAATCTCCGATATGTCAATTCCGGAATAATCACAATATTGTATATGAAAATGGCATGCCTTTAGTTTAAGAAATTGCGATACATAATGATGACATAAATGCTTGATGTATGATGACCAGTTTGTATATTTTATCGACAATTTATGTCGGCACCACGTTAGTTATGCTATATTACCGTTATACACACATACATATATATATATATATATATATATATATATATATATATAGAGATATATAGATATAGAGAATATATATATATATATATATATAGATATATATATATATATATATATATATCTATATATATATATATATATATATATATATATATATATATATATATATATATATATATATATATATATATATATATATATATATATACGGTGTCTATAATAAAAGAATGTTACAAAGCAGTAGAGAAAAAAAAGATGGGAATTCTATAAACTGTTCTTGGTTTTACAATATACAAATTTCTATGGATAGCTGAGCATTGAAAAGTATACCTGCACGCATAATAGATAAAAAAAAAATACATACATAAAAGTGATCATGTAATGATCGCCAGATGGCACTGCACATTCGCCGAAAATGTCTCAAATAACCTGACCGCTGGAATTCGTTATGCGTCGGCTGAGAGCAATCGCGCACCTAGTATTCAACATGTGTTCGTGTAGTTACGTAAACTATTACTTTGTCAGCGTTGTCAAGTCTACATTACCACGGCTTATCAGAACGAATCTTTCGTAAATGAACCCGATCAGAGGAAATTTGTGACGTTAACAAATATCCAGCTTTCACATCCATCATATGTTCCATTCAAAATCTATGGCATTTCTTTGCGATACTGTATATCAATCATATTGCAGAGACTCTAACAAGTACTTTCGCCAAATTCGGATTGCAAAAGTTTGTTTTCGGTATCGTGTCTCTTGTGACGACAGATGCAAATGACCGTTGATTGCCATGGCCATCGTAACGATACAACGCGGTGAGCATGGGCTTTTTAAATGTCATGCAAATGTGGTTATTTTGCTGCTAGTTTGATATATATCTTTTCGATAGAAATTGGCTTGTAAATGTTGTGTAATTTGCGTAAACATTGTCTTTTGTGCATTATGAAAGTTGCATGTGACTAATGACCATGATAATTGGTGCATTACCATTCAAACGTGACTTTCTGATAATGACCAGGGAGTGATAAGAAATAAACAGCTTAATGCCCTTGCCCTATAAATTATCTTTGATTGGCAAAACACTACAAATACATAAGCATACCATATCCTGTACATGGAAACATATACAAATTTAGAATTTGCCTAATGTCCTTATAAAACATAATTTGAAAAAATATTGTCGTCTCATATAATTTTGTGGCCAAGTCATTCATATCCACTTGTATATTGACACGTAGGACCAGTTAAGCTAAATAATAAGCATGATTGGTCGAGTACAGCCTAAGTGCATACGCTTGCTTTGTAAAGGAATGAACATATCACGCAGGTCATCATACACACATTACTCAACAACACCATCTGTGTTGACGAGCGTTTTGGACGGATGAAAAGTACACAGGCAGTCTAGAGACAAAGAACCTTACATTCAGCAATACTATATGTCAACCAGTGACCAGAATATCCGCAATCACAGACATTCCATTTTCTACTCGAAATGATATAAACTATACACAGCTGTGCACACGGTGCTATGTTCAAGCACGCGTTTAGAATATCAATGCGGACAATTATCAAATATATTGTGTTATATTTCTACTTCTACAGAGTCATATACTTTGTCAGTTCATATGCGATAAAAAAGTTGTGGGGGTGATTCCCGTAGAATGGTTTATATCACCGAAATACAAAGAAAAAACTGACTAACCATAATCGAATCGTTTCCAAATGTAAGCGTCATTAATCCGCATATGTTATGTCCCATGCGTCATGTTTGAATGTTTTGTATTCGTCCTGCTGCTATGGTCGTGATGTGGATTAGTAGTGGCCTTATTATTAACTGAATTGTAAAAGGCTGATTATCATGATTGATGGCAGCAATACGGTTTTGGGAATGTACAATCGTACCTAGTTTATAAGATAACGTAGGAATTAACATAATTGCAGGCAGGAATAGTGTTATTCAGCGATAAGCAGCATAATGTAGAGTCTCATGGCATAATTACATTTCTGATGATGACAACTGCTACTTTTCATTTTGTCCCAACCTAAGATTACAATACGATTTAATAACCTGGCATATTGAAAGAATAACACATTTACCTACATGTTACATTTTATACTACACTAGCCTCCGTTGCTCTTTCAATGGAGACATTAGCAGCGGCTGTTTTATGAGGTAAGAAATGTGCATTACGTCAGCAACTTTAAATATATGCGCGGTTCTAATTGTATGAGTGCAAAATGCTACAATAGAGCATCACCATTCACGTCCGTAATTTTGCGAAGAAGGTAACTTTACATATTGAATGCATTGCTACTGCAATTGGTGTAGTCGTATGCAGAGGGTCCCTCAGTAGAACTCACAAGGCTCGCCTTATCCAAAAAGTCCAATGTTATTCGACTCATTTATTTATCGAGACTGAAAAGTTCGGTTAATGTAATTGTGCGAGGGTCCATAATCACCAAAAAAAGGTAATCGGTGAAGGGGAACTTACAAAATAGAATAAATGTTGGGTAAACGCAGACAATTTATCATACCCCACTAATCCTCTATTGCTAGCGACTAATGAAACACACAAGGTATGTTTATCGGTATAGTAGTAGAAAAAAATAAGGATTACGATCTGCGAAAGCCAAGAAGAGGCTGGTTTTGGGGAATTTCCCATCATCCTTCTCTAATTGATTAATGTGCCTCGTGCAAGAACAGGTGCCCGGTCATATCGGTACATTGACAGCCAGTAAATATTAGTATGCATTAAAAAGCATTCATATGTTAAAACGCAAACAGGTGCCTTGTGTCAGAAAAGGGTACCCTGCATTATTATGTTAAAAAGCAAACAGGTGGAAATTTTCGTCTGTTTTGCATATCATGTAGCACAAAACGTAGAACAGTAGTGTTACAAAATTCGACAAAGAACGAGTTATTCGTCGTTGTTTAAGGTATTCTCAGTACAATACTAATTATATAATGTTGAAAATAGAGGTGAGTAGCAAATATAATGATGAACTAGTTAGTACTCACATTCGATTGATGATTTTTATTTGAGTGTAATGCCATTAATTTTCTATCTACATCCCAATTAACAGGCCTTGTTGTGTTTTATATTTGATACTATGAGTTTCCTGCGGCGCACTGGCTTCATAAATTATGTAATTGGCGTAAAACTTGTTGATGCTGTGCCAATGAGATGGCGGTAACTAAATTGTCCCCCGGCAACATGCGCAGAGGACTAACGAAGTTATAGATGGTTATCAACTGCTGCAGCAACAGTCGCAATTATTACTGCTTCCTGCACATATTCACAATCACCTGTATCATGACAGGTTCTTCAAAACATTATATTTGCTATGAGCCGAGTACCATAGCACCCATGGTTGACGTATCACTTAACATAATGTATTCCTTGATAGGAAAAAGCTTCAACCTATTGGAATGCTAATACCAGCGTATATCTCGGATATGGTTGTTCAGTTATATCCTTTGGTCTTATATTTCTATCAAGTTAGATTATTTGAATAGCTACTGAGCTGATAATGAGAGCAGCTACTCTTCTTTGATGTCCTATCCTAATACAAATGTTAAGTACGGCTTGAGAGCCTGGCATATTAAGATAATATTGTTGATTGCCAACGCGCTCTATGTTTGCACTTGTGCACGAAATAGTAGTGAAATAAGGCACAACTTGCAGCCATGCCTTGTTAGTAGGTTGAATAAGTGAAAAATATTAACAACTCTTGATATTCACTTGAATATTATATACTTCCTTGATAAACGCTTCAAAATGTGTCGAAAATGGGAATAATGCATATTTGTATGTCTATATTATTTTCGTTTCACTTCTGATCTACTGGGATGGTGGAACTAAAACTAATCCAAACTGCCATCAATAATTGAATGGCTATACGTTTTGGTTTTTCATAACACAAAGCGTTATTAAACCGCATTTCAAAATGAACATTTACATGCTATGCTATGTGATCAATATTAATAGCGTGAAAGATCAATTGCTTTATGGGGTCACTGTGACAATCATTGTTAAAGTCTCTTATCACAACTTTCGCTATCACTTGTTAGGTATTGTGTTATGACTCGGTGAAAATATATCTGAAGAATGGGTTCAGTATGGGAGAGTGTGTTTTTGGTGGTGGTGTGGGTGTGGGGGGAGCGGAGACTGCACAAAGTTTTCGGCTAGCGAGTGTTTTTGGTAGTGTTGGGGTAGGGGGGAGCGGGGCCTGCACACAGTTTTCGGCTAGTGAGTGCGGTTTTGGTAGTGTGGGGGGGGGAGCGGGGACTGTTCGCAGTTTGGCTTCTGTAGAGATATCATCTGCATTGAACTTGTTCTAACAGGCTCGTCGTTTGCTTAAGCCGTAAACATTGACTCTGGCATTGCCCACGCCAAATGGTATGTTGACATTCATTTGTAGCTCACTCGAATATGTATTGGGGAAAGACAGACTCAGGGTAAACATGAATGCAAGCAACGGATTCACCAGCACGCAAAAGTTATTTACCGTCCATATTTCGTCATCAGCATGCTGAGGTATATTACTGGTTATCTTTTGCAGTGATTTATTTTCCGCAACAGATTCTATACACCAGCACATTGACATATCCAAATTTTGCAAAGCTATTGATGGGCGACATCTTGAACATGAGCTCCAAGTACTTAATCAATAAGAAATTTGCTGTGTCGCTATCAGTTACAGTCCCGTACCCAGGAGAGGATTGGGGTTCCCAATCAGGTTAGTAATTACTTGGCACTGTGGGTCATATACGGGTATAGCGTTCTACATGCATTGATAACTACATGTCACTGTAAACGGTACGTTATTGCTATAGATATTTCTAGCATTAATTGATTTTAAGATGGAATGGAGATGCTTTGAGGTTGGGTGAACCCGGGTGTACGTTTATCTAATCACCAATTAGCAATCAGCGGATTGACAGAATCCGGAAAGATAATATTGACGCAAACTGCCAGCACATCACAAAGATAGGAAACATTCGGATTAAACTACTGGATGTACTGCATATAGTTCAGTGTTAACTGACGTAGATGTTCAATAGAAGTGAATGGTTTGCATTGTTGACGTAATCATGCGGGTGAGTGTATTCATGTTCACTTTGAACTGAATAGCAACTACAAGTATTTTCTATTGCGCACAAGTTCTTCTAAGGATTATGTCTGAATGATCCCTTCGTTTCATCGTACGCACACACAGTGTCTGTTGTTTTACAGCACGTGATAATCTGGGACTGCTTAACCAAAGTAAATATCCGAATGCAGATCACCTGAAGAGGCTAAGTCTTCATTCGACACTTGACACCACTATGATCAGTTGTTCAAATATCCTTCCTTCTGTACACTGTGGGATAATATACGAATGACTTTATCCATGATAAATCCAAACTCATTCAAATGCAGAGTTGTTTAATGGGTACCAACTGATACTGCATACCTCATGAGGCCAGGATGAGGTCTATATGATGATCTATATTGATATCTAAATGATCTCATGAGCATCATCTGATGGACACTTCTCGTAGGAAAAATGCATCGAAAACAATCGGCAATTACGACACAACCAACCGCAGTCGTCAGTTATTTGCGCTCATTTAAACTCGTCGACGTTCATTATCTTTAAAGATACAGGTCACGAGACTGAAGAAACAGCCGAATATTTCTGTATGTCTCGGCCTCTATAATGTTGATTTAAATGATAAATATATGAGGTGTGTACACTCGATATGTATCATCAATTTGGTGGAATGGATAATGAATAAACTACTGTTGCAGATAACTAGGCCATAGTAGATGGTTATCACTCATAACGGATCAATATGTCACAAATGATGCTGATAAGTCTACCTCCCAAGAGCGAAATCAACCCCAACGAAACAGTTTAATTCGAAGTTGACAGCGAAATTCGACTTGCGAGCTGCTGAAGTGGGTTTGTACAGCGTTTGATTATTGCACAATGACTGGATACAATGACTTGACGTACATAAATGGTTTTTATTATAACGTTATTATGAGATGGTCACATACATCACAAATATTGTGCCTTAAATGCTGAATCAATACCTGCTGTATTTGAGTTACAACGAGTTATTCGATATTGAAACAGCATCAAATGCAAAATTGTATGCAGACGACAACCAAAACGATTGTATATGGCTAAATACAGGGACAGAGCTGTAGGTCTGCGCTGTGTTGGTCACGGTGCATTGGATGGTTCGCTGTCCATCTCTTTTTAAGTATTTCCACGTTGTCCTAGACAAAGGTAATTACACATCTACTGTTGGATTTATCAGAGGAAGAAAGTTTTGAAGCCATTGTGTGTTAATCATGAGCCATACCTGACATGTTGTTGTTCCTTATAAACTGTTGTATTAAGAGGAGACCGCCTTCGCAGATTGTGAGGCATATGATGCTGCACAGGAACCGAATAATTGCAACTACAATGATATGGCGATAGATATATTTGTAGGATAAATAGGATGCTTCAATCTGTTAGGTACTAGTTATTCCTCTAAGCTGAAACATCATATCAAGCAGACTACAACGTTGAAGATTACCAGAGTAATACCCTGATTAGCAGCATAAAAGTCGTCATCCAGGAGAAATATCCATCAACACTTGCGCATTCGTATTAGCAGGCAAATCCATTTTGTTCTGTTGCATTGCAGCTACATGTGTTGTAGTTGTTGTTGCTGATCTCGTCAAAGTGGTTTTCAAAGGCGTTGTGGATCGTCGGAATACATCTGGAGTCATATCGATGTTATGAGAAATTGTCAAGTTAAGGCAATCTATAAATTATCCATCAACATTGATGCCGTTATACCATAGCAAAATATCCGACAGTTCTTAATGGGTATCTCGCCCCATAACAAGTCACAGGGTTGACAATAACTGGTGGCATGGTCACAGTACTCATAAACAGAGCATTCTCTGAAGCAGTGATGTAGGCACATTGGGTAACTCCAATCATCAGCCCACTTAACCCAAGAACTACAGTACTGTTCTATACTACATCTTTCCCCATTGTAAGCGCCGCAGATGTCCAAGCAAATGTTTCTCTCTGGGTCGTAATACTGTGTTCTGTCACAATCAGTGGATGACGTTATGCAAATTACATGTGAATTATTAGCCCGTCTAAAGCCTATCACCCTTAACGGCTCGATGCAACTCGACAATATATATAAACATCAGTATAATCGATTTTACACGGTTACGACCTCTAACTAAATGGACAAGAACACTGACATTTAAACATTCACGTAAAGCTCCAATAAATTTACGTCGTCCTTGACTGTATTCCGACTGCTAACCATAACGAGATAGACCGAAGTGCCAATCCTGGAATATTGTGTAATTTTTACCAATACCAAACAGAAATAATTGTCGTCTCATCTGACCACTTGTTGTGATCTAACGTACAATACATACCGTACCGTACATTTGACACTTAACTGCGCTGTTACCATAAATGTACATACTTCACCTTATCGGGAAACCTTTACTCACATAACAACAATCCATAACTCTCATCAATGTCAAAAATATAGTTCGTTCTTCAATCACATATTATTTGATCTGATTATGTATATTTGCGGACTACATACTAACTACTTACGCTGTAATTTATAAGGAATGTGTGATGGGATTTACCATTTGAATACATATAAACGCTGATATGTTTGTATGACTGTTTACATATCACCATCGAATCGGGAACATTATGTGCGTGATCTAATGTGGTCAGAGCATCGAACGAACAATCTCTTGATTGACATTAAGTACCCTCTGTGCAAGGTCGTGGAAAGAGCGAAATTAGTAATTTTGAGTATTGATCCAACAGTCGTACATTTTATGAAGGCGGGTATGTCATCGTGACGTTGTCGTGTTCGCATCAAGGAATATTGCAAACACTGCAGGGCAGGGACAACAAACTTTACAGTAAATAGTCAGATATGTACACCTCAGTGTGACTGACGATTTAAGTTTGTAGCATGACATGATTAAGCACGCAACTCGAAATCATTCCAGGCAATGATAGTTGTGACATGACATAGTATAATATTGTCGCCCACCACATGCATAGTAAACGACAGCACGCATGTAAATATATAGCGCGGCAATCTCTCTCGTCGAGTACCATTATGACAGTTCAAAGTACAATATGTGTGCACTGAGTGATATGCTGAATAGACGAGTATATGTCGTTTAAACATAGCCGTGGCCGACAAAACCAACATTTGCTCAGTGTATTCTTTGTTTTCACTAATATATACTTATAGATCTGAAAACGGGTAAAGAATATATTAATATATCAACGATTACGGTTGTGACAGTTCGAACAGCTTGTGGGTGTTAAATATGTACTATACACGACAACAACCATCCGCCACCACCCATGCACCTCCAAGTTGCATCCGCTACCCCGACCCACCTATTCAGGGCTTCAGTACAGTCAAATATATATCTTGGACATCGTGGGCGGCCACTACATCATCATCAGGAATGACTTCGTAGATATTAGTTAGTGTTCATTGGGGTCTCATACGAATCTTCTAGTGTGGTATTAGATGCATCGGGAATGTCAGGTACTCGTATATTAAATTTATATAGTAGGTCAATACCAGCGGCAGTAGCATAAGCTATGTTTTCGCTATCAAAGTCGGAGTTCCTGATCCTTGATATCATGTTGCTCGTTTAACGCGCGTGCTATGGATACACATCATTATGCATTATATTGAATATACCAGATCCTCCTTAGTATTCTTTAACTTTATTAAGCTAACCTGCAGAGGAGCACAACAAGATCAACTGTAATTAATCCCGCGATAGCATCACAAGCACTGACAGCTGCACTGGCATAAACAACAGCATTACACTTGTAATTGTTTTGAATCTATAATCACTTGGAATATTGCTCACATTGAAGAATATATACGGTATCTGTAATTATAAGACTTTGGTGATCGCTTTTGGCGTGTTGGTTGGCACAGGTGTGTTGTATAATTATAAGAACCAAATGATTAACGCTAAATATAAAACTACGTGCAAATAATCAGTAAACGATATCCATGAACATTACTGCAGACGCAGTACCTTGAATAAACGACGTTGTAGCGTTGTATTCAATC
>CM067355.1:25090938-25168570 GCA_034190875.2 Urechis unicinctus
CGCAGCCAAGTGTGATGGCTTCTATAAAGTTTTAAGTTCTGCCAGGGTGAGTCATAATAATCCACTGCTTGAATCGCAACCATAAATGTATCAACCTAGTCCGTATTTATTCAATTCAGAAAATGTAAAAGGCATTTGGGCGTACATAAAATATCGGATGAACGTTGGACGACCCACCTAGTGTTGAACAGGGCCCCACTCAGTCTCCGAACAGAAGGACCAACAGGATGGGGGGCGATCACGTTGTAATATTTAAAGACAAGACCTACGTCTGTATGACTCACATCACCTGTTGACTTAAAGTAATAAGTTAATATGAACTTCCTTGTTTAAGGTGAAGCAATGGAAATGCTACAGTTCACGCCGCCGCGCCACCCAGCGGCCGTCGCGTAACTGTGCGTCCTTTGTGGGTATTTTAGCGCCCCGTGCGTCCGCTTCTGCACTGCAACAAGTTAACTTCTAAGTAATTTTTGCATGCATAGCAACGAATAATTTCTGTTAAGTTTAGATCAAAGTCATACCTCATGAACGACACAATCCAAGCTGTTCAAATATAAATGACTTTTTCAAGAGGTTTTGAATATTGTAATGAACCACACTCATGGAATACAAAAAAAATCTATTGTGGTTACCCGTAGACTTCGATGACCTATCATTTTTTTAAATTCTGCTCATAGTACATATATCGCTGCACCATATTACCAAGTTTTCTTCAAAAGTCAGTGCTCAAATGTTTTTTATGGAGGTTTGAATATTGTAATAGACTGCACTCACAGGATACAACAGAAAATCCATTGTGGCTTCCCATAGACTACACTGACCTATCATTTTTTTAAATTCTGTTCATAGTACATATATTGCTGCATCATATTACCAAGTTTACTTCAAAAGTCTGTGGTCAAATTTTTTATGGAGGTTTGAATATTGTAAAAGACCGCACTCATGGAATACAACAGAAAATTCATTGTGGCTTCCCATAGATTGCACTGACCTGTCATTTTTTTAAATTATAATCATAGTACATAGATCACTGCACCATATTACCAAGTTTACTTCAAAAGTCAGTGGTCAAATCTTGTAAACAGATGTTTGACACCATTCTGGAGAAATAAAAACGATAAATTAATAGATGGCTTGCCGTAGAATGCGACGAGACATCATTCTTTTAATGATTTTTTGTAAAGCAGATATTGTTCTGTCTGCATGTCAAATATAATGTAATTCACTGCATGAACTTTTCTATAGAACCATAATATTATCAAAAGCGCATAATTCCCATTGGCTTAACATGTGGATCTTAAATTCGTCATACTCAGACATTTACACCAGTGACCTATACTTTTTATTTTGCATTTATTTAGCTTTATGTACGAGCTAACTCTCTGCAAAAACTCGTGAAAATCGATGAGCGAATAAAGAACCGTCGCAATTGTCTTTAATAGATATCTTCAGTGCAGGGTCAAAGCAAATATGAAATGAAAGTCATTCGTGAGACAGGAAGGCGATTTATTTTCTGCTTAGAGCTAATCAAAAACTCATATTTATGCATATACATTGATATATGGCCTGTGTTGAGATCGTGAGAACAAGAAGAATGCTTTTCTATGATACATGTGATCAATCTACAAATGCTTGTTAGTTAGATATTTAAAGGTTAATCACACCAGCTTATATTTATTATATTTACCCCTGTGTGAGTCAAGGGTAGTTAATAATGCATCACCCTACAATTTACAAAATGAAAAATTGCTGAAGAGGAGCGAATGCGTTCTTATACAAAAAAAGAACCAAATCTTGGATATATATTTTTGCATGATAAGCCTGCCTGGAAACACCAATGCATCAGCCTCATCCACGTGTGAGTTCAGCCCTACCGAGTTCTTCATATGTAGCCGGGTTTGTGTGCCTAGAACCGAGCTGCTCGTAGTTTGAAGGCTCATTTTGGACGCCACCCATGTTTTCATATTGGGTATCATTACTGTTTCTATCGGAACTATTGTGAGTGGCACGAATATTAGCCGACGATTGCTTTTCGTGGATTCTGGCAACTCGTAGTCTGGGCACACAATGCGTTGGGCATGAATCAAATCAACATCGACGGTGATGCAATATTTTGAGTATTATTAATGTCAAAATTCATACATGCAATTACACCAATCAAGAGTATGTATTATTACAGTACATTTACTACAGCGGCATCGCCATATATGATTACCTGTAAGCAAGGTAAATGTTGACGATGATGCCGATAACAAGGCCAACAGACGTCACACAAACATGTACCCTAAATACTGCCATATAATTCGTTTGAGCCCATCGATTATTGAAATTGGCGACCATTCACCTCAAACTGTTCAGCTTTAGCAAAATACATCGCATCGATGATAAACGTAATGGGAAGATAATTTGATCGTCTCAGTGACCTCAATGTCGCATTTAATATATTATATGAATACATAGCAAACTATGCAGGAGAAAAAAAGTTATTAAATCTAAAGCTCCTATTCGAACAGAGAAAGGACAAGAATGATAACAGGCTACTCTTACCCGCACATCCTTCACATGGTGTCACTGATAAAGCCGGATTCGCCGTCATGTTTTCTGAAGTCAAATATACCAATAGATATGTCACACGCGAAAAATCGATCCAAACATGTATCTAGGGTAAATGTGATTTCATACATTATGCCAAAGAGACATATATAATAGGAGTTTATTTCTATCTAAGCCCATACAGTGCATACTCCAAGGTAACCTGAGTTATTTTGTATTATTTACTATATATGGATTAGGCGTTAAATATATTTTTTACCGATCAAGTAGACATGGTCACCAAATTAAAAGAGCCGAGGCATAACTGCACATAAATTGGTCATCTTACAGATATGAAGCCTGACTGGCAAATATGATTGTCCGGTTTGCAATTATTATTTACATGTTTCTGTTTGAACATGTATTCAATGATAAAAACTCATTTTTCTGTTTATCATATGATAATGCTGTCTCTGATGTTGCCAAGATAATATGCATGTAACTCACCAGGAACTCCATCACTCGAAGTAAGATGTTCATCCTCTGTCATAATTGTCGTAGGTTGGCTTACTGCACGTCCGTAAGCACAACGTATTTATGTTGAAAAGCATATCACAATTTAATTCAATTCTATCTGACACTTAGGATGAGATTCGTCGATACCTGAGCTATATTCCCGTGAAATACATCAGACTTAACCCTCCTCGTTGCTCGTGAACGCATTTTACTCAATGACTCTCACAAATGGAATGCTGGTAATATCATACCGTTTTTACGTTAATGGTATTCATATCTATTTGCATTCTGTATCATCCAATAACATGGTTATCTAGTTTTGTTCATTGAATTAAATCAAAATAAAACATGATGATATTCCTGCTGAAGTCGAGTAATCCATATCTTTAAGTTATAAGTAACATCATAATCATGGCATCCACTCACCGCTTACTTCAGCTCCCTCGTCCGCTAACGCTGTTGTTTGCGGCGACACTGAACAAAGCAAAAGTGCATTTTGAGGTACTCATAATGATGGGTAACGATGTAATATACCTAAAATAGAACCGTCTTACATTTGGTCATGGGTGTACCGACGAATTTGAGCGCGGAGCTTTCGTGTTTAACTTGTTCACGAATATTTCAAAGCCTGCTTTATTAAAATGCATTTGAGTGAGCGAGTGATAATGGGGTCGATATGTCCACCTGTTACCCCAGTCTTGTGTATCGGTGTTGCAGCTTCCGTTGTTGGTTGTACCACTAAACAGTACACATTAGATGTTGTATAGACAGGTTATCATATACTACACCTGTAAAAGAATCAAGTTACAGCTTTTCTGTTGTTATTGTAACAACAAGATGAATTTGCCGAAGCACTGAAGCATACAGCTGTTTTGTCTTATATAATTATAAAAACAGAGCGCCTCAAGTAATGCAAAGTATATGAGTAGCAGAGAGAACGAGTTAAAATAGGTGGAAATATTTGTTTACTGATTGATTTGCTAAAGACGGATATAATTGTTGATACCTCTGACGTTACATGCTTCCCCGCTCCATCCCTTTTCACAATCGGCAGGACACGATCCGGTGTTGTAGAGACAGATGTGGTTATCCGCACAGTTACACGATGCGTCACAGTTAAACTCATCGTTGGTGTTTTCATGGTAGCGACCTCGGCTACATACTGCATAACAAACGTCTTCCAGCTTGTACAATTTCAATTGTGTGGCAATATCATAACAATATATAATCTACAGTAAAGATGAATACAAGATCATAAATCATTGTTATGCTGAAGATAATACGTTACAGAATATGAACGTACCGGAGTAGATTACTATGGAAAATTGGCCCCCACAACGCCATGTATGGTCGTCGCATATGGTAGTACATCTGCTGTCATCGAGCTGCTCTCCATACACTGTGTGGTCGTGGTTGTCTCCACAATAGCAGTAGCGACTGTACTGTGTCATTCATATAATTTCATTAACATTGACCTACCACAGCCATCCAGTAATCTATCCTGTAGATACACCCACCGTAAATGTCATAACAGTTCAGATCAAACCTAACACCGCTATTCAAAAATGATTATAGTTCTTGCGTGGAAAGCTTCATAAATAGTACAATACTGCGAGTATTAACATTTCAATGCTGGTTATTGTCGTATTGGATAAGGATATGAACTTACTCTGACACCAGCGTATGTAACATTGTGGGTTTGACATTGCTGTATGCATGCCGCTATTGAGCCGACGGGGTCTTGTATTCTCACAGATAGTACAGTATTGCCGTGATTGAAGCCAAAACACCCGATACGCTCCTGAGCTGAAATCCAGATCTGATTTAAGCAATGTATGTTCGATTTACCACTGGCATTCAGATGAAGTTCAGCAACTAACCTTGTGACGATCTGGCCACCATTAAGACGCCGAGTATGGTGACCAGCAGGATGAATGCAGCCATGTTCTTATGCGAACACCAACCTCGAGTGAATGTGAACTTCCAAATGACAGCTAAAACACATCCTGGTTTGCCGCCATTGTGAATTTGAACTCACACCAGGTATACAATATCAGTCAACCATTGTGAAGTGAGGTGTGTCCTTAGAGGTATTCAAGTAAAATAGTCGTTTATAGATATAGACATATGGTACAGCGTCACCATCTCCAGCATATTTACAAAGCTGGTTAGTGACTGATCATATGATATGTATCAGGATATTAGCTCTACAAGTTTCCAATCTGCGATCTGATTAATTTATGCTGTACAATATATGAGTGAACCTACAGTTAAAGCGTCAGTGTATGTGACTTCATATCGTGTTTACAGCTCTCACGTTTCTTCTTAAAGGCTTCCTTTGTAGAAATACCTAATTCAAGCGATGGGACTAGTGAAGCCGCACTCCTAGTGTGTGTGCATGATTGGGGCTACCAAGTAAAGTTCTGCTTTGTTAGATTCGGTTGTCTGGCTTCATTCTACTTTGACATCCAGAGATACACCACACGGTAAGCATTAAACCTATTGAAGCTATGGCCGTATGTAGGGTATGTGTTAACATCATTCTACAAAGAGGAGCTTTTGACGGATTGTACATAAGCATGATCACAAGCTACATACATATAAAATATGATCATAGTGATGTCCAATCATAATGACCTACCAGCCTAGCCTAAGTGTATTGTGTTATATACGTCCTTCAAAAGATTCCTGCTGCCGGAAATGGAGTTGATTGCTGTTCAGTCTGCTTTATTAACACGTGACATGGGGAACAAGGCGCATGACTTGAATCCAATGAGATGATAGATATCTGGTCGGGCTGACAGGGAAAGGGCATCACTTAGAATGGACATTTATTAGCTGGCAAGAATTGGTTTTATTCAGTTGAATTTATATCTTCTTTCGTTGAAGAAATTGTAACAATATTATAGGTAAACCTTACTGAAGCCTAAACGCCTGTACTGTTCGTCCAACTCATAGAGTACATTGAGTATGGCATTGGATATTCATTAGACTGTGCATCTGACCAATAACCATCTTGAAAATTGCAAATAGGTAGCAACCACTATGGCAATAGGTCATAATTGAATGTTAATGTGCCAGCTTATTTCTCTACACGCAGACCAATTCGGCCAACGTTTTGGCTGCGGTCATATCATGATATACCAAAGATATAGGTAATCGTGATATCTCCTCATCCATTAACACTCGGCATTACACATTGAAAACCCATCGTGTAAGTCCGGGACACTCAAAGGACAGGGTTCAGTCGTCCTAATTAGCCGGATTAACAGCACACGCATAAGCAACAGCGCATTTACTAGAAAACTTGTCACGATTTAATTCAATGTTATTTGTTTTTGGTTGGAGTATCGTCCATACCTGAGCTATATTTCCGATAAATACATATGACCAAACCTTTCTTTTTTTTTTTCCTTTTAACACATTTTACTCAATGACTTTCCATTGTCCTAATAGAATATATTCAATACCTCTGAGGTTACAAGCTCCCCAGTTCCACCCGGTTTCACATTCGCCAGGACAGGACCCGTTATTGAAATGAACTCAGTCTGATGCCGGCTTATGTAGCATTGCGGGTTCGACATTATTGTATGCACGCCTCTATTGAATTCACGCCGAATTGTGTTAGCACAGATAGCACTGTATTGTCATGATTGAAGATAAAACACTCGATACGCCCCTGAGCTGAAATCAAGATTTAATTTAAGCTATGCATGTTTGATATATCATTGACTATCAGGTGAAGGTTTTCTCGACCAACCTTGCTGAGCGGGGCATCATCAGGACGCCGAGCTGCTCGTAGTTTGAAGGTTAAGTTTGGACGCCACCCTAGTTTTCATGTGATGTATCATTACTCTGTCTATCGGTGATATTGTTTAAGGCACGAATATGAGCTGGGGATTTTTGGGACACATATGTAATATTCATATATGCAGTAACTTCAATTAATAGTATCGATTACGACAGTATATTCGTTGAGTATGATTACCCAACGACAAGGTAAATGTTTAAGATGATGCTGATAACTAGGCCAACAGACGTCACACAAATGGCAGTCGACAGGTCTGTAACAGAACCTTCAACATAACATGCACCCTAAATAATCCAGTGGGTTGATCACGTGGTTCATTTGAGCCCGTCGGATGTTAGAAGTGGTAACCATTCAACTCATACTGTTGCCAAGGCATAAAATCGATGGCTGATGTAAAAAGTGGATAATTTTATGTCGCAATTAATCTCGTTATATGATTACAAGGCAAATAATTGAGCGTGAGGAAATAGTTATTAAATGAGAAGGCCCTACAATACACGTCAATGATAAAGACAATCTACTCTTATCTGTTCTGGTCGCAATATAACAGCATGGATCAGGGCCTTTAAACTTAGTGATCCTCTTCAAATCATTACCATAAACTTGATGTTCCTCTTACATCAAATGAATCTGTTTATCGATGGTCACGACACATCGCGTCATGCTTGACAATCATAATGCGTCACATCATAATGGAAATAACGTATCAGATGCGTCAAAGAAGACAAGATACATAAATCTGACCCGCTTATCATGTCTAAATAAAATCATACACAACTCACACATTGTTTTATGTATACATATCAAATGATAATGAATACCTTGGCCCTAGACACCACCTTTTAAATTTGTTATTTTATGCACTTCTGTTAATTAGTAAGTGAGAAAAGAGCCTCAGAAACAGGCCACACTTACAAGACCAAAATATTAAGAATTGCGCTCTGATCGATTACAAAACAAGGAAGAGGGAGTATTAATAATTAGGAAGGTGTAAACAATAACTTGCTGTATTGCGGCTTGTTCAAACATACAGTTAATGTATGTTACAATATGTGAGCTGTTTTCAGCGCTCGTGTCTCTTCTAAATGGCTTCTTTAAATGAAATATCGAGTGAAATATTGGGGCTCCATCTAAAGCAGCAATAGTGAAAATGTGTGTGCGTGTATATCTGAAGTTATCTTGTGGAATCACGTTCTGCTCTGTCAGTCTTGCATCAGTTCAGCCGATCATGTCTCGACAATGAGAGACACATCATTTTGATTTGGTTTAAGCATATTTGGATATAATAAGCGTTATATGTAACGGGCGGCATATTCTGTTTGATCAGGTACTGCCTTGACACATATATATCCTATTGATTAGGTTATGTTAATACATGTGTTTTTAGCTTACCTTACCTTATGCATTACTCCCCAGACAGAAATACTATAGAGTGTAAAACATTCCACGACTAGCTCCGCAAGGTTCGTACTGGGTTCAACTCAATATCGATAACAACTTGTAGTGAAACCACGCCTTTGAAAACGCTTTCGTGTCACCAGAATAGATGATGAGTCACATGAACGGGGGCCGCGCAAACGATCGCGCCTTCAACGGTTGTCACGATTCCACATGTCTTTAAGTACACATTTGTACTGGGTTTAACTCAATATCGATGACAACTCTTTCAAAGAAACTATATAAATAGCAACAGTAGCACGGTTCGCTGCAAATGCACTGGGAACATTGACTTGTAGTGAAACCACGCCTTTGAAAACTCTTTAGTGTCGCCGGAATAGAGGTTGAGTCACATGGACGGGGACCGCGTAAACAATCGCGCCTTCAATGGGTGTCACGATCTGCCATGGCTTTAAGTACACCGGCAGTATTTGCAGACCATATACCTCTCAGAAGCTGCGCAGCCAAGTGTGGCGCCTCTTTTGGAGCTTCAAGTTCTGTAAGCGTGAGTCATTTAAAACCATTGCTTAAATCACGACCATACATGTATCAACCTAGACTGTATTTATTCAATTCAGAAAATGTAAAAATAAATCTCCTGGCATTCCGGCATACATCACATATCGGCTGAAGGTTGGACGACCCACCTAGTGTTGCCCAGGGCCCCACTTCGACTCTGAACAGGGGGACCAACAGGATGGGGGCGACCACGTTGTAATGTTTAAAGCCAAGACCTACGCCTGTATGATTCATATCAGCTGTTGACTTTAAAGTTAATATGAACTTCCTTGTTTATGGTGAAGCACCTTATTACATTTATTCAGTGAATAGTTAAATCACGTATGAAATGGAAGTCATTTGTAAACATAGGAAGATGATTGTATGCTTAGAGCTATTGAAAAAGTCATATTTATGCACATGCATTGATACATGGCCTGTGTTGAGACCGTGGGAACCAGAAGAATGCTTATCAATAATGTTCCATCTACAAATGTTCGTTAGTTAGATATTTAAAGGTTAATCATATCAGCCTATATTTACACATCCCTGTATTAGTCAAGAGTAGTTAATAATGCATCACACTACAATTTACAACATGAACAATTGCTGAAGATAGTGAATGCGTTCATATATAAACAATAAACCAAATCTTGGATATATATTTCTGCATGATAAGCCTGCCTGGAAACACCAATGGATCAGCCTCATCCTCGTGGGTGTACAGCCATACCGAGTTCTTCATATGTAGCCGGGTTTGTCTGTCTAGAACCGAGATGCTCGTAGTTTGAAGTTTCAGTTTGGATGTCACCCATGTTTTCATATTGGGTATCATTACTGTTTCCAGCGGAGCTATTGTGAGTGGCACGAATATTAACAGATGATTGCTTGTCGGGGATTCTGGCAACTTGTAGTCTGGTCACACAATGTGCAGGGCATGAATCATATCAATGTAGACGGTGATGTAATATCTTGAGTATCGTTAATGTCACAGTTCAAACATGCAATAATACCAATCAAGAGTATGGATTATTGCAGTACATTCATTACCACGGCATCGCTATGGATGATTACCTGTAAGCAAGGTAAATGATGATGATGATGCTGATAACTAGGCCAATAGACGTCACACAAAGGGCGGCCAGCAACGCTACAAAAGAAAGTTCAGCATAGCATGCACCCTGTATATTCCCATATGATTCATTTGAGCACATCGATGATTATAATTGGCGACCAATCACCTAAAACTAATGAGTTTTGACAAAACACATTGCATCCATGGTTTATAGAATAGGTTGATAATTTGATAGCCTCAATGATCACAATGTCGCATTCAACATTTTCCAAGCATGCAAAACAAACTATAGAGCGAGAGGAAAAAATTGTCAAATGTGAAGATCCTATTGGAGCAAAACCAGGTTCTACAATACACGACATGAATAATAAATAGCTACTCTAACTGGGACATCCGTCACATGGTGTCACTGATAAAGCCGGGTCTGAAGTCAAATATACCAACAGATATGTCACACGCAAATAATCGATCCAAACATGTATCTAGGGTAAATGTGATTTCATACATTACGCCAAAGGGACTTATATAATAGGTGTTTATATCTATCTAAGCCCGTCCAGTGCATACTCCAAGGAGTTATTTTGTATTATTTACTATATATGGATTAGGCGTTAAATATATTTTTTGCCTGATACTCCATATGCAGTAGACATGGTCACCATGGTAGTCTTGTGTATCGGTGTTGTGGCTTCCGTTGTTGGTTGGACCACTGAACAGTACACATTAGATGTGGTATAGACAGGTTATCCTATACTAAACCTGTAAAATAATCAAATTACAGCTTTTCTGTTATTATTGTAACAGGTGTCCAACAAGATGAATTTGCCGAAGCACTGAAGCATACAGCTCTTTTGTGTTATATATTTATGAAAACACAACGCCTCATGTAATGCAACGTATATGAGTAGCAGGGAGAACGAGTTAAGATAGGTGGAAATATTTGTCCACTGATTGATTTGCTATAGACGGATATAATTGGTGATACCTCTGACGTTACATGCTTCCCAGCTCCACCCCGATTCGCAATTGGCAGGACAAGATCCGTTGTTGTAGAAACATATGTGGTCATCCTTGCAGTTACATGATGCGTCACAGTTTGAATCATCGTTACTTTTGTCACGGTAGTGACCTCGGCTACATACTGCTTAGCAAACATGTTCTCCAGCTTACATCACAAGGCCAACACCAGATCAATATACAATCTACAGTCAAGATGAATACCACCTTACAAGTCGTTCTCATGCTCATGAGAATAAAATCCAGAAAGTGAACCTACCAGAGTAGATAACAATAGCATACTGTCCCCCACAACGCTGTGTTTGGTCGCCGCATCTGGTAGTACATCTGCTGTCACTGAGCTTCTCTCCATTCACTGTGTGGTTGTGGTTGTCTCCACAATAGCATTGAATACCAAACTGTGCCATTCACATAATTCCATTAACATTGAATTGCCACAACCGTCCAGTAATTTTATGGAAAGCTGTAGATACACCCACCTAAGATGTCATAACAGTTCAGATCAAACCTTTACCACAATTTAAATGACAATAGTTCGGAAGAAAGCTTCCAAAACTGGCACAATACACCAATTCAATGCAAGTTACTGTCGTATTTAATATCAACTCACTCTGACTCCAGCGTATGTAGCGTTGATGGTTAGACATTGCTGTATGCATGCCGCTATTGACCCGACGTTTTGGGTTTGCACAGATAGCACAGTATTGTTGTGATTGAAGCTAAAACACCCTATATGCTCCCAAGCTGAAATCAAGATTGCATTTAAGTTACGCCTGTTTGATTTATCAATGACTATCAGGTGAATGATTTCACGACCAACCTTGTGATGATCTGGGCGTCATTAAGATGCCGAATACGACGATCAGAAGGACGGAAGCAGCCATGTTCTTATTCACACACCAACCTCGAGTAAATGTGAACTTCCATATGACAGCTAAAACACATCCTGGTTTGCTCTCAGTGTGAATTGGAACTCATACCATGCATACAATATCAGCCAACCGTTGCGAGGTTAGGTGTATCCTTAGAGATATTCAAGTGAAATAGCTGCTTATAAATATAGAAGTATGGTACAATGTCACCATCTCCAGCATGTTTATACAGCTGGTTTTGTGACTTATTATGTCATATGTATCAGAATATTAGCCCTAACGAGTTTCCCGTCTGCGACTTGATTAATGTATGCTGAACAATATGTGAACCTACAGTTAAAGCGTCAGTGTATGTGACTCCATATCGTTTTGACAGCTCTCACGACGCTCTTAAAGGCTCCCTTTGTTGAAAGACCTAATTCAAGCGACAGAAGTAGAGATATCGCATTTCCAGTATAAGTGTGTGTATCGTTGGGGCTATCAGGTAAAGTTCTGCTTTGTCAAACACAGCTGTCTTGCTTCATTTTACTTTGACAGCGAGAGTTACATTACAACGTAAGCATTAAACCTATTAAAGCTATCGTCGTATATACATATGTGTTAACATCATTCTTCAGAGAGGAGCTTTTGGAGGATGGTGCATCAGCATAATCACAAGCTGCATATGATGTCCAACCATAATGGCCTTCAGGCCTAGCCAAAATGTATCGTGTTGTTCTTACGCAGATCCCTGCCGAGTTGATTGCTGTTCAGTCTGCTAAATTATCACCTGACATTGGGAACAAGGCGCATGACTTAAATCCAATGCCATTCCAGATATCGGGTCGGGCTAACAGGGAAAGGGCATCTTAGTATATTAACTAGGACGAATTGGTTTGATTCAGTTGAATGTGAATCATGTCTGATATGTTTTAGCCATGGGAGAAAATAATATTCTCAGCGGAATCACAGACCATTCAGTTATTGGGATGTTATGGGTACACGTCATCTCAAAATTACTTAGATATTCTGTAGTTTTAGCCAGTGTACATAAATCTCAATGAATCTTAAACCCCTATACTGTACGTACGTGACGCACGTCGACGATGGCTATCATAAGGATGCTTATCAGATTGATAATCGCGTTGAAAAACACAAACAATGTAGCAGCAGCTATCAAAACAATATAATTATGGAATGTCAAGACGCCAGGGGTGACACTGTATATTGCAGTGTGACATGGTGCTCAATTGATATTGTGCGTTAAAAGTGACAGGGTGCCTAATTGGCAAAAAACTTTGTATTGTAGAGTGACATGGTGCTCAATTGATATTGTGTGTTGACCATAATACTTCGCTCTAATTGGTAACACTGTGTTGAATTCTGACGTGGTGCTCAATTGATACTGTGTGCTGACAGTAATATTGTGCTCTAATTGGTAACACTGTGTTGTATTCTGACATGGTGCTCAATTGATACTGTGTGCTGACAGTGATAGTGAGCTCTAATTGGTAACACTGTGTTGTATTCTGACATGGTGCTCAATTGATACTGTGTGTTGACAGTGACATTGTGCTCTAATTGGTAACACTGTGTGCTTTGGAGTGACATGGTGCTCAATTGATAATTTGTGATGGTGGTGAGATGATGCTCTATTTGGTGACAATTTTTACGGTTTCCTGACATGGCGCTTTATTGGATGCACCGTTTACGGAGATGGTGCTCTATTGGGTAACTGTAAACTGTAGGGTCACATGGTGCTGTATTTGGTAACAGTGTAATAGGGGTGGCATGGTGCTCCATTTGGTGACACCATATTGCGGGATGGCCTGGTGCTCTGTATGGTAACACTACGTTCTGTGGGCAGACTATCATTATGGTTATGGTCGAGGCTACTCTGCCTGGATCAACATTTTCTAGTCCGAGTAGCCTCGACCATAACCATAATGATAGTCTGCTTCCAGCAGTCAAACCACACGGCTTCCACGCAGTACGCTATGACAGCTACTTAAACAAGCGCGGCTCGAATGCATACTGCCACAACTCTTGTCCATCAAAATGAAATCGTCAATAAATGGCTTATGAAAATAACAAACCCAGTTTGGTCATTCACTTCAACTAACAACAAATATATATTTTTGGTAAGTTTAATTCCTTAATCAACATCTGCCTGCAGGAGTCACCATGGACATATTTTGTTAAAAAAACGTCATGTTCATTTTGTATAATAATATAGGCAATTATTGTAAATTAACATCCATAACCAAAACAAGTGAGCTCAGTGCAGTCCAATAAAAAGCCACGTGTAAATTGACCCGCATATTCCAGACTTATCCACTGTAAATGATTGAGTAAATTACAATTAAGGTTATAAATCATAAATTGTCTTCACAACTGAACTTTTTTATGTACCTTAAAAATGTATAATATTTGCATATCTGATATATGCATGCATCATTGGTAAACATTCATGTCATGTAAATTTGATAGGAATTATTACAACAAATTTCCAAGAAAGTGAACTCTTATGCACCCATTTGATACTATCACATAATACATACAATTCCATTGGAAACATGGAAGAATTGTCAGTAGCAAGTCTCCATATACCCACATACACCACTTCCTGTACGCTCTGGCAGAACATCGCGTGTTTATATTTTCCAAAATAGAAGCCCTTCACTTCCGTGCGACACCTTTGGTGAAGGCTAGTTCGTTTGAGACAGCGGAAATTGCAGCTAATCTGTAGACTGTTTCCATTTCAGCATCGTGGTTAGCCTGGGACATCTCCCAGCAAACTTGCACCATCTTGTACAAATGCTCATCATATTCCGATTCAATGGCTTTGGCGCGAATCTCATTCCACGAGAGCGTGACCGTCTGCTTTAAATGTTCCAAGCATAATGTAGGACGCTTTACAACGGCGTACGTCGCTAACATGATGCACAGGTAAGTGTGCACGCACTCCCGGATCTGCTCGGGACGCTCGCACAGAAGCGTTAATATGTTGTAGAGACACTATGCAGATGTTACACCATGGAGAAGACCGGTGTGTCAGTCATTGCTAGACCAAATCCGTTTTCTGGGCAAATAGAACTTCGCTCGGAAACATAAAATCGGGAACCGAGCGCGAGATGCTGTCAAACACAGGCGCTCGGTCCCCATCTCTTTACAGATAGGGGGTCAGCGCTAGGAAGTGGATCGGCCCTCAGAAGCTTGGCATTGGTAACCGAGCTCCAGTATCGCAGCCTATCAAAAATTACTGTTCTCACTTACCACGGCCAGAATGTCAGCCAGATATATGGCACATGTAGCAAAGAGGACAATAGCGCATCGCCGTGTAAGAAGCTGCTTATTGAAGATGGCACTCGTTACCAGGGTACACTGAAAGCAAGAAAGATGGATGGATCGAGTGTACACTGATACAAGTTCCACTTATCCTCCGCATACATCAGGCTACTTTTCAGTTGCCTATTGGTCAGATCCGGAACTCCGGCCCCCTAATCGGTTTATCAGGCGCGTGCGAGTGCCCTGTTTTTAGCTTATCAATGGCAGCACGCTGATGAGATAGACGGACGGAGTCTTAAAACGACGGCGTATATCCCATTTTTATAAGCCTGGCGTAACGGATGTATGTTTAAAATCACACAGGATTGAATTCCACGCTCAAACCAACCAATATTTCAAGGATTGGTTAGTAAAAACGTAAAATATTTACCTTGAGTAGGATTTGTTGAAACGAGATTGATGCGCTAACATATGACCTCTGTCCCTCAAAACATCTCTTGCCAGTCGGCCATCGGATGATACTTGCACGTGAATTGATCGTATGTCTCTGTTGAAATAAACAGCTTCAAAATTACATAGTGTCGTTGTTGCAAGTGAATTCCTTTGAATTAAACATTCTTAAGTCGTCAATTCCTAGGATAAGTAACATCAGCCTGTATGATCTCCAATTAAAGCTCTTGGTAATCGTAGTGATCACCCAAAAGACCCCAAGCTCTCCACAGCCAATCACAACTCACCACAAGAAACCATACCTACCAAATCATTTTAAATACAGCTGAATAACGCACAGAAAACATTCATATGCAGCTATTTTCACTCCTGGATCTGTGTTTATTGGCTTACAACGTTTAAAAAATACCACGAAAGAGCGTACCAGCAAAGAGCGTGCCAGAAGAGCTACAAATAAAGCACACGAATATTTTACTACAAGGACACCAACCCCCCAGTTCCAACCAACAACCATAGTTTCAACTGTATCCAACAACCGGGATAATTATCATGTCCCATGAAAAAAAGACGGTAGGACTTTTCAAAGACCCTAAAGTAAGCCAAGGTCACTGACTGGAATCGAATTTAAGAATAAGATTTCCTTAGCAGGTCTTATTATTAGTGTTCTATTCTTTATCATTTGAGGGGCACAGCTTGTAAAGCATCGAGGCTGGATCAACGGATCCCGGACGATGATGGTTATATTGTCATTTACATGGTGGTATGAGGCCATTATTTATTTGGGTCTTATATGCTTAGTTGTTTCATCTTTGCTTCATTCCATTCATTCCATTGTCTAACCAACCCTCGCGTCGTTTTACGGACCCATGGCATGGTATACAAACTTCTGCTGTTGTACTTCAATAGCGCGAGATGCATAACAGCGTAAATATACTATCTAGGATAGTTATCGACATAAATGGGCTTTGTATTAACACCATACAACAAGAGGAGCTTTCAGAGGGTGGAAAATAAGCATTATCACAAGCTTAATACATACATCATATGATCATGTTGATGCCCCACTCATTTTGGCCTAGCACAAGTGTCGTGTGCTACACACCTCCCGCAAGATATTGTTATATCTCACTCAAGCATGTGCAGGCCTGGTTAACGTATAGTGGTAATGTCGCTCGAGTCATGGGCAGCGAATGTGATCACATTTATCACACTCCGCGTGAGCGTTACTAATAGACCTTACCCGGATCAGAGCAAAAACCAAAATGAATATCGACCACAGCATTTGATTATTCACAGTGGCCAATTCGGCAGAAAACTCCCCAACACTTTGTCCTATATGTCCGTCAAATCATTTACCGGCACAAGTCACGAGCTGAAGTGGCATACACGGACAAATGGTTAAAACCATCCAGTGAACGTAATGCGTTGATATCTTAAAAGATCTGGCTGCACAGAACCTGATTGACGGAGGGGTCACTCCTTTCAGACAAACTATAACACTTGAATATCCATAAGAGGCGCATAAAATGTCACGTCACTGATACCTGTATTACCATTGCTCCCAACTCCGTGATTATGATCACTCAAAATACAAATGACTGGAACTGTGTCAAGAAACGAATGTTCAATTCATTCGGCCTCACAGCATATTAAAATAGCATGACTGTGACGGAGGAAGAAGTTTTAAATACCGTCCTAAAAATTTCAATCAGCTTGTACAGTTAACAAGGAAGTACACTCAATGCACCCTGCGTTTCTAGAAAGACGGGAAGATATTGAAACAACTCTCTCATAGAAGCTTTAATAATGACAACAGACGCATGGTTCGTTGAAATTGCCATGGAAACATTGAGTTCTATTGAGACCACGCATTTAACGACGTTAGTATCATCGGAATGGAGGGTGAGTCACACGAACAGGGGCCTGCGTAAATGTTTAATGAGTGTCACGCAAGATGCACCAGGGCTTTAAGAATACGGTCAGCGCTTGCAGAAGGGATTTTTGTTTTCCGCTTGTCTTTAAATATTAAGGTTATAAAGGCAATACATTTGTTGTAAAAGCATTGCGAACTATTGCTTGAAAGAAGGAAGTGTATGATCCCTAATTTGACTTAATGTGTTTTCGTCGAAGAAGCGCTCTATTTATTCAACACAAACACGACACTCTGTACATAAGAGCACAGGGTGATATCTAAGTCGTTAGCTATATTAACCTGTGAGTATGAATCAATGTGTGACATATATGTTGTCAAAATCTAATGTTTAGATGTATATAATCTGTATTCTCTTTCACATATATGTCACAGTTTGTGTAGATGCTCATGGGTTCAGCGACTTAACATTCCAGAGATTCCATTCGGTAAAAAAAATGGCAAAACATTTCAGCAACCACAAATGTACACTAATTAGACCTTTAATCAACGGTACGTGTTGTGGGATGACATGATGCTCTATTGAGTTATACTATTTGTTGTGAGGTGATATGGCACTCATTGAGGTAATATTGTGAGTTGTGAGGTGACATTGCGCTCTGTTCGGTCACACTGTGTGTTACGGTGTTACATGGCGTTGTATTAGTTGACACAATATGTTTTGGGGTGACATGGCGCTCAATATTTTTTGGATGTAACGATTATGAACATATAAAGTTTTGGTTGCTATATTACAGCATGGATCATGGCAGAGAGAGTCTGGTCAGAGTTTTATAGAATGCCTTGCAACTTGCTTAACCATGTGCGTAACTCTAATGACGGTGATGCTATATATTGTTAGGCAAATAATGGCTGATTCATCTAGGTATGAACTCGGTTAACCTTGATTGTTAAAACGACTGGTTCGAATTTAATACAACAATAACAACAGTCGCATGGTTCGTTGAAATCGTCCCAGGCACAATAACTTGAACTAAAACGAAGACATTAACGACAATGGTAGCAGCAAAATTAAGAGTTAGTCACGCGGACTGGGTCGCTTGGGTACACGCAACTTACAAATTGGTGTCACGTGAGATTTACCAGGTGTTTAGAAATTCAGGTAGGGCTTACTGAAAGGTATATTTACGCTTGGTGATCGTCTTTGAATCTTTACTTTAAACTTGATGTTCCTCTCACATCAAATGAATGTGTTTATCGATGGTCATGACACATCACGTCATACTTGACAATCCTAATACGTCGCATCATAATGGAAACAACGTATCAGATGCGTCAAAGAAAACAAGATACATAAATCTGATCCGTTTATCATGTCTAAATAAAATCATACACAACTCAAAGGTTTATGTAAACATATTAAATAATAATGAACACCTCGGCCCTAATCACCAATTTTCAAATTTGTCAATTTATGCATTTGTAAATTAATTATTGAGAAAAGAGTCCCAGAACCAGACTACACATACCAGACCAAAATATTAAGAAATATACTGTGATTGATTACAAACAATGAGAGGGGAGAATTAATTTCTTGTGAGGTGTTTGGTAAACAACAACTTGTGTTATTGCGGCTTGTTCAAACCTACAGTTAAATTGTCAATGTATGTTACACTATGTGGGCTGTTTTCAGGGCACCTGTCTCTTGTAAAAGGCTTCTTAAGATGAAATTCGAGTGGAATATTCGAAGCAGCAGCAGTGAAATGCGATCCAAGTGTGTGCGTGTGTATCTGAAGTTATCTTGGGGAATCACTTTCTGCTCTGTCAGTCTTGCATCATTCTGGCGATCATGTTTTGACAATGCGATTTATCCTTTTGATTTGGTTTAAGCATTTTGGGATATAATACGCGTAACATGTAATAGGCGGCCTATTCAGTCTGATCTGGTACAGACTTGACACATGTATATCCTATAGATTAGGTTCTGCTAATACATGGAGTCTTTTTAGCTTGCCTTACCTTATGTTTTACTCCCCAGACAGAAATACTATAGAGCGTAAAACGATCAACGACTAGCTCCGCTGGGTTTGTACTGGGTTGAACTCAATATCGATAACAACTCTTTCAAAGAAACTATATAAATAGCAACAGTAGTACGGTTCGTTGAAATTGCACTGGGAACATTGACTTATAGTGAAACCAAGCCTTTGAAAATACTTGAGTGTCGTCAGAATAGAGGATAAGTCACACAGGGCCGCGTAAACGATCGCACCTCAATGGGTGTCAAGCATGATGCACCAGGGCTTTAAGTACACTGACAGCATTTGCAGAAATATGCAGTTGTATTTGAGTTGTATCTTTCAATCTTTTAAGTATAATGGCTATACTTTGGTTTTAACAGCATAGAAAACTTTAACTGAAACAAGGAAGTGTATGATCCCTAGTTTATCATAAGGTAATTGTGTAGACGGAAGGCGGATATTTTTCAACGCCAAACGAGCCGAAACCGATATCTAATTTGCGCTTTGAATGTTTGATTTATCATTGGCTATCAGGAAAAAACTCAACCACCGACTGCGTGATGATCTGGACACCAATAGAACGCCAAGTATGGAAACCAGCAGGATGGAAATAGCCATGTTGATATGCACACACAGATCTAGGTGACATTTGAAGTATTCAAGCGAAATGATTGCTTAAAAGAAGATATATTTGGTGCATTTTCACCATCTCCAATATAGTTACACTGCTGGCTTGTGACTTAACATACCATTTTTATGAGGATATTGGCACTAACGAGCATCCCATCGACAGATATGCGACATTATACAATAACACTGGCAAATAATCTAAAGCCAACAGTTAAAGCGTTCGTGTCTCGGCATCGTTTTTGTTCAGCGCTCCTCTTAAAGGCCTGTGTGTGTGTGTGTGTTTGTTTGTTTATATGTGTGTGTGCGCGCGCGTGTGTATTTGTGTGTATTTGTGTGTATGTGTGTGTATGTGTGTGGAGGGATGTGTGCGTGGAGCTGCCGAGTAAAATCACCTGCTTCACTGTCCAACTACCTGGGTTAAACATTGGCGCTGATTATACTTCGTTAATGGTGTAATTATCTGACAGCTAGAGCGAATCACAACCTACTGCACCAAGGAAAAACGGATATGAACGATTCAATCTTATTTATATAGATCTACCCAAGTGCAATCTATGAATTACCGGATCAGTCGTACATAAAGTCAGTGAAATAATGGTTGATTTGCCATTAGTAGAGGGAAATTAACAGTTAATTGCTCATTAGCAATCATGTTCCATGACTGTCCGACTCCAGAAAAACATCCAACATAACACTGTGTTAAATACACATCCGATTAGTTGGGTTTCTTATAGCCGCTTATGGCTGCTTAATTATCCATTGACACCACATGGTTGCTGTTCTCATTGGAGAGGCGTTACTTCCCAAGGGTTGTCCAACAATAGAAGACTTAAGACAACAACCTCGAGGCTCTTGTTAAGCGAACGTAAGCACGACAAGCCGATTAATTGTATTACTATGTATTCCTGTGGTGTAGGGATCAAATTGATTGGTTATTCAACTAACATTTCTGATGATAATTTCTTTTTTATTCAGAGGTCATGTTCTTTGACTTATACGGATTTCATCCTGGTGATGAGGTTTTGTCCTTGGTGGTTGGGTCGCATGCAGCAAACAATGGTTATATTCATTCGAGCGGCAGCTGACAACGACTGAGGGAGTGGTTATTAACCAACAGGGAGTAACAACATATCCTAGAACAGAGTAAAGACAATGCGACCTCATTGTGTGATTTGTAGTGAAATAGTGTTCTTTTGGTTAAAAGGTTACTTGGTGAGCTGATATGGTGCTTTAATGTTTTAAGCTGTGTGCTGTGGGGTGACATGGTGCTCTCGCGGGTAAAGCTGTGTGCTATTAGGCAGGCAAAAAAATGGGATATGGTAGTAAACCTGCTTTTCCGTAGGATGAAATGGTGCTCTTTTGGCCAAAACTGAGTGAAGGGAATCATAAGCCACGAGGGATGTGATTCACAGTGAAAATAGGAATAATACCATACTTTGCATAAGTCAATGAAAGAATGATTATGCATCAATCCACAGCTTTGAAATCATTGATATGGATAGCGTAATGAGTACAGATCAATACAAAGAACTTTTTTCACGACGAGCATATATGAAAACACAAACGAATCAGCCTCATCCACGCGTGGGTTGAGTTATACTGTGCCCGTCATATGTTGCCAGGATTGCCTGCTTCGAACTGAGTTGCTAAAATTTTGAAGGTTCGGTTTTAAAGCCATCCATATTTCCATATAAGGTATCATCACTGCATATATCGTGTATGGCACCACTCTTTGCTGTCGATTGCTTGCCCAAGGCACGAATATAAGCAGCTGATTGTTGTTATTGGGCACATATATTCATACAACAGAACATATATTCATACATTAGCATGGACAAAAGCATGTTTTAGTTATAAAGGGCTATAACATCTCACGTGAAGGTTGAACGACCCTCCGATTGTTGAGCAGGGCCCCACTAAGATTTCGATCAAGGAGACCAAGAGGATGGGGGCGACCATGTTGCTATGTTTAAAGCAAATTTTTGCGCCTGTTTTACTCATTTCGTTAGGTTTAGAGTAAACTCTAAGACTCATATCACCTGTTGACACAAGTAACCTCACCTAAAGTAATATGAACCTCCCTGTTGATGCTAAAACACATCATTACATTTCTTCAGTGTGACATGTGGGGTCAAAGCCAAAGCCCCTTTGAAATGGTAGTCAGCCATGAGACAGGAAGGCGAGTTTTATCTTTAGAGTTATTCATAAAGATATAATTATACAAATACATGGATATCGTGAGGAAAGGCGTATACTGCCACGCGGTGCGTTTAGAGCATGATGTGGTATAGGCTGGGAAACGGGGTAGTAGCAACGAATAATTGTATTGCATGTTGTTATGTGCACAATATAACAGACGAACTAAGCATCAGCCATGTACATATGTAAAAGTAGAGGCGTTGTACAATCGTGCTTAGCATCGGCTATGTGCAGATTTTACAAATATAGCAATATACAGACGTGCTTAGCATCAGTCTTGTACTGATATAATATCAGCATACAAACAACCGAATGGGTTATGTTTGTGCTTGAGATACCTAGATGGAAAAAACAAGTTCTTTAAGGAAAACATAAATATCACAACAGTCGCGGGGTTTTTTGATTGACATCAAAGCAGCGACTTTCAATACGTCTATAGCAGCTGCTAAGTGAGTTGGGCTGTAACTATGAATGCAGGTTAGCACTTGATTAGGTGCGTTCTTGGCTGATGTTTGTCTTTAAAAACTAATGCCGTTCATCTTGTATCACAACATCTTGAATTCTTGCTTAAAAAACAGAAGTGTATTATCCCACATGTGTCACAATGTTTCAATCAAAACAAGACACAATTTCGCGCAGGCTTCCTGCGTTCGTGCTCATTTGACAGCAATTGTTATTAGGTGGCTTATTGCACGGTGTATATGATCACATAAATGACTGGTTCATGACAATTTAAATATAAACCATGTACGGATCAAAGTGTGATATTTATGTGGTCCAAATGCAATATTCGGATGAGTTTTATATGTTATATCTCTCACATATATGTCATAGTGTGTATGGGTGAGCATAATCTCTCATTGACGTTAAATTCCAAACGCTGTTTTGTCTGAAGGTAGCGACCCCACCGCTAGGCAAGTTCTGTGCAGCCAGGTGTGTGAAGATCTCAACGAACTACGCTGCCAGCTGATTTCAACAAGTTTTCCGTGTTCATTGTAGGCCGCGTCAACCTCATAGTCCAGTGTAAACAGCTGACTTTCTGTGACGCTTACCTGCAGCTCAACTCACGACTTTTGCAGGGAAATGGCGTGATGGGCATAGAGGAAAAGTTGGTATTCTGGCGTAGAGTGTAATTTAATAATCCGAATGTAAGATATGCTGACGTGGCTGCTAAATGTGTTTACAGGTGATAAATATATCTTCAAAAATACTCAGCATAGTCAGTTGCTATGAACGTATGTTTGCGTTATTTGAATCAACATCTGTTCAATTCAAGGTCGGTACAAGAAAAGTACACACAGGCAATCTCTAAAAGTATCATACAGGTAGTACCTGTAGTTAAATTGCTGTCAGCTTTATGATTATGACGGGAACTATATAAAGAAATGAATGCTCATTTCGTTCGCAATCATTCTAAAATAGCACAAATCTGAGTAGTTGAAGAAGTTTAAGATGTGGTCCTGAACATCTCAACCAGTTTGCACTCTTAGCAAGAAAGTTCTCTCGTTTCTATATCGACTGAGTGATGATCGATGCTTAGTAAATCAAGGTTATTGAAGTTTGATATTTACATCTAAGAAACAAATAATGGCAAACAGGAGGTTCATTATTGCACCACACATTGCTTTATATTTAATATTGAGACGGCAACCTGCGATACAAATATCTACGGCCAGATTCCAGCCACTTCGCCATTACAATCATTTGACCTTTGTTCAATAAAACGACCAGAACTAGAAGAATGCTTCTCACTGATATTAGTGAATCATCTACAAGTGCTGGTTAGTTAAATATTTAAAGGATAATAGCACCGGACTATATTTATTTATTTCTGTGTGAGTCAATAGTAATTAATATGCTTAATCCAACAATTTATAGAATGGATCATTGCTGTCGATAGCAAATGTGTTTATATAAAAACAAAGACCCCTTCTAGAATATGTATTTCTGCATGATAAGCCGGCTTGGAAGCACCAATGCAACGTGTGGGTCAAGCCATATTGAGCTCTTCATATGTAGCCGGGTTTGTCTGCCTAGAACCGAGCTGCTCGTAGTTTGAAGGTTCGGTTTGGACGCCACCCATGTTTTCATATGGGGTATCAATACTGTATCTATTGGCACTATTCTGAATGGCGTGAATCTTAGCTGATGATTGCTTGTCGGGGGTTATATTAACTCGTTTTCTGGACACAGCATACGTGGGGCATGAATCAAATCAACATCAACGTTAGTGCCATGACTTTGCTAATGTTAATGTAAAATTCATATATCCAGTAACAGAAATGAACTGCATATAGTATAACAGTATATCGCATAGTACTGGAGTTATCTCAGCATCGCCATATATAATTACCTGCAGCCAAGATAAATGTTGACAATAATGCTGATAACTAGGCCAATAGATGTCACACAAAGGGCGGCCAATAAAGCTGTGACAGCATCTTCAACATAACACGCACCCTGATATTGTGATTAATTTAAGCCCGTCATTTGAATTGGTCACCATTCAACTCAAACTGCTGCCTTGTGATGAAATACATTGCATCGATAGCTAACATTATAACTGGATAATCATATCGTTTTCCAGATTGAAATTTCGCATTTAATTGTTTTATATGCATGCAAGACAAAATATTGAGCGGGAAAAAAATAGTTATTAAATGTAAAGGCGCTATTGGAACAAAATCCGGTACTATGATACACGACAATAATAAAGACAATCTACTCTTATCTGAAGATCCATCACGTGAAGCCAAGTACGTTGTCAAATCTTCTGAGGTCAACTCTTCAATCATATATATCAAACACGTTAATCGCTTCTGAGAGATAAATGTAAGTATATCCATTACACAAAGTTATATATATATATACTTAAGTCGGGGAGCTGATACTCAATATCTAGAATATCTCAATATCTGAAACTATTTCCATTCTATCTGTTTTAAGATATATTTGCTGTTGCAAAGATAAGTCGCATATAGCTCACCCGAAACTCCATCATTTGAACCTAGTCCATTTTTTGACTGAATTGTCGTAGGTTGTATTGACGGGTTAACTGCACGTGCATAAGCAACTGCACATTTACTTGAAAGCTTGTCATGATTTAATTCCATTTTATCGGTTACTTCGGTGGATGTTTGTCGATACCTTAGCAATTTTATAAATATATACATCCCTCACAACCCTTTATATTGTTCTTGAAGATATTTTCACTTAGCGATTCATTTGTAAAGTTAACACGTATTCAATACCTCGGTTACAAGCCCATCCATTCCATCCTGCTACACATCCGACGGGACACGATCCGTTATTATAGGTACAGATGTGGTTATCCAAACAGTTACAAGACACGTCGCAGTTCGGCTCATCAATAGTATTGTCACGGTAACGACCTCGGCTACATACTGCATAGCAAAGCAATTTTCAACCTGTTTTCGAACTTTAAATTTGATCAATAGGCCAATATCGAAACAATATGTAATCTGTTGTAAAGATGAATGCCACTATACACATCATTCTGATGCTCAAGATGATATGTTCCAGAATATGAACGTACCTGAGTAGATTACGATGGAAAACTGTCCCCCACATCGATGCGTGTGGTCGTTGCAACTGGTAGTACAGCTGCTGTCATTGAGCTGTGGTCCGTTCACTGTGTGGTCGTGGTTGTCTCCACAAAAGCATTGAAAACCATTCTGACACATTCACATAAGTACATTGAAAGTAACAATTCTTTGATCTGTCTTCTGAATAGCTTTGGTTGCTACTCGTCCTGATCATATTAAACCTATGACCATTTTACAAATGATGGTATTTCAAGTACGAGGGAATTTCCGAATCTGGTACGTATTTGACACTTGTATTAACTCACTCTGACGCCGGCGTATGTAGCACTATTGTTTTGACATTGCTGTAGGCACGACTCTATTGACCTGACGTGTTGTGTTTGCACCGACAGCACAGTGTTGGCGTGATTGAACCTAAAACATCCAATTCGTTCCTTAGCTGAAACCAGAATTTACGCATATATATGCATAACATATTTATATAAATATGGCTTTCGCATATCGCATTCAAACACTGCATGACCCTTCTTGTATAGCAAATATTTATTCAATATTTCTGACGTTGCAAGGTGTTGCACTCAACCTGGGTTCAAATGCTATGCTTATCCAAACATTAACACCATGCGTCACAGTTAGGCTCATCAGTTTTGCGATTGCTGTAACTACCTCGACTACATGCTGCATGGTCAATCAATTTGCGGCGGCATGTTTTACGCACGCAATTCAACATTTGAATTTATCACTATACCAGTGCAAAACACAGATAGATTATCTACAATTACGCTGAATGCTACCATGGAAAGCGTTCAAATGCACAAGAGAACACTTCAGAAGGTTGACGTACCTGAGTAGATAACAATAGAAAACTGGCTTCCACAACGGTTTGTATGGTCGTTGCATTGGCTAGTGCATCTGCTGTCATCGAGTTGTGGTCCGTTCACTGTGTGGTTGTGGTTGCCTCCACAATAACATTGGAAACCAGCCTGATTCATTCATATATGTTAATTATCATTGATCTGTGATCCATCTGTTAATAAGCCGTACCCGATACCACCTTAAACTTCATGAACAGCGCGGATCGAACCTATCATCACTCTTCAAACGATAATAGGTCTTTTGTTATGTACGCTGCGGTGTATATTTGATAACGATATGAGCTCACCCTGACGCCGGCGTATGTAGCGCTGTGGGTTTGACATTGTTGCATGCACGCCTCTATTGATCTGACGTCTTGTGTTTGAATAGAGAGCACAGTATTGTCGTAATTGAAGCTAAAACATCCGAAACGATGAGCTGAAACTAGGATGCATGCACATATAGTAATTCATGACGCAACTTGGATCAAAGGTTTGTCAATCAATGGCTCTGACATCTCATGTGAAGATTTGTAAAATCCACCTTGTGTTGACCTAAGCGCCATTAAGACGCCAAGCAGGAAGACCTGAAGGATCGAGATAACTGTGTTATAATGAACACAGTGATGCTCCATGTTAACGTGGGTCGTACCACCTGTTGATGTGAAAATGTACTACCTTGTTACTAATAATGACCGTCCCGATGTTTCGCACACAATATTAGTCCATTTTCGGCTTGATAAATATACACCGCATAAATAGTAAACACCTACGGTTAAAGTGCCAGTGTACGTGACTATATATCGTTTTTGTCCACGCTCTTCTTAAAGGCTCCTTTGGTTGAAATGGAATTCGAGCGAGGGGAATTGTGATACTGCGCTGTCTGTATGTGTGCGTATGCCTTGAGTTACCAAGTAGAAATCCATACTTGTCTGTAAAACACGACCGCTCGGCTTTACCACTGCCTCTAATTATACTTTAACATCGAAAAAGACGTAAGCATAAAACCCATTGTATCTATCGCGGTAGATAGCGTATGTCTAAGCGTCCTCTGGAAAGGTTTATATTACCATGAGGATGGTACTTCAGGACTCTTCGCTGGAATTACGATGAAGCCATACGTTAAAGCAAGTGTGCCCCAAACAAAGGTTAAACTGGCTGCTATTGTATTACTTTTTCCTCCTAAGGCAAAGTGTTAAATATCATGTTATGTAACTATCAAATCTGATGCAAATAATTCTTCTGGATCTTTTCATCCTAGTGATGAGGTTACCTACCCGAGTGGTAGGGTACTTTGACTTTTGGGATTTCATCCTGACAATGAGGTTGCCTTCCATGATGGTCAGGTATAACACAGCAAAAAAATCAAAGAAGAATCTATTCATGACATAGCGGATGTTAACACCGACCAAAGGAGTAGTAACTAAGCAACAGGGAATAACAGCAAAGTCTAGGTAGCAATAAATACTATGCGACATCATTGAGTGTTGTGCGGTGACACGGTGCTGTATTGGGTAACACTATGTGCTCTGATAAGGACAAACGTGCCATTTGATATAACGAGGAGCATATGAAGTACATATCTTCTGGTTGTTATGTTACAGCATGGAGCATGGCAGGGATAGTCATGACCAAACTTCAGCCGGAACTCATGCCACTTGCTGAACAATATACGTACATCTGATGACAGCCAATGGCCAACTCATCTAGGTTGATACTCTGTTTACCTCATGCGTGAAATCTACTCGTTTAAACAAAATACAACAATAACAACAGTTGCGTGGTTCGTTGAAATCGCCCAAGTAAAACTAATGCTGAAACGAAGACATAACGACATTGGAAGCAACTAATAAAGAGCTTGTCACTGGAGCTGATCACGCGGACGGGGCCGGGTAAACACAAGTGACTTTAAAATGGGTGTCACGTGAGACGCACCAGGGCTTTAAATATACATGCTGAAAAATTCTGCTCGACTGGGTTTGTGCTGGGATGAACTCAATATTGACAATAACTGCCACCTCAGCGTGGTAAAATTGGTTTAAGAAATCTAACTCGTCTTTTAGAAAGTCTGTGTGATTTAGGTTTTATTAACGTGAAGCTCGAATGGTGACCATAACCACGGATCACAGATCTGACGAGATCAGTAAGTATCATGGTCAACATTTCAGGTAGCAGGTAGCCCGCAGGATCTTGTCCCAGACGTATAACGATGAACGGCCTATTGATTGGTATAATGAGTTTAGAACCAATTCCGTCCCAGATCACAGCTAAGCCTAGATTGAGCTTGCGCTGTCTGTAAAATGTTGTTAGCCAATCAGAGACACCCTCCCCGTACTACAGGCGTGCGCCAGGAAGGCGACGTGGGGACATAGCATCTGCCTTGTACAACATGCGCCACACCCCCTCTCTCTAGAGCCAGCAGTTAATCCATGTATCTTTGTTAATGTTTATGTGAAATTCATATATGCAGTAACATCAATTAATAGTATTGATTATGACAGTATATTCGTTTAGTACTAGAATTATCCCAGCATCGTCATATATCAGCAAGATAAATGATGCCGATGGCGCCGATATCTATGCCAATAGACGTCACACAAAACCGCCGCTAATAAGCCTGCGACAGCAGCCTCGACATAGCATGCACCCTAAATACTTCCATGGTTTGATCACGTTGTTCATTTGAGCCCATCGGATATTGGAATTGGCTACTATTTAACTAAAACTTTTACGTTGTGATCCAATACATAGCATAGATGGCTAATGTAACAATTGGAATATTTTATCGTTTCCTGGATTGCAATGTTGCATTTAAGTTTGTCATATGCATATATGTCAAACAATTGAGCGTGAAATGACAGTTGTTTAATGTGTGAGTCGTGTAGCAATGCCCATCATTACATCTGATATAAGCGATCCACTCACGCTTACATCAATAGCATATGTGTGCGGATGGGTCAATACATATATTTGTATCTGATACCCCATAGCTAAAAGATAGAGTCCTATCTGAAATTAAAGTTGTTCAAAGTAATAATGTGATGACATCAGATAAATTCGAGTTTAAGTGATGTTTGCAGTCTGAACACCATGAGTATAATCTATGGACAGTATTGAAGGGGGTTGGGGGGGGGGCTGATGAGGCTAGGTAGGAGAAGAAAGGGTGTGAAAACAATATAGAGTTACATAACATATTGTTATATAGTCGGGGTTGCATATTGTGAATGTTCTGCGTGATTAAAATTATTCACGAAGTAGGTGGTTAATAATATGTAAAGCAGTGTATGCGTCTTCCGCAATGTTCGCCGATTAAATGAAACAGGAGCTGTGCATTGATGTACAAAAGATAACCATATAACCTCTAGCAACAGCACACATAGTAGTAAACACGCACCTATGTAGAAACAAAAGCAAAGCGCACACACATATTATTAACCATGCCAAGTACAAACACACTCAGTAGTATGAACGGATGTAGAAAAAATAGGGAGGTGCAAACACACTTAGTATAAGCCATGTAAAGATGTAGAAATAGTTAGTCTTTCTCCCATACCGTCTCACATTTAGTTATGCTTATTGTTTTATCAGCATTGTCTTGCGTAGGTACATAAATCAAATGAGAGTAATTAAAATATGTGTAAACATTCTTAGTAGTAACTACTCACCGATGAATAAACAATAGCGATGTAAAAACACACCAAGAAGTAACCATGTAGGGTGTAGAAACTACAGTGATGTACAAACACGTTAAGAAGTAGCCATGCCCGGATGTAGAAACATCAACCATGTACACGCGTGTATTGCGCGCGGCCATGTACACTATCGGCGCTATTCAGATGGCATAAGTAATCAATGGCACAAATGATCGGCGCATATGATCACATTACTGACTTGGTCATGGCAATATTGATATAATCCAACGAGTGACATTTATGTGGTCCAAATGCAATGATCGAAGGAGAATGATATTATGGACTTTTCATACATATGTTACACTCTGTACGAGAGATCATAATTGCTGGGGAATGACTTGCCTGATATAGAGGACACATTGTTTACGCTTTTATTTGTCACATTGTGGCCTTTTTACGGCTCTATTTCAGTTCCATAGAACCATATGCATAACACGTCCACATGAACCCAGAATATGCTTCGATAGTTTGTTGTGTAAGAATTGCAGAACCTTCCCAACTTGTGACTGATTATATCATATGTATCAGGATATTAGCTCTAACAAGTTTCCCATCTGCGATCTTATTAATGTATGGTGGAAAATATATGAGTTATAGCGTCAGTGTATGTGAGCCTATCGTTTTTTACAGCTCTCACGTCTCCTCTTAAAGACTCCCTTTGTCGAAATACCTAATTTAAGTGACGGGTGTAGTGATACCACACTCCCAGTGTGTGTGTGTATGGTTAGGGCTACCAAGAAATGTTCTGCTTTGTCAGACACGGTTGTCTGGCTTCATTTTGCTTTTTCAGCAAAAGATACATAATCCCAAGTAGGCTATCACCATATATAGGGTATGTGTTAACATCATTCTTCAAAGTGTAGCTTTAGGAGGATGGCCCATCAGCATAATCACAAACTACATACACATAACATCTGGTCATAGTGATGTCCGACCATAATGGCCTACCGGCCTAGCACAAGTGTATTGCGTTATATACGTCCTTCCGCTGATTCCTGCTGCCGGAAATGAAGTTGATTACTGTTCAGTCTGCCTTATTATCACATAAGACTACAGACAGAATGCATTAATCTTATCTGTTAATTATGCATGGATCAAATTATACGCAAATCACACATATGTTTAAGAATACATCTCAAAAGACAATAAACACCTCGGCCCTAGTCAACACCCATTAAATGTGTCAATCCATGCATGTTTTGGAATAAGTTAGCGTGAAAAGTGACCCAAAACCACGCCACATATTCCATACATGAGTGATCGATTAGAATCACGGAATAGGAAGAGTTATTTATTGCGAACGTGTTTAGGTAAACAATATCTTCAAAGCGCTGAAATGATTGATTGGACTGTACTAAGCTAGAGGGTGGCCCTTCCATCATGTTTTCTGTATTAATTTTCAGCCATCCCTGAGAAGAAAAAAATCTTATCTTTCCTCTGGTACAGCCAGGAACATGATGGAAACATGTTTAACGGGGTTTGTCTAACGGAGCTAACCGAGATACTATAGAATGTAAGCAATCCAACGCTCACCCAATCTAATATTGTGCTTGGTTGATCTCAATATTGAAAACAACTCTTTCAAAGAAACTACCACTATCACAACAGTCGCATCGTTCGTTGCAATTTCGCTGAAAACATTGTGATGTATTGAAACCACGAATTTAACTACATTAGTTTCACCAGAATAGAGAGTGAGTCACACGGGCGGGCCCGCGTAAATGATAAATGAGCGTCATTCAAGAAGCACCAGGGCTTTAAGAACACTGGCAGCGCTTGAAGAAAGATGAGTACGATGCTCGTCTTTAAATATTTAGGTTATAATGGCAATCCATTTGTTGTAACATCATAGCAAACTTTTGCTTTAAAGAAGGAAGTGTATGAACCCTAATTTGTCATTAGGTTATTTTGTAGAGGGAGCGCTTGATTTATCCAAACACACACACACACACACATACGACTTGGTATTGTCATCGTGAGTGCATGATCATCTGACATGAAATCGATTGCGGCGCAAATACTCTGCGTGTAAGATCACAGAGTGACAGCTTAGTCATTAGTTATAATAACCTGTGAGCATGAATCAAGGTGTGACATATATGTGCTCAAAATCCAATGTCTAGATAGATATTATTCTATTTCCTCTCTCACATATATTCCACAGTTATTATGGATGCTCATGCGTTCAGCGACCTTACATTCTGGAAAAGTCGATAAGCATGGGAAACACTTTATCAACCAAAATAGTACAATAATTGACCCTTAAATCATCGGTACAATCAGATAAAGAAGCATGCTTAGACATAAATCAAGGAAAGGAGAGTTTTTTATATAGGTAAATGTAGGTAAGAGAAACTATTGAAGTTATAATTCCTCGTGTTCAGGTTAATATATCAGCCTTTATTTTTGAATTCTAAATGTACATGATTCATCGATCAATTGAAATTGCATACAACTTACTTAACGTGTGGCATGAATCAAATCAACTTTGGCGGTGATGACTTATCTTTGTAAACATGTGCAGTAAAATCCATAAATAGTATTGATTATGACAGTATATTCGTTGAGCATCAGAGTATGATTACCCAACGACAAGGTAAATGTTGACGATGATGCTGATAACTAGGCCAACAGACGTCACCTAAATGGCAGCCAACAAGTCTGTAACAGAACCTTCAACATAGGGTGTAAAACCGCCAACGACCAGCTCTCCAGGGTTTGTACTGGGTTGAACTCAATATGGATAACAACTCTTTCAAAGAAACTATATAAATAGCAACAATAGCACGGTTCGTGGAAATTGTACTTGTACCATTGGCTTACAGTGAAACGACGCCTTTGCAAACACTTTAGTTTCACCAGAATAGAGGATGATTCACACGGGGCCGCGTAAACTATCGCGCTTTCAATGGGTATCACGATTCGCCAGAGCTTTAAGTACACGGGCAGCATTTCGCGCAAAATCACAGCAGTATGATAACTTAGACATTAGTTATAAACAACTTGTGAGTATGATTCAAGATGTGATATGTATGTGCCTAAAATGCAATGTTTAGATGGTAATTATATGTATACAAATTGTATCATTGGTGCAAACAATAAAGAAGCATGCTAAGGGCAGATTCGTTTGTAAAACAAGCCGTTCCCAACCAGGTCCTATTCTTTATTAGCTGAGGGGCTAAACTTGTAAAGCATTAATTTTAGATTAACGGATCCACCGTACAACCCGACGTCCCCAACCACAGTATATAAGATATATTGACGTTTACATGGTAGAGGCCATTATTTAAATGGGTCATACACTTGGTTGTCTCATCTTTCCGTTCGCTCATCCCCGTTACATGTCAGCTCACGTACTGTCTTTTCTAGCTAATCCGTGCGTCGTGTCTTGGACCATTGGCATGGTATACATACTTTGTTAAAGGTACTTGCTTTGTAAGATACTGTTGTCTGGCCTCATTTCTGTCGTTAAACTTTAACAGCGAAACATACATCGCAACGTGATCATTTAACCTAATGAAGCTATCGATATATATAGGGTATGTATTTACACCATACTACACAGTAGAGCTCTCAGAATATGGCAGAATAGCATGATCATTACCTAAATGCATATAGCATCCGATCATGGTGATGTCCAATCATTATGGCCTAGCGTAATTTCCTTGCGTTACATACGTCCCTCTGCTGTTCCTGTGACTGGATGTGAAGATGATTGCTGTCTAGTCTGCTTTATCATCCTGTGGCATGGGGAACAAGGCACGTGACTTAAATCCAGTGCGATACCAAAAGGAATATCATATCAGGCCAACTGGGAAAGGGCATCCGTGTGAATGGACTGTAACTGGTTGGAAGGATTCGGCTCCATTCTGGTGATTAGCATCATGTATTCGCTGTTGAAGCCAAGAGAGAAACACAGAACATATTGTTATTTTACGCAAAAATTCCTTTCTTGTTTAGGATTATGTAGCAATAGCCTGTGTACCGTGACCTCACTGAAGCTTAAACCCCTTTACTGTACGCCAAACAAGCGACGTAAGCAAACCAATTCTGTCGACTTTTTGTACGATGTATAATCGTGATGTGCTAAAAGTGTAGGTGATCGTGATGACTTGTCTTCCACCAAATTGACATTCAGATAAATTGCTTTAGCACCGCGTTATTTATATCCAATGCAAAACACACGAAAAGGCAGACAAGCTTCAGTTTTTCTTCATTCATATATCACGCATGTCAAAGGCACTACTATGTGGGCATAATACATCTGAAATAATCAATATCATCACGCATTCCCTACAGAGTTCTGGCAGGGCAATATCGAATAAATAACCTTTTCAAGAAGTAGAGAAAGAATGTACCCAATGAACCATATACCTCTCAGAAGCTGCGCAGTGTGATGGCTTCTATAAAGTTTTAAGTTCTGCCAGGGTGAGTCATATTAAACCATTGCTTAAATCGCAACCATAAATGTATCAACCTAGTTCGTATTTATTCAATTCAGAAAATGTAAAAGGCATTTGGGCGTACATAAAATATCGGATGAACGTTGGACGACCCACCTAGTGTTGAACAGGGCCCCACTTAGTCTCCGAACAGGGGGACCAACAGGATGGGGACGACCACGTTGTAATGTTTAAAGACAAGACCTACGTCTGTATGCCTCACATCACCTGTTGACTTAAAGTAATAAGTTAATATGAACTTCCTTGTTTAAGGTTAAGCAATGGAAATCCTACAGTTCACTGCCGCGCCACCCAGCGACCGTCGCGTAACTGCGCGTCCTTTGGCGCGAACCACATTTGACACACTGTGGGTATTTTCGCGCCCGGTGCGTCAGCTTCTGCACTGCAACAAGTTGACTTCTAAGTAATTTTTGCACGCATAGCGACAAATCATTTCTGTTAAGTTTAGATCAAAGTCACACCTCATGCACGACACAATCCAAGCTGTTCAAATATATATGACTATTTTAAGAGGTTTTGAATATTGTAATAGACCACACTCATGGAATACAAAAACAAATTCCATTGTGGTTACCCATAGACTTCGATGACCCATCTTTTTTTTTAAATTCTGCTCACAGCAAATATATCACTGCACCATATTACCAAGTTTTCTACAAAAGTCAGTGGTCAAATGTTTTTTATGGAGGTTTGAATGTTGTAATAGACCGCACTCACGGGATACAACAGAAAATCCATTGTGGCTTCCCATAGACTACGCTGACCTATCATTTTTTAAATTTCCATTCATAGTACATATATCACTGCACCGTATTACCATGTTTACTTCAAAAGTCAGTGGTCAAATTTTTTGGGGAGGTTTGAATATTGTAATAATCCACACCCATGTAATACAACAGAAAATCCATTAAGGCATCCCATAGATTACACTGATCTATCATTTTTTTAAATTCTATTCATAATACATAGATCACTGCACCATATTACCAAGTTTACTTCAAAAGTCAGTGGTCAAATTTTGTTAACGGAGGTTTGACACCATTCTGGAGAAAAAATAACGATAAATTCATAGATGGCTTGCCGTAGAACGCGACGAGACATCATTCTTTTCATGATTTTTTGTAAAGCAGATATTGTTCTGTCTGAATGTCAAATATAATGTAATTCACTGCATGAACTTTTCTATAGAACCAAAATATTATCAAAAACGCATAATTCCCATTGGCTTAACATGTGGATCTTAAATTCGTCATACTCAGACATTTACACCAGTGACCTATACTTTTTATTTTGTATTTATTTAGCTTTATATACGAGCTAACTCTCTGCAAAAATTCGTGAAAATCTATGTGCGAATTAAGAACTGTAGCAATTGTCTTTAATATCTTCAGTGCAGGGTCAAAGCAAATATGAAATGGAAGTCAATCGTAAGACATGAAGGCAATTTATTTTCTGCTTGGAGCTAATCAAAAATTCTTATTTATGTATATACATTAATATATGGCCTGTGTTGAGATCGTGAGAACAAGAAGAATGCTTTTCTATGATATATGTGTTCCATTAACAAATGCTCGTTCGCTAAATATTTAAGGGTTAATCACACCAGCCTATATTTACTATATTAAACCCTGTGTGAGTCCAGGGTAGTTAATAATGCATCACCCTACAATTTACAAAATGAAAAATTGCTGAAGAGGAGCGAATGCGTTCTTATATAAACAAAGAACCAAATCTTGGATATATATTTCTGCATGATAAGCCTGCCTGGAAACACCAATGCATCAGCCTCATCCACGTGTGAGTTCAGCCCTACCGAGTTCTTCATATGTAGCCGGGTCTGTGTGCCTAGAACCGAGCTGCTCGTAGTTTGAAGTTTCAGTTTGGATGCCAACCATGTTTTCATATTGGGTATCATTACTGTTTCTATCAGAGCTATTGTGAGTGGCACGAATATTAGCCGACGATTGCTTTTCGTGGATTCTGGCAACTCGTAGCCTGGGCACACAATGCGTTGCGCATGAATCAAATCAACATCGACAGTGATGCAATATCTTGAGTATTATTAATGTCAAAATTCATACATGCAATTACACCAATCAAGAGTATGTATTATTACAGTACATTTACTACCACGGCATCGCCATATATGATTACCTGTAAGCAAGGTAAATGTTGACGATGATGCTCATAACAAGGCCAACAGACGTCACACAAAGGGCGACCAGCAAGGCTGCAACAGCAAGTTCACCATAACATGTACCCTAAATACTGCCATATGGTTCGTTTGAGCCCATCGATTATTGAAATTGGCGACCATTCACCTCAAACTGTTCAGCTTTAGCAAAATACATCGCATTGATGATAAACGTAATGGGTAGATCATTTGATCGTCTCAATGACCGCAATGTCGCATTTAATATATTATATGAATACATAGCAAACTATGCGGGAGAAAAAAAGTTATTAAATCTAAAGCTCCTATTCGAACAGAGCAAGGACAAGAATGATAACAGGCTACTCTTACCCGCACATCCTTCACATGGTGTCACTGATAAAGCCGGATTCGCCGTCATGTTTTCTGAAGTCAAATATACCAATAGATATGTCACACGCGAAAAATCGATCCAAACATGTATCTAGGGTAAATGTGATTTCATACATTATGCCAAAGAGACATATATAATAGGAGTTTATTTCTATCTAAGCCCATACAGTGCATACTCCAAGGTAACCTGAGTTATTTTGTATTATTTACTATATATGGATTAGGCGTTAAATATATTTTTTACCGATACTGCATATCCAGTAGACATGGTCACCAAATTAAAAGAGCCGAGGCATAACTGCACTTCAATTGGTCATCTTACAGATACGAAGCCAGACTGGCAAATATGATTTTCTGGTTGGCAATTATTATTTACATTTTACATGTTTCTGTTTGAACATATATTCAATGAATGTTTATCATATGATCATGCTGTCTCTGATGTTGCAAAGATAATATGCATGTAACTCACCAGGAACTCCATCACTCGAAGTAAGATGTTCATCTTCTGACTGAATTGTCGTAGGTTGGCTTACTGCACGTCCGTAAGCACAACGTATTTATGTTGAAAAGCATATCACAATTTAATTCAATTTTATCTGACACTTAGAATGAGATTCGTCGATACATGAGCTATATTCCCGTGAAATACATCAGACTTAACACTCCTCGCTGCTCGTGAACGCATTTTACTCAATGACTCTCACAAATGGAATGTTGGTACTATCATACCGTTTTTCAGTTAATGTTCGTATATATTTGCATTCTGTATCATCCAATAACATGGTTATCTAGTTTCGTTCATTGAATTAAATCAAAATGAAACATGATGATATTCCCGCTGAAGTCGCGTAATCCGTATCTTTAAGTTATAAGTAACATCATAATCATGGCATCCACTCACCGGTTATTTCAGCGCCCTCCTCTGCTAACGCTGTTGTTTGTGGTGACACTGAACAAAGCAAAAGTGCATTTTGAGGTACTCATAATGGTGGGTAACGGTGTAATGAACCTAAAATAGAACCCTCTTACATTTGGTCATGGGTGCACTGACGAATTTGAGCGTGTGTTTAACTTGTTCACGAATTATTCAAAGCCTGCTTTATTAAAATGAATTTGAGTGAGCGAGTGATAATGGCGTCGATATGTCCACCTGTGACCCCATTGGTAGTCTTGTGTATTGGTGTTGCGGCTTCCGTTGTTGGTTGGACCACTGAACAGTACACATTAGATGTGGTATAGACAGGTTATCATATACTAAACCTGTAAAAGAATCAAGTTACAGTTTTTCTGTTATTATTGCAACAGGTGTTCAACAAGATGAATTTGCCGAAGCACTGAAGCATACAGCTGTTTTGTCTTATATATTTATGAAAACATAACGCCTCATGTAATGCAACGTATATGAGTAGCAGAGAGAACGAGTTAAGATAGGTGGAAATATTTGTCCACTGATTGATTTGCTATAGACGGATATAATTGGTGATACCTCTGACGTTACATGCTTCCCCGCTCCACCCCGCTTCACAATCGGCAGGACACGATCCGGTGTTGTAGAGACAGATGTGGTTATCCTTGCAGTTACGAGATGCGCCACAGTTATACTCATCGTTAGTGTTGTCACGGTAGCGACCTCGGCTACATACTGCATTGCAAACATGTCTTCCAGCTTGTCCGATTTCAATTGTGTGGCAATACCAGAACAATATACAATCTACAGTAAAGATGAATACCACCTCACAAATCATTCTTATGCTCAAGATAATACGTTACAGAATATGAACGTACCAGAGTAGATAACAATGGAAAACTGCCCCCCACAACGCGGTTTTTGGTCGTTGCATCGGATAGTACAGCTACTGTCACTGAGCTGCTCTCCGTTTACTGTGTGGTCGTGGCTGTCTCCACAATAGCATTGGAAAGCGTTCTGTGTCATTAACATAATTTCATTAACATTATCCTACCACTATCATTCAGCAATCTATCCTGTGATGAGCTGTAGAAACATCCACCTTAAATCTCATAACAATTCAGATCAAACCTGTTACCGCAATTCAAATGACAATAGTTCTGGCCGAAGTAAGCTTCCAAAACTGGCACAATACAGCGAGTATTAACCATTCAATGCTATTTATTGTCATATTTGATAACGACATATACTCACTCTGACCCCGGCGTATGTAGCCCTGCGGTTTAGACATTGCATTATGCACTCCTCTATTGACCCGATGGGGTCTTTATCTTTCGCAGATAGCACAGTATTGCCGTGATTGAAACTAAAACATCCGATATGCTCCTGAGCTAAAATCAGGAACGCAATATGTTAATCACAACATCACTACAACGGTAACATGAGTGATGTTAATTATCGATGACGAGAACGTTTCAGATGAATGTTTATCTACTCACCTTCTGTTGGCCAACGCATCACAAAGAGGCTTAATACAAAAACCAGCAGAATCGAGACAGCCATGTTCTGATGCTCACATCGAAGTTACAAATCAGTATGACTTCTCAACTTAAAGTTACCGAATGATCTAGAAATATACTTCCTTGTGGCAGATAAAACGCAACCTGGTCTCTATTCGATGTGACTTGCGTTCACGGGATGCATACAATGTCGTTCATCCGTGATGGCGGCTTATAGCAAGAGTGTACGGCATATCCTTTGATGAGTGTATGCGACCTTCGTGTATGTATTTATAGATATGTGGTTCATTACAATAACATACATTGAATTCCCATCGTCGCTTTGTGTCTGCTTGTATCATATGTGCCAAGACAACAGTCTCAAAGTGTACTTAAACATGGTGTATATCAAACGAAAGAAAGTTGAACTAAAGCCTTCTCTTAAAGCCTTTTGTTTGTCCCAGCCGTATTTTTTTTAGTGCTCGCTGCTACTGTTAAAGGTTTATTCTTTTGAGATCTTAGGTTGTGTTCTTCTAAAAAGCGCTACTCTGTTCGGGAGGATTTGAGAATACTTTGTTCATATGTGAATCCCGGAAAGCTGTAATGTTGCGTCGTAGCTGTGTCGCAATTTGAGTTTGTAAATTGTGTCCGTTGTTCGGAGTTGGATCTTCTATATAATAGCCTCAAGGTGAGTTTTAGGTAGAATTATATTGCATAAACTATGACGCTCATAAATCTGTCGCGTGGTAGCAATATTGTGCTTATAATCAGCACTATTTTCTTTTTCAATTCACCTCTATGCAAAGTTGATATTATCAATTCATGATATAACAACTTTCCTGGTGCGTATATGTCGTGACACAGAGCGTGTAAAAAACCCCATAAAACCAACCCGGACTTAAACGCCGCCTAAATGAGAAGAGCGAGTGGTACATTCTGAATGAATGCGCAATAAAGTATCTTTTCAATGTTTGGCAATTTTACAGATGTATTCTACAAGGAGACGCATTTTGCTGTATCAATATTTTGCTGAGTTACCCCTCCGCCAGTCAGACACGGCGATGCCCGACTCGTCGTGTGTTTTAAGATCTCAGTTTGACATGTTTACGCTGAGGATGCCATTTCGGGTTTTGTATGATATGTTGATTACCCTAAAGTCTTGAATGCATATGCTTTTCATCAGATTACAACCACCAGGGCTTTACTTTATTAACAGATGAGACGACTTACCGATGGATAGTTATTATATAATGTTGCTGTACACGTGGACAAACAATATTGCTATTTAAACCGCAGTTTCAGTTAGAAAGAGTTGATCCGTTTATAGGGGTCCATCTCCAGGAAAGGCCCACATTGCTGAATGATTTGGTGGATTTCAATCATTTCTTCAATTGCAGGTTAAAGTTTATATAACTTTCTCATCAAAAGAAAAGGTTAAAGCTAGCCAGTTACCTAGCCAATAAACCGTCAGATTACAGTACACGTCTCTGCCATGAAACTTCACTAGACTTTCTTTGGAATCGTTGATATACACTATAATTAAAAAGTAGGGCACCACGGAATTTAACTCGCACACGCTTGCTTATTGCTGTACTGCTAAAATGTCATCTGCCTCCGTTTTGGTTGTGTCTAAATGTAACCAAGTAGGTGAAAGCTTAATTAATCTTATTGAATTCGGTTGGGGCACATTGCTTATGAGAGTTGTTTGGCGTCGATGTCATTAACATGGTATTAGGTTATGTGTCATGGTGAAGGTAACTCAATCATGATATGTAGATATACACATTATCATTCCCAAGCCATGCTTTTCCTCATCCCATTGATGTCATCATCCCTATCAGCGAGCACTTATGCATCCTTGTGAGTACTGGAACTTATGTAGGCTATTATGTCTCACCACTATGATTACATGTACACATGAAAATGGTGCTAAGCATTGTTGGTGTATCACTGTGATATTGGTATCATAATGATCAACTTCAAGAACATGAGCACATGACTGCAAATGATTTACGAAACCGCGAGAGCATCATGATGAACACATACCTTGAGATGCCAAATACCTGGATGCGTCGCTAACAATATTTTTTATCATGTGTGTCTTTAACCTCGCCAACCAGATGGCAAGCCAAACGATAGTACAGTGATGAGTGTGTATGTGTGTGTATGTGTGTGTGTGTGTGTGTGTGTGTGTGCGTGTGTGTGTCTGTGTGCGTTTGTGTGTGTGTGTGTGTGTGTGTGTGTGTGTGTATGTATGTGTGTGTGTGTATGTGTGTGTGTGTGTGTGTGTGTGTGTGTGTGTGTGTGTGTGTGTGTGTGTGTGTGTGTGTGTGTGTGTGTGTGTGTGTGTGTGTGTGTGTGTGTGTGTGTGTGTGATAAGCTAGGATCGGACGGACCGATACACAGACTGACACACACACTGTCAGATTTGAATGAAATCATAGCCTCCCAGTGGAGCTTAAAGACGTCTTTTCAGCTGTCAGATGTTTTCAGGTTGACCGAGAAGCGTGACGTTAGCGATGGGGCTAATGTATTCCAATCCTATTACTTGGGACAACGAATTCGCGCACAATATGCAGTAAACTACTCACGCATTTTTTCTATGTCCATTCAAAGTGACATGTATATTCTCATTAAATATAGTGGGAATACAAAGAACATGCCCATCTATCAGCCAGCCCTCCTAGTTTTCATCTCATTCTCAGCTGTGGTCAGTTGGATAACCTGAGAACGACGCGCACTGTGGGTGTTAACTCCCCCAGAGTAACACTCATTGCCAGCCGAAAACGACCATAAGTTGATTCTCACACATACAAGATACACATAGCCGGAGCGGACGAATAAAAATCTGTTTCTGGCAACTAATATCTTTAAATGATCCAGATAAGTCATACGCTTAAATATAACCTCCTTCATAACTTTCATGTTGACTTTGAGTTTTGCCGGTTGTGATTTTGTATGCCAGATAAATGAAAACAGGATTCGGAAACTGCCCGTTTATCAGGTTTATACAATTGTAACACTGCTACCAGCACGACGGCAGATCTCCTGGCAACGCATGACGGCATGTGGAGCTATGAAGTAAACAACTTAAGGCATTTGCTGTGGAATTATGAGGGAGACGATTCACTTACATCCAACCAGCGCAAGCTAAACAACACCCATACCATGATGGAAATACGCCATTCTCTTTCATCCAATTGAAAAACAAACAAAACATATTGACAAATGAAATAATGATAAATATTTATCAAACGCCATGTGTCTGTCATTATGAAAGACTCATATATTCTGTCGCCAATAGCACAGAATCATGTCAGGACCATCATTCCCTTAATACATAACGTAAGGACCACATTAGGTGCACCGTCATTCTGACTGCTGTAAAGTGATGTTCTTTTTTCATTAGTAAGTAGGTATGACTGTGGCCTTTAAAGAAGGTTGGTTTGATAACATATGATCTTACTTCAATCAAATATAGATAAATTAGGGTAAACATTGCTTTATTTGCATTGCTGTTAATAATCTATTCCAAGCCACTATGAAATTCTGCATTGTAATTTCATTTCAGCATTCCTCTCGTAAGATCAAAACAACATCTTTATCATATAACATAAAGTTGCCATGGCAAAAGCGCAGTTGATGCGCAACAACGAATGAATGCAAATGTGAATCATCAATTCACTTACATCTGTGGCTAATTTTTATTTTTATGTGATTGTATTGCTATTACTTCCGCTGTGTCAGACCCCAATTGCAAGTAATAGTAAAAACATTTTTAACCATCAAACTGATCTGTTTGAATACATCTAGAGCTTCTTATTTTGATAAATCAACTGTCATATGCTACAGCTAGTCTGCGTCCCAGACTCCAGGGGTTCCGCTTCGCTTCTCGCCCTAGAGTCTACGACACGACCAGCTCTACAAGCGGCGCGTCCGAATATTCATTAGACACGTTCGTTAATCTTCGTGACCAATCAACGCAAAGGTTGTGACCCGGATTGACCTTAAAAGCACGTGTCTGGATCATGGAACTGGCTTGTGATACGCACCCTCGGTTCTATGTGACGTCTGTGTAGTGGTCTGCTGCCAATGAGAACACATTGAATGTGTTCTGGAATTATGGGGCGTCTCAAAGTTCAAATTGGCACCACAACAAGCGCTTTAATCGCTTAACTGCACGATAATATGTTTACGTGATAGTAAGTTAAAAAGAACCAGTTATGTGTCTGCTTCTCTCGCCGACTGTGTAATTAACGGTGCCACTCAGCGTGAAACAACAAAACGGAGTGTTATAGGATGTGTGCCCGGCTCATGAAAATCACTCCACCGGTTGGACTAGTTCTTCGGAACTTGTAGAACTGACCAATGAGAGACAATGACTTAAAAGTATCAGATAGTGACCGAGAGACACGGCTTGTGATTGGAGCATCCCAAATCTGAGATGCCTGTCCGATTCAAGATATTAAGCTCGCCCAGACCTGAAGGCGAGACTATTGAATATCAGTAACATGTAAACAGCGCCCGCAGCCATCAGGCTGGGGGACCTTGACCATGCTACAGCGAACCTTTAGAAATCGAGCAGGCTTGGTGTGTAATAAACTTGAATGAGCTGCTTCTTCAAGCCAGGCCTGTCAACTTCCGCTTTACTTAACACTTTTTACTGGATACATTGCTGTTACATTTGAAAGATGATCATTGCGGCCCTATAAAACTGTAATAATGAGAGTGCATCGACTCAGTATTATCCTGCCGTTGCAAACTTGGCAGTAATAGAATATTTCGAAACTAACAACGAAATATCAAATTATTTGTCTTAAGCTATGTACGAATTCGAATAAATTCAATCCTGATTTTATTGGATAAATCGCCTTGATGCTAGTACCCTCATTTGTACGAGTTATCCTATTCAACGTTCTCTTCAGCTGAGTTTTGATTATACGCTCCATACAGGGAGTTCTACTTTAAATTTGCATGCGTTGTATCTGCTGGTTTTCTCACAACAGCGTTCTCCACCTTCTCGTGGTTTCCATGGATAACAACATCATCGTCTGATTTTGAGATATCGGGTAGGGATGACTGGGAAAGGGTATCACTTAGGATGAACAATTATTAGCTGGGAATAATTGATTTTATTCAGTTGAATGTTTCTAATGTCTCCTATGTTTAAGCCATGGGAGAGAATAATATTATCAGCATTTACCAAATCACAGAACATAAAGTTATTGGGTAAACGTCAATACACACATAACTTAAGCATTCTGTACCTTAATTTCAATGAAGCTTAAACCCCTGTCTTGCACGTCAAACTCATGCCACACATTGACGATGGCATTGGCAATTGTAAAGATGCTTATCAGATCAATAACGGCGGTGGAGAGCACAAACAATGTAGTCACTGCAATGACAACATGCCATTATGGAATATCAAGGCGCCAGCTTGTTTCTCTTTTCACAAATCAGTTCTGTCAACTTTTTGTTTGAGATCATACGGTGATATACCTAATATAGAAGTGATCGTGATGCCTCATTATCTATCAAAATCGGACAGGCAAAAGTTGTCCCAAATAGTATAGGTCCTCGAGGTCATAATTTTTACAAATGAACCGTTCAATCTGACTGAATGGACCTCGATGCCATATCAAGTTAGACCGACAATGATTGACCCAATCTTTTTTATACTGATCTATAGAAGTGCTTTCTATAAATGTATCAGATCAGAGAGACACTAAGTCAGTAAAATCGTGGTTGATAAGTGGTGTGAAATGTGTGCAGTGACTGTCACTTGTCCATTAGCCCATTTACACCCAGACTGTCTGACTGCAGAAAACACGAACTAATATGTACCCCATAATACATAATGGGTTGTATTCACATTAGATTATACGTCGGCTGTTGTTCTCAGTAGGCGGTTGTTACCTACTGAGGGTAGCAGACAATGGAGTTGTTCTCAGTGGACAGTTGTTACCTACCGAGGGTTAGCAGACAATGGAGAGACTTCAAATAACAATGTTGAGGCACTTGTTATGCAAATGTGCCCGAAATCATGTTGTTCTGTATTATTGTATTACTATTTCCTCCTGTAAAGCGCTTAATGTCAATGGTTATGATGCTCACGAGTCTGGCGAAAATAATTGAACATTTGGGATTTAATCCTGGTGATGAGGTCACCTATGTTGTTAGTTTGGGTCACATACAGCAAACAATTCAAAGAAACATAATATCCCAATAGAGTGTGGCTAACAATGAGGGAATGGTTACTAAGCAACAGGGAAGGATAAGGTACCAAATGAAAACAATGGGATAACACAGTGTGTTTTGTGAAGATACATGGTTCTGTATTGGTTAATAGTGTGTTGTGGGGTGTCATGGACCTCTGTTGGGTAAAACTGTGTATTGGCGGTGACATGGTACTCTTGGCTGGAAGTGAAAAATAAGGAATTGAAGGTTTATTTACGAACAACAAGAAATATATACGGCCATTCCAACTTTGGAATCCGGTTATCAGAACCATTTAGGGTACTCTTGGAGTTAGCAACTTTTTTTTTCGATTCGATTTTTTGAAAAAAATGCACCTTTAACAAGTTTGTCAGACTTGCACGTACAAAATCCTCACATGCTAAGGAACTTTTCCAAAACAAATGTGGAAATGAATACATCAAGGCACTCGCCCCTGGTGCTATGATGATCCAATGCCACCTTAGACAGCGCGGATGTGAAAGATCGAAAGTTATAAATAGTGCGGACGCTGTCAGAGGCGAAATTTCTTTGCTCCACAACTGGTTGGAATCGCCCAATTCAAGGGGTTTGGTGTATTTTCTAACGATGCTTGCAAGTAGACTATTGTATTCAGGCACGTTAAATGATATCAAATCGACTGCCACTATAACTATGGTTGTTAGTATAAGCAATAACATCAGTGATGTTCATAGCATTTACAATGAAGCAAAGAGTCACATTCGTCGATTCTATGAAATCAATAATACTATCACTTATGCTTCCCAATGTAATGGTAGGTTGGGTATAAGAGTTACTTTTGAACCAACATGACACTTTGAGCAGTAAATAAACACATATCCCATTTTATACCATATATGGTGCATCCATGACTAATCAGTAACTGATAAGGAAATGATCAAGAATATATATAGTGATAATTCCATATACATCTATATCAGGACTGCCATCAAGGTAAAATGATATGCTAAAATGAAAATGCAACATATTAATTGTTATTAAACAGCTCAGTTTACATGTACTTGTTATGTTCCATCCATTCTGCTTATACAATTTATTGTTGTAGTTTGCAATTAGAATGAGCTACACAATGATATATATTATGTAACAAACCGACCATTATTTATGGAGTTATTCGAGATACTAGTTTTTCACTTATTGGATGACCTTGACATTAGTTTCAGATCTAGATAGATAGATAGATAGATAGATAGATAGATAGATAGATAGATAGATAGATAGATAGATAGATAGATAGATAGATAGATAGATAGAGATAGATAGATAGATAGATAGATAGATAGATAGATAGATAGATAGATAGATAGATAGATAGATAGATAGATAGATAGATAGATAGATAGATAGATAGATAGATAGATAGATAGATAGATAGATAGATCGATAGATAGATAGATAGATAGATAGATAGATAGCTAGATAGCTAGATAGATCGATAGATAGATAGATAGATAGATAGATAGATAGCTAGCTCGCTAGATAGCTAGATAGATAGCTAGCTCGCTCGATCGATAGATCGCTCGCTCGATCGCTCGCTCGATAGCTCGATCGCTAGCTAGATAGCTCGCTCGCTCGCTAGCTCGCTCGCTCGATAGCTCGCTCGCTCGCTCGCTCGCTCGCTGGCTGGCTGGCTGGCTGGCTGGATGCTGGCTGGATGGATGGCTGGCTGGCTGGCTGGCTGGCTGGCTGGATGGATGGCTGGCTGGCCTGGCTGGCTGGCTGGCTGGCTGGATGGCTGGATGGATGGATGGATGGATGGATGGATGGATGGATGGACATACATACATACACATACATACATACATACATACATACATACATACAGACACATACATACATACATACATACATACATCCATACATATATACATACATACATACATAAATACATACATACATACATACATACATGCATGCATGCATGCATGCATGCATGCATGCATGCATGCATGCATGCATACATACATACATACATACATACATACATACATACATCATACATACATACATACATACATACATACATACATACATACATACATACATACATACATACATACATACATACATACATACAACATACATACATACATACATACATACATGCATACATACATACATACATACATACATACATACATACATACATACATACATACATACATGCATGCATGCATGCATGCATGCATGCATGCATGCATACATGCATGCATACATACATACATACATACATACATACATACATACATACATACATACATACATACATACATACATATTTATTGGCCACATACACATACATGCAAAACTACATGCACAGGTTACATACTTTGAATAGCAGCAATATAATTTAATGCATAATTACAATATAGATTAACGAACACTTAGCATATGCATGTAATTACACATATATATGCACTTGGGCAATGGGAGCAGAAACTGAAGTTCGTGCGCTCCATCATTTTCATACAGCAATGAATTGATCTAACAAAGGTGCATATAGGAAGTAAATCATTGCGCTATATGGACTTTAACTTTCCCTCATTAATTAAATTTCGTATAATATTCTTAAACGATGGCATTCCAGTTATTTCAATGTGACAAACAGTACAATAGTCCAGAATAGTGTTGTATAAACAGGCACCCACATAGTGAATGCTTTCCTGATGGACATTGGTTCTACACCTAGGGGGTAAGTAGATTAGCCTATTTCGTGTTAAATATCCCTGACCACTATATTTTGTAAACATGTCATTAAATACTTCGGGTAAGAATCCAAAATCATATTTACACATGCATATTGCTACCCAATATATGTTCAAAATGTTCAGTTCGTTGAATAATGTCTCTGTATGATCTCTATACCCTAAATGACTTATTATTCGTATGATGCGTTTTTGTAAGATAAGCAATTTATTCAGATGTATTTTTGCAGCATTTCCCCATATTATATTACAATATATTAAATAAGGATAAATAAATGTATAATACATAGTTATCAGAGTTTGTTATTTATTTTATATTTATTTTTATTAATGATGCCAATTCCTTTGGCAATTTTTGTTCTTATGTGATGAACTTAATTCCACTGTAATTTTATTGTCGAGTATATTCCCTAAAAACATGGTTTGTTCAACAAATTCTACGATGATGCTATTGATGGATAGGTTTAAACTGGTCTGATTATTAGCCTTTGTTCCAAATAACATTGCATGCTTTTTTTGTATGTTCAATGACAATTTATTAATTCTTAACCATTCTGATATGTTTGCCATTTCATGGTTCGCGATCGTCTCTAGGTCTGCTATGTTTTAATGGTTAATGAACATGTTTGTATTGTCAGCGAACATGATAGCTTTTAAAGTGTGAGAAACAGTTGGAAGATCATTAATATATAATAGAAATAATAGTGGACCAAGGATTGAACCTCATTGTTTGATATGGTACCATTGTACTCTACAAATTGCTCTCGCCCTTGAAGATAACTTTCTAACCAGTCATATAATTTGCCTCTCATCCCATAATACTGTAATTTTGATAGCAATATTTTATGGTTAACTGTGTCGAATGCCTTTGATAAATCTAGAAAAATTCCTAAAAAATACATTTTAATGTTTTCAATGGCTTTTATAATATTGTCAAGCAATATTGTAATTGCAATGCTGGTGGAATATCTAGATCGAAAGCCATACTGGCAATTTGTTATTATTTTACACTTATCCAAGAATTAAGTTAGCCTGATAAATACTAATTTTTCAAATACTTTAGAAATTGTTGGCAATACAGAAATTGGTTGATAATTCTTGATGATCTTTTCATTGCCACTTTTGTATAAGGGAACTACCCTTGCAATCTTTAGCTCCATTGGAACAAATTCCATGTTCAAATGATAAATTAATGATGTGTGCAAGGGGGGGGGTGTGTTATTATAGTAGTTATTTCTTTTAACGCTAATGTTTTCAAGCCATCCCATCCTTGGCTATTTTTCCTGAAATTAGCTAATATACTTAAAACTTCATTTCCACATGTTGGTTCAAGAAAGAGACTAGTTTTGTTTGGTTTTGTCATATAACACATATGTGTTTTGGGGTTCATGTCCTCTATATTAGAAGCGAGTGATGGCCCTAAATTGATAAAACATTTATTAAATTCATTAGCAATAACAATTATATCCTTGATTAATTCCCCATCAATGCAAAATATTTTATTGTTAGCATTAGATTGTTTGATACCAATAAGTTCCTTTAATACTCTCCATGACATTTTCAAATCATTTTTTATGTTTCAAATTTTGATTGATAATAAGCTTTTTCTTCAAGTCTAAGACTATTTGTTAATATAGTTTTGTATTGTTTGAATTTAGTTGCGTTGTACATAATTGGTTGTTTTCTGTATTCTAAATAAAGTTTATTCTTTACTTTGATGCATTTTTTTAGATTATCAGAGAGCCATTGCAATTTTTGTATATTCTTGACTTCAATCAATTGTGATGGAAATGCTTTATTATAAGCCTTCTGTATGTCACTTATCAAGGAACTATACGCAATCTGAGGGTCTTGTTGATTCATTATCTGTGTCCAATCATGATTAGCCATAGTGTTTTTAAATTTATGTTTGCCATTTACTGTCATGAATCTTTTATATAAATGTTCCGTGAACTGTTTTTCTGTTTGATTCAATAAACGAAAAAATTGGGAGGTGGTCAGAAATGTCAGTATCAAGCATACCATTGATGGTGTTTTGCTGCATCATGTTGTTACATAAAATATTATCTATAAAGGTTGCAGAATATTCAGTTATTCGTGTAGGCTTTGTTATCAGCGGATAGTACGAGAGAGAGAATAGGCTATCCAAACATTCTTTCGTGTTGTGATGTTGTTGAAATTTAAGTAAATCAAAGTTGAGGTCACCCATCAGGAGACATGTTTTTTTTCCTTCTTGATTTTTGAGAGAATATTTTGCATGTTATCAGTAAACAAAGGTACATGAGTATTTGGTGGTCTATAAAATAAACCTGTTATTATGTTGTGTACATGTCCTAAGCTTGGCCCGTCCATCACACCAAAGATACATCCATTATCATCGCTAAACAATTCAAGATCATTTCGTCTAATCCATTTTACATCATTCTTTATATACATACTGACCCCACCTCCTGTTCTAATCGATCTTTATCTACTTAAACATTGATATTCTTGCAATTCATATTGATCAATGGTATTTTCGTTATGCCAAGTTTCACTCAAGCCAATAATCGTCAAATCATAATTCAAACATTGTAATTCTGAAAATTAGACAAATTCTTTCGTATACTTCTTATATTCAGATGTAATAGTGACAAACCATCTTTGATATGCCTTTTCGTATTCAACAGTTCATTGAGTGAATCTACATTAAAGTACTTACATTCATTTTTATATAAGTTTATATATTTTGATAGCATTGCTATCTAGATCTAAGTCATCCAGGAAATCACGGTGTTTTTGTGGTGAGGCAGTTTGCAATATATAATTGATATCGGGGTATTCAGCCATAGTCAATAAGTTAATTAATCCGTGTACCAAAAAAGAATAGTCTTATGAAGTATCGCTCGATAAAACAAATTTACAGGGACATCAATGTGCAAATGTGCAAGAATGTGTATTATACAACAAAAAAATATCGGACAATATATAAGAATGTCAAAAGAAAAAATGCATATACGAGTGAGTTTTAATATTATCACTTATTCCGCAGTGTGGCGACGTACGTCACCGCTGTGGTCCAATGGCCATAACGTGACAGCGTTGCATTAAAGCGTATGACACCTCTGAGCGGCTTGGCCCTTAACGTGTCAGCGTGAGTAAATCACGTCTCCCCGGACCGCCCTGGCCTTTTAGACGGCAAGACAAAACAAGTGATCGGCCACTTGTTGCCCAGTCGTCGAGACGCCAAGAAGTATAGCCTACTCAAAAGACGAAGAGAAGTCCAAGTACAGAGCGAAAGTAACACGACCGACCCTACTGCAGCAGAAGGTAAGCAGGCCTATGAAATTACTATATTGGTGTTAGAAGTACTTACTTACTTCTGGTTTTGTAATACCGTTTTCGTCCCTGACATTTTAATTTGGCGCTTTGCGCAGAAAATTTGTACGCCTTTTGACACCTGGTGGTTTCTTGGCCTTGCTGCCTTGCGCCTCAATTTAGTCAAGCTTGATTGTGTGCATGCTAATTAAGTTGACTATTACGTAAGTGCCGTGGTTGTTTGTAGGGTTACGGTTGCTTGTTGTTTGCCTTGCTGTGTTCATTGCGTGGTAGTGGTTTCGTGAAGGGCGGATTTCTATCAACGTAACCATTTTGATTGTGTTTCTCTGTTGTCGAGCTCTTGATGATGGCCTCCCGTAATGTGTCCTTCCCGCTCACGGCCCCTAGCGCCCCTATTCAGGTCAACTTTGCCCTGGCTAATTTACTTAGTTTGATACCGGGGGTGGTGGTTAAACTGGCCGCGGTCATTGTTGTCATCAGGGAAGAACAAGTCAATTTTACGGAGGTGTTGTTGAGAGCCTTGCTTCGGGGGAACCTGTCACCGTTGGCACTCGAGTTGTTGGATTTCACGCCAAACCCCGCGCTGGGCGGCGGGAGACGTAGAAATCCACAGAGCGAGCCACCGCAAAACAGCAAGGCATGGAATAAGGGCTTTGGCGGCGGGACCCAAGCACTCGGTGCTTCAGGCGGTTCGTGGGGTGCGGGATTGCATGCCCCAGGTTGGACGGGTATGCGGAAGCGGGGTTCCTTTATGGAACTCACCCCGAGTGTAGGCGGAATACAGGTCGGGGAGGAGTGGAGGGTTTGGCCGCGTTTGCCATCTACACCTGCCCCTCGGCGGGTCGCGAGCCTGGAGTTGGACTTGGGGTCTTCTGGCCTTGAAGGTGTCGAAGCGGTCTCGCCTCCCTCCCAGTCAGGGGATGTCGGGGCTTGCGGTGGCGTCTTGCTACATGGGGTCGGAGACTTCTGGGGATACTACCGCCGTGACGTGCCTGCGGATGGGGGCGAGGGGCGTTATGCTGCGGCCTTGCCCCGCATTCCTCCCGGTTTTGAGGGACACCCCCGTCCACCTCAAGCGGCGGTTGTTAGTACCCCTTACCGCCTTCCCGTTGCCAGCCCTAAGGGAATGTGGGGTAATTTAGTTTCCCCCTCTAGGCTGCTTCCCACACCCCCGGTAAACCGACCATGGGATGCCTGTTCCATGGGGACTATGAGGTCCCCAAGGAGACGGTTGCCTGTCACACCTCCGTCAGTACCATTTGTCGGGAGTGCGAGGGGTAACCCTGATCTCCATTACGCTGAGCGTCCCGGGTCGAACTTCCCGGCACCAGGTGGGTATGAGCGGCCTTGGGTTGCAGGGAACGCCTCGGGCCACTTGGAACAGTTGCCGCATTCGGTAACTGCGGCCCCCTACCCTGCATACGGCGCCGCTCCTATCACTGACCACCGGAATAGCCAAGGTCCCTATGACAGCAGGGGGTAGGACCCCGCCAAGGCCCTACCTAGGGGCCTTTCATTTGACGGAGTCCGGGGGTGGAAGATTTTCCGACAGCAATTTGAGCAATAACCATTTGCTTGCGGCTGGTCTGAGGATCAGAAGAGCGAATGCCTATGCTGGGCTATGGTGGGAAAGGCGGCGGGTATCCACTCCGCCATCATTGGTGATGAACTGGGTGTTCCCTTTGGTGTCGTGATGGATGAACTGGAAGACCGCTTTGGGTCTGGGGACTTGTACGAGGTCGCCCAGGCCAAGTTCAACCAGGCCACGCAGGCACCAGGGGAGGACCTGATGGAGTGGAGTGACAGAGTAAGAGGTCTGTCACTCGAGGCTATGTCTGGCCTGCCCGACAATTACAGGGTGCGGCAGACGGTGTCTCGGTACTGTCATGGGTTGCAGGACCGCGATGCGGCGCACCACACCCTCTTGCGGCACCCTCAGACCCTCCGCAAAGCAATAGACCTGGTTAAAGATTTCCAGCAACAGAACCAGGCATGCTTTGGTAAGCCGTCCCGGAGGTGGGGAAGGGAAGGGGAAGGGGTACCCCAAGGGTTTCAGCAGTAACTGGCCCTGGTGAGGTGGAGAGCCTGGCGCGCATGATGAGTCAGTTGCAGCGTGAGGTCCTGACCCTGACTAGATCCATGCAACAGTTAAAAGACCAGGGGTCATCCAAAGCTAATCCAAGTCCCTCCCGCTACAAATCTCCCAAAAGGGAAGCTGGGCCCTGTTTCCCTTGTGGGAAACAGGGGCACTTTAAAAGGGAATGCCAAATGGCCCGGGAAGGGAGTCCCAGAAATCCCCAGGGAACCAAGTCGGGAAACGCCCAGGGGTCGGGCCAAAGGGCAGGTCGCCGATCCCCTCAACACTAGTGCTTCCGGTCTGTGTGGGTTGTGGGGCTGTAGGGGGTTGTGGTAATATTGTGAAAGGTAGAGCCTGGGGGAAGGTTCTGGCGGGTAAGGTGCCTAGGATAGGGGTTCATGGCGACCTGTGTAGTGCTGCCGATGCACCAATGCCGCCTCGAGTATCTCCCCAGAATGTCAGCACTGCCTGCGTAGGTAGTGCGGCACGAAAGGGACAAGGGCAAAGAGAGCGAGCAAATGATAGCTTATCTGGCGCCACAGGAATGTCCATCCCACCTCGTATGCCCCCTCGTACCAAAGTTAATGAAGCAAACTTGGCTCCTCAATCCATTGGGTCACCACAATCGAGACCATTGGACAACTACAGGGGGCCTATTGATGCACAACGGGTTGAGGGACCGGTGAAGGAGTTGGTTGGCCAGTAGCAGGGCAACCGATGAGGTGCCCAATGAAAGCATATTGGTGTGCCAACTCCTATCCGCGTCTCAGTTTACCCTACCAGTGCAGATTGGTGGCATGACTGTAGATGCCGTTGTCTATACCGCTGCAGAAACCACGATTATGTCTGACCGTGGTTTCCGCCAGCTAAGCCCACAGCCGCGAGAGGTCAGGGATGTCAGGCTACTGACTGCTGGTAGAGACATGGCTATGGCCGGGTTAGTTGTGGGACCGGTGGAGTTGAATGTGGGCGCTGTAAATCAAGTGTTACTCTGATTTCAGGATGGCAACTCGTAATGAGAGTGGTATTGTGGCCAGGGCAATGAAAGAGGGTCTTATACCTGCAAAGTCCCTGGTGGAGCAATTGATGATGTGCCCCAGAACAACGGGGGCACAGCGGGTTGAAGCATTAATCCACCAGGTGACTAAAGCGAAAGAGAGAAAAGACCAGCAGTGGTTGCAGTTGACAGCTAAGACAGTGCTGTCCCTGCAGCTCCAGGGCAGGGAGTGGATACACCGCAATGTATTTCCTATCGGCCTGCCTAGCCTTCCAAACTCCGTTACCAGCCGGACAAAGCAAGGACTACAGGCTTGCTCTAGACCCGTCCTTGCCGCAAGTTTCGGTTAACGAAGGCGCAAGTGCCCCTGAGCCGACGTTGCAGGCGTCCACAGGGCGGCTTGTAGCTAGTTCAGGGAGGGGCATGGGCCACAGCCACCCTGACTCAGCAGGGCCAGGCTTAGTGCCCATGTTTGGAGCCTCTGGAAAAGGGTCACCTCCTGCTATGGGTGGCACTAGAGCAGAGGCTTCAACGTCGTCAATGGAGCTGGAACATACAGGGGAATGCTCAGATTCCGAACCTGTATCCATCCTGGGTCAGTTGTTAGGTAGGGGGGAGAATTTCACTGGTATGGGGCCTTTATGTTCTCCACGTAGACGGGTGGAATGTATCGAAGCCTCGGGTGTCACTGATGTTTTTGATGGTTTTGATGTTAGACCCCCTTCCAAAGATAAGACCAAGTGGGCTTGCAGAAAACCCGAAGTGCAAGGAAGGCAAAGGCACGTGGTCGAAAACAGCCGGCCGCGCAGGCAACTGCACTGCCAGTGCTGACAATCACGTTGCCTGTCTAGCAGCAAACGGGGTGTATTCCAAACTGAGAGAGGCACATAAGCCCATGACCATCGTCAACGACTCCTACCCCCAATCAACAGCCAACTCACGACCCCTGGTGGTGCAGGGTGGGTCCCAGGGGGCTGTAGGCGAGACGCCCCGAGGGGACATGGGCGGCGAAAAGGGGAAATACACACTTAGATGACCCATTCCTGGGTGTGGGGATTCGTCCACGTCTCTGAAGACGCATGTCCCGGAGGTTTTCAATGAAGGCCTTGACCCCATGCATGTGACAAGGCAGCGATTGTCTGTCCTCCATGTATTCGTCAACTACCTGCTGGGGCCGGGCCTTAGGGAACCCACGGGATTATTGAAGGAAGCAATGCGAGAGTTCTGTCGGGTCCACGAGGATCTGGTTTCTCATAGCTTCTAAGGCCCCCAAATTCGCCCGCGGTCCTCCTCCACTGACAACCTCTGATGGCTCTGTTGTCTCAGTCCGGGCCTTGTGAGAGGGAGCTCGTCTGGGACTTAGGCTGTCGGTCTGCAACGCGTGGTAGGATCGAGGGGAGCGGGGCAGAAGTCTGCTAAACCGTAACCTCAGTTATCCGTGGCTCTCGATTCCCACTTCCACATGGACAGGGCCCTGACTTCCCTGGGCCTACCACGGAATTCCGGGTCACGTAAGTTGTTCATGGAGGCCAAACCCAATCTGCCTTCGCTGTCGTGATTGGGGGTGCTGTGGCCAACTATTGCGACCCTGCCACTTACCCCAGTGTCGATGAAATCATCGAGCTGGGGCAGCAAAAAGAGAGGGTCGCGATTTGTCTCCACCCCAAGCACGCAGCGAAGTGCACATCGGACCAAATGCAAACGGTCCGAAGTTGTCGGCCTTGGGGAGGTTAGTAGTCAAGGTCCCCTAGCCTGATGGCTGCGGACGCTGTTTACATGTGACTGATATTCAATTGTCTCGCCTTCAGGTCTATGGGACCATAGTGCCTTGAACTGGACAGGCATCCCAGATTTGGGATGCTCCAATCACAAGCCGTGTCTCTGTGTCACTCTCGGGTACTTTTGAGTCGTTGTCTCTCATTGGTTAGTTCTACAAGTTCCAATGAACTTGTCCAACCGGACGAGTGATTTTTATGAGCCGGGCACACATTCTACAACACTGCGATGTGTTGTTTAACGCTGAGTGGCACCGTTAATCACACAGTCGGCGAGAGAAGCAGACACACAACTGGTTATTTTTAACTGACTATTAAGTAAACATACTATCGTGCAGCTAAGCCATTAAAGCTCTTGTTGTGGTGACAATTTGAAATTTTGAGACGCCCCATAATTCCAGAAGACATTCAATGTGTTCTCATTGGACGCAGACCACTACAATGTCCATGACGTCACATAGAACCGAGGGTGCGAGACACGCGCAATCAAGGTCAATCCGGGTCACAACCTTTGCGTTGATTGGTCACGAAGATTAACGAACGTGTCTAATGAATAATCGGACGCGCCAGTTTGAGACCTTATCTTATCGTAGACTCTTGGGCGAGAAGCGTGGCGGAACCCCTGGAGACAGGGACGCAGACTAGGAGGTTAGCATAGACCATTCATTTCCCCCTGCTAAATGGGGGACACAGCAACATGCCCTACACCATCTGTTTTCGCTCCTGGAGCCCTGGCATGTGCTGGTTTTGCACATCCGGTGAATAAAGAGAGATGACGGCTCAGAGGCATATTGTTGTGCCCTGTATCAGCTGCTTGGTCAGGTGCCCCGAGAGCAGCGGATTCACCTCCACTGTTTCCTGGGATCTGGGGATAATCTGAAAGTTATATGAGTTAAGGAGAGCTATCCGGTTTTGAAGCAGCAAAATCGACAACTTTTATTGTCTCGATTTATTAAAAGAACAAAAAGTATCATTGCATCGTTTCTTGTCAGTGATCATTTAAATGAGACTATCAAACGGCCCAAAAACAGCCCTGTCCAAACTAGATGGCGCCGCGTTTATCCTTCTTACCCCAGGTCGAACATTCGTGGCATCGGTCCAAATGACAACATAAGTTTGATGAATATTTTGAGCGCCTATAAAACCGTCAATACATGTCCGATGGTAATACAAATTGGGTCACGTGTACTCTGTAACAGTTTAAGTCGGATCCCCAAATTTCAAACAGTCTAGTACTGTGGTGCAGATTTGAGGTTAAATAGTCAAAAGTGCAATTTGATTGAATGAACTTATGTGTCCAGACTTCGTAGGTGAGACATAGTGTGAATACAATTTCTTCAATATTCATTTTGCAGGTCTGACAGATAAGTCATCGTGTCGTATGGGAAAAGAATAGTAACTTATTATTTCATCTATCAGTAACTGTGCTCCCCATTCCCCGGTTTTATTGACTTAAGTCTACACTAGAACATTTGACGTTTTCTGCAGTTGTGAGCATATTAAATGTGGTTCACATTATTATGACAGCTATGTATATGCTAGGTCAGCATTTTTATTTATTTCAGCTTTGTGCCTCAATACGGTCAACCAATCATGAGCACGTTCTTGTTTTATTATCAATACTGTATCATATAGTGAACGAAAGTACAAAAGTATAAGAGTTGTCCAATATTTATTCATATTGATGCCAAAACATCAAAGGCATATACACCTAAAATACCATTTCGTCCAAACATGGCTCTGACCTTTTTGTGCACTCTGTATTAACTGAGATGGTCCAATTCCTAGGATTGGACCCTATTAATAATAGGCACATGAGTGATGCCAGACTAAAGGTATTGTTGGTCAGGGTCGTTTTCCAAATGCGTCTGCCATGCGGTAAGGTGGCCGGTGAGGGATGAGGTGGAGGGTAGGGGACAGACTAGAGGAGAGGACTGACTGACGAGATGAGGCCTGCAGACGGGGCGAGTTTCGAGGTAGACTTTGACGAGGTGTATGTTGTCTTGCCCCCATATGCATTTTGTCTGTGACTGTTATTTGCGATACTCCTTGTCGTATTATGAGGAGTGATTGCCAGGTATACTTAGTGGCCAGCTCGGCAATTTTCTTCATATAGTTGAGGTACAAGTTAACGTCTTGAAGAGACAGATTGCCTCCCGCCATGAGTTGGACACGAAGACCCCCACCCCCACACACCCCGCAGCGCCGCGCTCATCTGTGCAATACCTTACAACAAACATGACTAAACTCTGACTTGACCCAGATCGGACATGTCTTTAATTGGACTTGACCAATGTTTGGACTTGACCGTGATGCAACTGCGATAATATGCAGAAGCTTTTATAATGATTACCCTATAATACTTGTAACATAATTCCACAACCCCGGGTCCTTCTATGGAACTCACGTGGTCTACATATGCGCTCTTATTCTGAATCACCCCGTCTTGTTTACTTTCTGTATGGTCATGTGACCGTAAAAGTCAAGTACCTTCTTGACAAACTACCATAGTATTCAACACTGTTAAATCATTGAATACCATATGATAAATAAACACTTGATATAGAAACCCATTCCTACAATCGAAGCTACCGAATTAAATTTTTGACCCTAACCATGATAATCTGGCTTCGAACTTTGACCCAAGATGAATGACAGATTGGCGAAATATAGAGCGAAAAATTAGCAGACGATTACAAAAGTCAAGTCACATAAAATTGCCAATCTGACAAATAGTGATCATTAAAATTAAATTTAACTTATTTTGTCACAGCCCTTGTTAAGAATGATACGATTGTTACAGTATTTCGGCTAATAATGACATTTCATAAATTACGAAACTCGTAAACAATAACTCTACATTAGGCCGCCTATTTCGTAACTTCACACAAAGCATAGAAATTTGTTGTTAAATACGGATTTCCCCAACAAAATATTCTGACATGGACGGAAATGAAGCTGTGTCGATAAAATAATATTCTGTCTCTAATACTGCGTGTTCTGTATTACCTAATCCGCGTTTTACCCCTACCCAGATCGAATTTATATCCATGACCCAATTCCTTCGACAGAACGACCGCTATCAGCTGATCCATATTTTAGGCGTTAGCAGCATTCGTTTCAATCTGTTGGATGGTTCTGTTAAGTTCAAAAAACAAATTGTTGTTTGACAGACTTGTTTGGCTATTATAGCTAAGACAGTAGTATAGGGAGTAGCGGTTCTGGCACACCAGTCTCATATGATTATGACACACCTATCTCATATGGTGCAACCCAGAAAACACACACACACACAGGCTGACTCACATGTGCGAGCGGTACTGGCACACCTGTCTCATATGATTATGACACACCTATCTCATATGGTGCAACCCAGAAAACACACATATACAGGGTGACTCACATGAGCCAGCGAACCGCTCGCACCTCACCCCACCATATGAGCCCAGCCCTTCCAGCCCCTATGGTATAGGCCCACACCAGTAGTTAGTCACCGTAGAGGTCATTGAGTGATAAATATCTGCGACCGTCGCTGTAAGTTCCATTTTTCACGTGGTTGAGGTCCAGTATAAACTGGGCAACCTTAGCGTCGTTCTTCTTGATAAAGTCGGGATCAGGATGAGCGGTTATCAATATCATCGTAAAGAGCTTCCAACAGTAGAAAGCCCCCGTCAGCCTCTCTGTGGTCCCACTCCGTCTTCCCAACCAAGGACTGTGATGCTCATGTTCCAAGCCCAGGCAACTATTAAATCTCCCGTTCGCACTATAGTCGCCGTCTTCAAGCCCCTCCACCCCCGCCCACCCCCAAGCCACCGTCTCCTTATACTTCTTCTGATCCTTGTGATACACCTGGTTATACGTCTCAGCTCTCCCCAGGTCCTCAAAGGAGCACAACCTGAAAACGCAGTCGACAAACACCCCGATGGTCGCCACCTGACTGTGGTGCAACCCCAACAGAACCTGAGGCTTATACATATTCGGAATCACCCTCCCAGGACTCCGAGTGTAGAGGCACTTTATCTCGAGCAGTACAACCTCCTCAGGATGCCCCAGACAGACAGCATCCACTCCAGCCTGCAGGATTGGTAGCACACAAAAGCCATCCGGAGAGTAGGCCGTCGCGCCGCCATCAATATAGATATTATTTCCGTAGACCTTGGTGTCGTACACCTTCTCCAATACCGCAATTGAAACCTCCTCAAAAGTCGTACCCCAGAGGAAGGGTGCGCTAAAGCGAACACCCCCGTTGCTAGTTTTTTCTGTCAGCTTCTTTCTATAGCTGCTAAAGTAGTTTTGCCCTATGATAGAGGAGTAGTCACTTCCTCCAACGCAGCCCTTCCTCATGGTCTCCCACTGGTCCGTATTTTGTTTGACTCCAGTATGATCGTTGCAGAAAGATTTTATCGCCGCCTCCATTATATCTAGCAACCCCCACACTTCAAATGGACTGTCCGGGTCATACCTTAGCAGGTCTAGGGGGCGATTCTGCCGCTTTCAAACATTTTGCTTTAATGTCACTTTTCATTTGACTATATTTCATGTTCTCGACCGAAACGAGCTTAAACTCATCATCTGAGATATACCCATCTTCAAGCGCCGCCGATACAATGTCAGCAATGGTATTCAATTTGCTCTGAGCGAGAATGCGGATCTTGTCATGCTTTTTTAACTTAATGGTCAGCCGCCTACTGATGAATTTTCCAGCAATTACAAGTAGCCCACAAGCGGCTCCAGTAGCCCCCCAACACTGTGGCAATAGGAATGGCAACTATTGTAGACATTACACCTACACCACTTGCGCCAAGACACATACCCACAGCAACTAAAGCAGTGTCTACAGCGTCCACTGAGTTTACTGCACACCTATATTTTTTGTACATAGCACCATATTTTTCAATTTCTTTCTCAAGGTATTGCTTCTTAAGACTGATCTCATTCAGCCGATAGGAGTGCCCCAGATCACATGGAGGAGGCTCTGGATTTAACGGTGCAGTCGTTGGTTGTTGTTTCATACTGTCTTTGTATACATAAGTCTATATATCAAGTTCAATTAGGAGTGAAGCTACAGACCAAGTTCCCCCTCGGTTTTGTGTGGTTGTATAAAAGTTAATAACGTTGCCTTCTTCTAGATGTAAAGCCTGGTCTAAAGTTATTACGACAGCCCGTTGGTTAGCAGGCTTACTTATTCCTACCGCTTGGTTTGTTCCATTAATAACAGGAACGACTGCTATTGGAGCAGTATCAGCACCAACACACAAAGACAACCCCATACGAATGATCTTGCCATTACATAACATAGTATATCCACAGCTTGAGTCTTATGAGTCTCGACCCCTAGCCCCATGGCCAAACGACCACTCATATCCTCTGCGAAGAGCACCACTTGCTTCTGCCCATATAGTAATGAGTGGTTTTGTCTTTTCATCTACGTATCGTCTCAGGTACCTGTTCTGCTGTCTATATTCAGCATCAATATACTTTTTATGAACAGCATCCTTCGGTGAAATCGGGTCTCCCAACTCAACGATTTTATTATCTCCCATTTCAAGGTCTCCAGTCATAGTACCGCCACTTTTATCCATTTTTTTTGAGTCACCAATAGATACATAGGTCTTTGTGGCATATTCCGAGAGGTCGGCGCCCTGAACAGTATCTGACGGTTTTTGCCTAGGTCCATAAATACTCGTTTTTATTGACATCTTGTAAATTCAAGAACAACGCTAACAGGTAAGTCGTGATTATCTAATAGCCTTCCTTTATTATCGCGTAACTGAACCTTTAACTCATGCACTGTTCCGCTAGTAACACGCTTACATACAGGATTAGTGAAGTTCGTGGTTATAATATCACCGAAAGAGCCACCCTCTAAGCCAACAACTTCAAGAAGCGTAGTGGGCGCACCATCTAGCATGTTGTGTGTGGTACTGACTTTATCGAGGTGAACATAAATTGTGTTAAAGATGCTTAAGTTGATGGGCCGGTCACCTATGTAAGTACCTGAAGGTATCCACCCCCCACTGAGGCCGTCAAGACCCAACATTGTTAACACTCCGCCTGTTATGTGCGCACCCACATTGTCTGGAACTGTTAGGGTAATAACCCCATTTACAGCATCAACCTCCAAACCGATACCTAATGGTGTAATATGCTGATGAAGAAGGCTTAAGCTCCAGAAGCCTGGTTTTAATGCAGCATATCCTCTCTCTTCTGAATTCCTTGACCGCCATGCAATGCTCTCGTCTGATTCTAGATTGTACCAGCCCACAGTATACGTGATTGACCTTAGGCCAACACATAGATCGCCCGCAGTGTTGTCAATAGGTTTTTGCAGGGACACAGCGCCGCCGCTTTGAACATTTGACAGAGTGTGATACACTCTGAATAAACAAGCCTTTAGTTTCAATAGAAAAGCTACCCCATATGGTGCGGGCGGGGTGTATCCACCCTCATATGGTGTGGGAGATAAACTAACCCGACAAACAATTCAAGTTGTTCACAATGGTGGTACATTCACAGCAAAGTTTCCTGATCTATTCAGTAACTATAAGGTGCCGCCGGTAACAGCGGACAAAGTAATAAAAGACTGGTTGACAAATCCAATGCAGTTTTGGCAGAACCAGTTAAACTTTGCAGTGTGGTGTGCATCAGCCGGCTGCGGCGTGTCATCCCACGACCACTTCGAGGCTGGTATTCCACTCGTGAAAGCTCTCTACACCTTTCACCTTTATTACACAGTGCGTCGCCTATTAGCAGAACTGCAAGCGCCTCTACCTCAGGATCATGCCTATGACCCCTATAACAATACATATGACAAGAGGGCATATGAGAGACTCTGCAATAACTTTGGTGTTCAACCAAACACAGACTGGCGCCAGAAGGCAACCGTAGCTAATAGTGGTTTTGGTATCTTATATGCACATGATGCGTATGGTTACGGGAGTGTCGTCAAGGTTGCTGGTCGAAACGTTCGTTATGACCCTACACGGATGGCCTTTGAGGCGGAAAAGGATTCAAAGCCAGGTTTTGCTCACGCGAAAAACCTACAATCCTTTCAGGAGAGAATGGGTGCTGTCTTACATCTAGCACAGGGACCTGAAGCAGATGAGGCCTGGAGTACCTTCATACTGGACACGTCTGAGGGTTTTACACAAACCGGCGTTGAGCGAATTAACGACAGCATTCGGACCTATGTCTGGGCTATTCTTAGTGCTCAGGCACAGACCCGCTCAGAGATACTAGGTGTTAGAACGTCCTTTGATGCTCAAAAGCAATTTCAGGCCAACGTTGAGAATGCCATCAACTCCCCAGTGGATATTCCGTCATCTATCCGACGGTATCAGAACGTCCTCCAGAATGCCTCTTCAAAGGTTGATTACGTGTTTGGAACGGGCCTGTACATGGCTCCGTCTGATATGAGCCTCGCCATTGGAGACGTTGCTGGGTACAACAATCTGATTACTATCGCAACTGAGGAGCAGCAGATCGGCAGCAATACTGATGTCAACGCGGTTCCGGTTGTTCCAGATAGAGGAAGCTTTGACCCTCCGCCAGATACAGATACAGATATGGAACTCTCCTCTCCAGGGCCCGCCCCTATGGCCGAGACTGGTCTGCGTGGGGCGCACGAGGATGAGAAAACCGCTCTTATTATAGGCGGAATCGCTATAGGCTTAGCTGTGCTTTGGTTTGCTACGTAGTAAGTCACGGAGTATCAGGAGGATAACTCCCACCGCCACAACTGCGGCCCATACATGTTCTGCCATCCAACCAGCCACCTTTGCAGCTGACGTAAGCAGCCATGATACGATGGAGCCAATGATTCCTAGAAGGGCAGCTGCTGCCTTACCGGCTAGGCCCTTCAGGACGTTTGCCAAGGAGTTCAGCTGTTTTTTAATCCATTCCTTTACACCGGGCTTATCAGGTGGTGTCGGCGTTGGTGCCGGGGTTGGACTAGTGCTCCCTCCGCCCGTCAAAGCAACTACAAGGGTCGAGATTGCCAATCCAATTGCAGTGAGTATGGAGGCGATTGTTATACCCTGCTCTCGGAACAGAGTGCGTACACGCTCAGCTAGTGTTGTGTCCTCGTTAAGAAGTCTGTTGATCGTTTCCCTGATGCGGTTAATTTGGGTCCTTAGACGGTTACGGTTTTCAGAGGCATTCTCAATACGGGCACTCCGCAGGTCTTGCAGCTCTGCAAGCTCATTTGCTTGGAATCTCCATGCTCGACTATCACCCCTCCCTCTCCTCCAGGCTTGCCATTTTAGCTTTCCGATGTTTTATATCCCTTTCTAACTCAGTTATCTTAGCTAGGTTGTTGACCAGCTCACCCCTTTGGGTCTGCATAGCCTTGTCAAGCCCTATAAGCTCTCTGAGTGGTAGTTCGTTGTCTGTTTGTGTACCTAGGTCTTGGATGGTGTTATGAACGTCCTCTATGAATCTTGTTTCTTCCACACCACCTTGCTCTGTCACTGCTTCAAGGCTGCTCATTTCTAACATATCTGGAAGTGCAGCTTCTGCTAAAGCAGCAGCTTCGTCAACGCCTTGTAGGGCTTTTACTGCTTCTGTGGATAGTTCAGCGGTCACTCCAAGAGCCCGAGCAAGCTGTTTACCACCGTAATCTAGCATACTCCTAGGAGAGAGGAATTTGTTTGGATTGTTCTTCCATGTCAGAAGATTCCATTCTCGGCCCCACTTAACCCAAAGGTCACCTTGTTGAGACGATCTAAACTTCAGAGTGGCCTGCAGCCCATGCTTAGACACTGCCTTCTCCCACCTCGTAACTGAGACTTCAGTTTCTTCTTTGGAAGCCACCCGATCTTCTGTTAACCCAGCAGGCATTTCAGTAATAGCCCATGGTGGCATAGTCGAGTACGACGTATCTAAAGTTTCGTCAATCAGGTTAGTCTCCTCATCATCAAAGCTAGTCTCATTCCTATCCCCTCCCATAGCCCCTTCCTCCTCTGGGTCGTCAAATGCTGGGTTATCAAACTCCATGTCTGTGTGTTAAAGTGTAATTAAACATTCAACATGACGAGTACCCCCTGTGGGTCCGGGGGTAGAATAGACCCACTGTATCCTCCTGCATGTCGTAAGAGGCGACTAATAGGGGGCAACCTGTTGGCCGTAGGTTGCGACTCGTGTCGGTGAACAATGGGATCCAGGTGGTTGAGCGGAGCGGTCCTTTTGAGTGCCGTATCTGCAAGACACTACTCTGGCCCGGATTTCGCCTAGACGAGAGGCTGGAATGGCCTGGTCCAGTCAATCGGCTGGTGGCGACTTGCCCTAGGATACTATTTGCATTTTTTTTCTTTTTCAACATCATCCACTTGTATGTCCCTCTTTTTTCCATTTATCTTAGAAGGCGGCTGCTTAATCAGGTCAAACTTATCTATTTACCTTTCTAGGCGCCATATAACATAAACGTGTTGGTGTGCCGTTAAACCCTATTCTCACTCACTCACTCACTCACTCACTCACTCACTCACTCACTCATTCAACATGACGAGTACTTACGGACGCAAACTAAACCCACACCGCCGGATACGCGAACCCCTTGGGGTAAAGGGCGTGCGACAATCTGTATGCGTTACAAACAATCCAAGCACTATTGACCAGAACCAACAACTGCTGGTTCGCTTCCCCAATCTAGGCGCAGACGACGTCATTGTTTCAGGGACAGCACGGCTGGCCTTTACAATCACGCTGACCTCGACTGATGTTAACCGCAGCGTTGTGCAAATCCTGGGCCGCGCCGTGGTTAAAAAATTGACAATCAAGATTTCTGGCAATGAGGTCATGTCTATTGATGACAGCGATGTGTACCACTGTTACCATGACTTATGGCGGACTGCACAGGAGAGACAGGGCCTCCAGTATCAGGGCATTGACACATCAGATGACAAAAACGCAACTAAGATACGAGTGGGGGCAGGAGACAAGGATGAGGCGGAGGAAGAGGACAAGGCCGTAGCCGATGTGTATGGTAACAGGTTCTACGTTCCGCTTGATTTTGAACTCCTCGAGAGCCACATGCCATTCTACCAAAGTGCGCTTAGTGACAGACTGGAATACGAGCTCACATTCAACGACTACAACCGCGTGATTCACGCAACAAGCGACACCGCTGCAAGCTACAAAATTGATGGCATCTCGCTGGAGTATGACATGGTTACCCACACAGAGTTGGCCCGCATGATACGCACATAGTACACAAGTCGGCTCTCGATTCTGTATGACCGTGTGCTTCGTCACAGGAAGCTTGTATACAATAAAAGAGATACACTGTGGAACATCAACCTGAACGTGCCGGCTCGCAGCATGAAGGGCATCCTACTGCTCTTTGAAGACCCGACCAACGCCTCATACGCCAGGAAAACAGAGTCGTTCTACAACCCAAAGATAACAAAGGTCGAGGTGACCATTGAGGGCATCCCCAATCAGCTCTATGCCCAGGGCATGCGTGGCTACCAGCAGTGGGACGAGGTGAAGAAGGCCTGTGCAGCAACGAGTAAACGAGACCCCAGTGTAGCAATAGCATTAAAAGACCTGTCATTGTCAGACGTTTCCCTAGGAGAGTACCTAACCACCAAGTATGCTCTGTGGCTCGACTTAAGGACGAGTGATGACGACCAGCTGCACGGTAGTGGCAGGGCTGTGGAGAATGCGTCTGAGGGCATCACCATACAGATCACAAAAAAGGCAGAGGCGGCGGGCACATTGAACGTTTATATGTATATTGTAATATATGCACAGCTTAACATTAAAGATGGCAGGTTCGTCAGCGCAGTCTACTAAGTTTACATTTCCAGATGGTCCCTGTTCGGCAATTGTTTTTGGCAGACAGGATGTGGGAAAACCGCATTCATCCTCGACCTACTTGAAGGGCCCTTCTTTGGTGCCTTCGAGCATATTGTAATCCTCTGCCCTACCATACGTTTCAACGAGGCCTATCGGACGCGGTCATGGGTGTGGGATGATTCAGAGGTGTACGTGGCTGATCCAGGGGAGCAGCTGCATGACCACCTGAGGGCTTTCTACCATTGTTTTAAGGGCGAGCCAACCCTGTACATTATTGATGACTGTTCGGCAACAAAGGCCCTAACCAAGAAGAAAGACATGTTATCCGAACTGGCCTTTAGCGGCCGCCATGCGCAGCAAAGTGTCTGGGTCCTCACCCAAAAGTACAACTCTGTGCTGAAGGACTTACGTGAGCAGACTCGCTGGATGGTGCTCTTTCACACCAAGGACCGTGACTCGTTTGAAGACGCCTTACGTGAAAATGATGTAATTCCAACAAAGGAGGAACGTGCCACAGTACGCCAACTACTAGCAAAGACCAAGCACGCAAAACTGCTGCTGAAGACTGATCAGCCTACTGCATATGCCGTCGATTGAAGTGATATTGGCCTTGATAGCAGCCGCTGCCTCAGTAATCAATTTAGGTTTCTTTATCTGGGTAGCGGTGCAGTATTTTGAAGCTCGAAGGCGTATACGTATATTCATGGATCCTGATACCATTATTGATAAACTCCTTGAACAGGACTCGACTGGCTTAGTGGAGACAAAGTCTGGGGGAGCTGAACCTAGTTGCACCCCTAGTGTAGATATGTCTTCTAAGAGAGATAGGCTTGCTGCCGTCATAGCCGGAGGTCAGGGCCGTCAGTACCTTGGTTTGAAGCGCCTTACAATTGACCAGGTTGAATCAATGTCTGATGAAGAGATCATAAAGCTGTATGTGAGATACGAGGCTCGGCTAGGTGCCAGCATGACACGTACTCTAGGTCAGACACTGCTACAGCTGTACTCAGGTATTGCTTGTATGTTTCTACCAATCCCACCAGAACACCAGCCAAGGCTAATTGCAGACCTCGAGACGGACCCGTTCGTTGGACACGCGCTAAGCACTGCCACTTGTGAGCTATATCATCGCTATGGTATGTTTTTAGCTCCCTTAACTGCGGCTTTAACAACAGTTAAGCACTGTCAATTTGGAAAAACAAGCACCGAAACAACAGGGGCCGGTGGAGAGGAAGACACCACTTCCTTGCTATAGTATGTGTTTAACTCCGCTATAGCATGTGCTTAACTCCGCTATAGCATGTGCTTAACTCCGCTACAACAGGTGCTTACTAAGAGCTGTCAATTGGACAAATAAATTTAGTAAGTAAACATGGAAGAAACGAACACGAATCAAGGGGAGACAACACCGGTGGAGATAACGTCAGTGACAAAAAACGCTAAAAGGGTTGCGGCAGGACGAAAGGGTGCTGCAGCTCGAAAAGCCAATCAAAATAAGCTTCTGAGAGAGCTCCGAGAGGCTAAGGCAGCGCTTACAGATGGTAGAGATGAAGCTGTGGAACCAATATCAACGAGCAAACCTCTGGAAAGGTGGACGTGGCCAACATGGGCTATGCCTTTGGTTGTCGGCGGTGTTGGCGTGTTGGCATTGTATTACTACAGGCACCAGATGGTAGCCTCACACCCTAAACAGGTTGTGGTACAAAAGCCTCCAGACGCTCATTTAAAGGATCCGTTTTATATGGAATAAGATGACAACACCAATTACTGATGGAAAAATGCCCGGTATTTCAATAGGTTATGCCAAGCTTGCTACGATGGCTCTGAGTGGTGGGGTGCCACGTCTTGATTTCACCCCACGGGACCTGGCTATGGCTGTTGCCGATGTATCACTAGCTATGGCCACAAAGGATATGCTAATTAAACAAGGAATCTTACCAGTTGATATACTGAAGTAATGGCCACACTTGCTCTACTTGTTGGGGGTGCTCTTGTTAACGCCCTTGCATTCTCTGGGAGCAACTTTTTATTCTCTAAATTACGAGGCAGCCAAGTGGACGCGGAACGTAAACGCCATGATATGGCAATCGAGCAGCTTCAATCTGCTCAGGCAGCATGGGCCAAGAAGAGAACTGAGCGCTTAGACTTCATCAATGAGCAACTGCGCCGCCAGGGCCACGCCGAGCATACTTTTAAGGATGCGGACGAGGCTATGCGTGAGTACGCCTTAATTACGAATAAAACCGTCAACCCGCTGGGCTCTGAGCCGCAGCTTTCAGACTTCTACGAGCCCTCAGATGAACAGAGGGGGCGTGAGGTGGCGTTCATTATACTGGGTATGGCTGCGACTGGGCTGGTTGCATACAGGCTTGCTAAGTAGGTCATTTGGAGACTCGAACGTTTACTGTATATGGATCGTCGCATGCAAGAGATCTACTATAGTCCTAAGGGATACTAGAAAGGCATTACTGCTATCAAGAAGCTTGCGACAGAAGCGAGGGTTTCTGAGGAAGTTGCCAGGGGGTGACTAACAAAGCAAGCTATATGGCAAATCTACCTGCCAGTGCCAAAACACATTCCCAGGCCAAAGTTTGATGTCCCTGTCCCCAATGAGGTTCGCCAAGCCGATCTCTTATTTCTTCCTCATGACGTTGTGAAGCGCCGGACTTACAAGTATGCCCTAACATTGGTTGATGTGGCCTCGCGCTACAAAGCGGCTTAGCCATTGACTACAAAAGAGGCTAAGGAGGTCGCAGGTGCACCTGAGAGGATATACAAACGAGGACCGATGCATTGGCCTAAACTACTTCAGGTGGACCCCGGACGGGAGTTTATGGGTGCAGCGAATCAGCTGTTAGTAAAACATGGAGTATCAGTCAGGCGTGGCCGTGTGAATATCCATTGAGACCAGGGTATAGTGGAACGCTTTAACCGAACCTTTGCTGAACGACTCTTTGGTCACCAGTATGCCGTAGAGTTAAGGGATACTGGAAAACGATCGACTGAGTAGGTTTCTCGACTGCAGGCTGTAGTCTCTGCGATAAATAATGAGGTGACCCGCTTGACTGGAAAAAAACCTAAAGATGCTATAAAGGCAAAACGAGTTGCACAAAAGCCCTCTGCAGTCGTACCAGGGTGCCCTCTGGGGATCAAAGAGCAAAAGCTTCCCTCTGATGTTGGCGTTCGCTACCTCTACCAGCCTGGTGAGGCAGAGCAAGACCACCAGGGGGCCACTGACCCTGTGTGGTCGCTCAATGTTTACCGGATTGGAAGCTCTGTCACTAAATCTGGTGAGCCTGTACTATACTATTTGCTGGATGGACCTCTCCGTGGCTTTGTAAAGGAGGAGTTGCTTTTGGTGCCGTCCGATACCCAGTTGCCGCCAGACGGTATTACCAATTAGACTAATAGATATCTATATATATAACAATGGTAGTATTTGACAATAAGTGCCCATGGATATTGCTCGGAAAGAAAGTCCCCTGTAACAGGCCCTGTACGCAAGAGCAAGAGTTTTGTAACTAACACAGATATAAGATAAAACATGGTGTCATTAATCGTCTTTGTACGGGTTGTCAGAAGGCTATAAAAAATAATAAGGTAGGATTGTGCATGGATTGTGGGTTCGATAAAGTCAACCACAGTCGTGTTTGTCTTGCCCAAAAGATTGTTTCACAACGGCCTATAGCTGGGGACACACCAGTCGGCGCCACTGAACGGGGATTCCCAACTGTATAAAAATAGAAATCTTGTGGCGCTGTCAACAACATGGTTTGTCGGCTATGTGCGACGAAGCTTGGCACCTTGTCAGAGACGGGTGTTTACTGCATAGGTCAAAGTCCGCTCGCTGTATTGTTGTTGCCTTTTGTGTATCAACGAATTCCCTTTTAGACTAATGGAACTGTATAGTAAACATGACTCATAATCAGCGAGCACGTGAAGCCCAAAATGATTATGTTTCAATTCACGGTTTTAAGCCTCCTTATCCACACTGTAAGGTTGCACTCAAAGCACTCCTAGTGCATAATGAATATGACCGTACATACAAGGAGATGTTTGCTAGATTAAAGGCTGGGGTGGCACGCACCCCTGTCCCCACTGCTGCCCCACGCAGACCAGTCCCTGCCCCACGCAGACCTGTCCCTGCCCCACGCATCCCCGCCACCCAGTCCCCAGTCCCCACAGCGCGTCTTGCCTTCAAGAAGTGGGCTGTTAAAAACTATTTGCGTGAATGGGTGATGAACGTTCCTGAGTCTCACCCCCTTAGCTCGGACCTTTTGATGTTCTTTAAGGGCATGCGTCGGAAGATGCATATAGTTTTGACTGGTGAGCTGGAAGAGCTAGGTGGAATCAAGTGTCAGTTTGCCCTTAAGGTAAGACTCTCCAAGCACGCCGATGATGACAGCACTGATTATTTTGAGCCTGTGTTGCGTAATAAGCAGCAGGTGGTTCTCTCCTCAGAAGATATTAACGATGAGCTGGACCAGTGCAATGCTAATATCCAAGAGCGGTTGGAGAAGTGGACCAACCAAGGTTCTGGCTGGGAGTTTCAGGCGGTCACAACTCTGTGGATTGATATTGCCAACTACCAGCCATTGAAAGGTGGCTCCTACCTGAAACTGCCGAGAAAGCTGGCGGTAAAGAAGGCAATTAGAAACGTAAAAAACACAAACGACCCACACTGCGTTCTATATTCCATTGAAGCGGCTCTGCACCCGGTTGCCAAGAACCCGCAGCGACCATCGAAATATAACATTAAGCCGCTCTTAAGACTCTTAGAAGGAAAAGGCGTGGACTATCCAACACCTATCTCGCAGATTGAGAAGATAGAAAAACATGCTAAAGTAGGCGGCTTGAATGTCTTTGGCTGGGATGGAAAGGCCACCAACGTTCACCGTATCAGCAGACAGCCTGGTCCATGTATAAACCTCATGCTGATTGAGGAGGAGGGTAGGTTTCATTACACGCAGATCGAAGACCTGAACCGCCTGCTGTATGACCAGAGTAAACATGGGGGACTACCATGACCTTTACTTACGCACGGATGTACTGCTCCTGGCCGATGTGTTTGAAACATTCCGCAAAACCTGTCTTAAGCAATACGGGTTGGATCCGGCCCACTACTATACCAGCCCCGGTTTGTCGTGGGATGCGCTTCTTAAGAGCACAGGGGTGGAACTCGAGCTTCTCACCGATTATGACAAGCACCTGTTGATTGAGAAGGGGCTGCGCGGTGGGATAAGCATGGTATCACATCGCCACGCTAAAGCGAACAACCCATACGTGGAGGGCTTTGAGCAGGATAAGCCAGCGAGCTATATCCAGTACCTCGATGCCAACAACCTGTATGGGTGGGCGATGAGCCAAGCCCTACCTACTTCGGGTATTGAGTGGGTGGAACGGCCTGAGAACCTAGAGATCCAGGACCATCCCGATGATGCTGAAACAGGGTATATACTTGAGGTTGACTTGGAGTATCCTGCTGCGCTTCATGACGAACACAACGATTACCCCCTAGCGCCGGAGCGGCTTCTTGTGCAAAATGAGTGGTTGTCAGACTACCAGAAAGATCTCCTAGGTGCATTGGGGAGCTGCAAGCAGATGTGGAACATATATGGGAGGAGAAGGTGGACCTTGAGAATGATGTGAGGGATTTGGAATCAAAGTATGAGGACCTTTTGGAGCGCGTGAGTCGTTTAGAAGAGCTTATTCCTCAGGGTCCTGGTGTAGAGGAGAAGGTGAGGGAATTGGAATCGAAGTATGAGGACCTTTTGGAGCGCGTGAGTCGTTTAGAAGAGCTTATTCCTAAGAGTCCTGTTGTAGATGGTTGACATTGCTGTCGCCCTCTTTAGTGGGCCTATACCATAGGGGCTGGAAGGGCTGGGCTCATATGGTGGGGGGAGGTGCGAGCGTTTCGCTGGCTCATGTGAGTCACCCTGTATATGTGTGTTTTCTGGGTTGCACCATATGAGATAGGTGTGTCATAATCATATGAGACAGGTGTGCCAGTACCGCTCGCACATGTGAGTCAGCCTGTGTGTGTGTGTGTTTTCTGGGTTGCACCATATGAGATAGGTGTGTCATAATCATATGAGACTGGTGTGCCAGAACCGCTACTCCCTATACTACTAAGACTGTTCGCAAAGAGAACTTGACTATGAAACATCAACCGAATAATTTTAACAATTAATGGTTGCCATTCACTCCCTTCACTAGGCTTCAGCCATGAAGACAGATATGGTGTTATATGGACATTATGGTCAGACATAGTCATAATGTGTATGGTACTGCGCTGTTTGGCAAGTTGTGATTGAAGAGACTAATGTTGCAGCACAATTGATGGTTTTAACTGCCCTGCATGATTGCCATGGTAGGTTTTATAAATTTAACAAAACATATCAGTGGCTGCTTATCCACTGTCACTTGGTGTTTCATAAACTTAACTATTGCCAATTATCTTAATATGATAGACCTCAAAGGTCAGCGGGTCCTCAGATTGCAATTATAAACAATACTTGGTGGTAGTCATATTTCTGATGTTGGATCTAAATTGTAAAGAGGTTGTCTGATGTTATGACCAAATAACAATTTGAATTCACAACATCACATACATATTGTTCTGTTGCCTATCCAAGCAATGGCCAATGTAATGGTCCATCAAAAGCGTGAATAAGTTGATGGTGCAAATACAGACTTGAATTGCATAACTATTTAATTGCATAATAAATGAACATCTATGCTATAAACACCATGACTATGATTATTATACAATTTGACAGTAGATAATATTGACTGTTCTCAGCCGAACAGCCGATGTGGCCTTACATAAGTTTCATGGCATTGAATTATGTGATCTGACCTTTGAAGGTATCCTATAAGTTAGTGTGGAAACATTTTATAAGGTGTTATATTGTGAAAATGTATAACCAGCATCTGTATACTGGGTCTCTATTTTCTAACTGCATTGCTTTCCTAGCTTCCATTCCTTTTTAGTTCTCTAATAAAGATGCAGATTAAAATGCATTATCATTTATATAGAGCTCTGTTAAAGTTTGGGCCCATGTACTGTGAATATGGAAGAAATTCTATTCTGAACCAACCAGATATGTATATTACCACAAATCTAACCATATATGTTTCATTGATATAGGTACCTATGTCATATTTCAAATGTATGTGCTTTTGTTTATTAGATACTGAACCAGCAACCCAAGCAAGTACCAGCTATGCCACAAGTCTGACTAGAACTAAAAGCCCAGTAGACCCCGGACTTAAAGATGCCAACAAAAACAACTTCTAATGACTCTGAGTCAGATCAGGATGTCTCGAGCAGAACATACATCAAAGATACAGGTGAGTATCTTTCATTCCTCTGTGGTCTGTTAACTAGTGACAAGGTATAAACCAACGAAAGGTTTCTTTGCATTATAAATGAATTCTAGTTAAGTGACCTTCATATAAAAGGCACTACCCACTGCATGGTCTATAAAGGCCTGTGCTATATTGTGAAAGTCATTACAAGTCTGCTGTAACTAGAAACTAATAGCGAATCAATATATCAATACACATGCAGACCACTTCTACTGGGATACAAGGCAGACCCAAGCTCTACAACTTGCCTTCAGAAGTAGCATTCAGATCCTCAGTCTAAGGAAACTACTCCCAGGTATGGTATATACACTTCAGAATATATTGTATTAATCAGGATAAATTTGACAGAAAGATCATTCCCAGTTTATGGTAGATGTCATATATGATATACAATTGTGGCACAATTGTGGTAGAGGCTGAATTTTTATTTAAGCTTGTAGATTAGCCATGCACTGCCATGTGATGTTTCATGATTATGTTACTTTATCTGAAGCTTTATCAGTAAGATATCTACTATTCTCAGCATTACACTGCAGACAGATTATTACAAAAAAGTTGTAGCTACACTCACTAAATGTACAATCTGTGTAGCTCAAAAATAATCTCTCTTATTGTTCTGTGCATCTATCTGAAGATGTCATGGTCAATCTAAAACCTGCTGAGGTGCTGCAATCATGTGTTCAGCAGCAATTTTGTCTGTAAAACATTTATGGTCACCATCTTATACAGAATGCATGTGACACTATTCATTTGACACTACCCTCACACACAACCTCACTTTGTCACCTGGAGTTGTTCTGCACCATTCAATCAGACAAACGGTAGGTTATAGCTGTACCAGCGAGGATGACCAATCAATCTGAACCATACATCTCTTGCCTTCAGTTTTGGTTAAATAGTAGAACTGTTATCTCTGGATTAGTGGTGCCAAGTAACTTACTTAATATGTGTACATGTTGATTGTTTCAGGGAAGAAAAAAGTTCTTAAGTCACATGTCAATTGGACGTTCTCTACTTGGAAAAAATATGAATGAGCAGCCAAGTTCCAATGGGCTTTGTACCACCTCTTAATTATGCTTGAAATGCCATTAACTATACATAATTGTAATGAGCGGGTGCTGGTTCCAAATGGATGTGCCACAAACTCTTAATGATCCTTGAAATGTCAATAAACATACATGATTGTCATACAAGTGACCTTTTTAATCGCTATATAGTTTATAGACAATATTACACATGCCCAGTTAATGATGCAATAATATTTCATCATTGCTTTTGACAGTTCAAAACAATTTTTAAAACTGTTTATCTATCGTCTCAATGTTAAAATTATGTTTACCAGTCGCCTTACGTGTTCCATAGCTGTGATATTAATGTTGTGTTACCTGCATTTCAAATCCAACCCCTTTCAAAACAAATTATGGCCATATGAAACCTGTTCCCTGGGGAGAACTATGAATGTATTACGAGAGCAGATGATATAATCAGAAACAATAGAGGTAACATAGAGGTAGTACGAATATCATTAAGTTATTAGTGTGCATTTCTATGAACTAGAGCAAAAAACGCTATCCCGTTTGCGAGCTACATTGGATGATTAAGCGTTATTATGAACCACGGAGACGCCACCATGGACAAACAAACAGCCATATCGAGCATAAGAGTGGGAGCCACATCAGTGTTGTTATATTAGTAGCAGATGATGATCTTTGTGCAGAGTGTGTGCAAGATTGGGATTAACCTCGCTTGAAACATCGATGATCACTTAGCGACGAAGCGTATAGGTCTCGGACAGGATGTGGAATGATACAGAACTATGTTCGTGTTTTCTCAATGATAAGAAAGCCGACCCCTGTCCAGTTCTTATTCAGACTCTTGACACATATTGCGCGTTCCATCCCACGAGTTCCTGTACGACTTCCAGTTTCACAGTGTGCGTATCTCGGTTTAGATATATCTATTCATGCGCCTGACCAGGCGCTCGAGAGCGCCAGACATACAGAGCCTTTGCTGCTCCATGTTTGAATTACGTTGGATAGTACTTCTTTCAATATGAAATAAATGAATCGTCTTTAATTAAACATGCATTGCCCCTTAACTGCACGTTAATTTGTTGCTTATTATAATTTCTAATTAAGATTACCCGTCATACAGACAGGAATGAAAGACATACCCCATGGCATAGATGCAAACATTTAATTCCCGCCACAACATGTTCACCACACTGTCGCATAATGGTTGGTTTTTGTTGTGTCCCAAAGCGTTTTGGTTTCTGTCCCAAAATAGTTGTTTTTTTGTGATGTTCCAAAATGGTCGGTTTTTTGTTATGTCCCAAAATAGCTGTTCTTTTGCTATGTTCCAAAATAATTGTTTTTTTAAGTGTCCTTAATACCCAAACTATTTTGGAACACCCATTTTGGTACACAAAATATACAAGTTTAATAAAACAATGAAAATCCAAGATAAGTTTACGAAACCAAAAGATGTTACAGACAGACCAACAGAAAACAAGAAATAATCATCATATTGACTGCATGTTTAGTCGCCTCCAATGTCCCAATATGGTTGTTTTTTTTGCTCAATGTCCACAATGGTTGCATTCGTATGTGT
>CM067355.1:25173670-25301332 GCA_034190875.2 Urechis unicinctus
CGAATGTAGTTGGTATACACAAAGAAAAGCTTAAGTACCTGATGTATGCTATGTATTAAGGTGTTTCAGGTATAGTGTAGAGTGAGAACCTAATATACAACATGAATATATATGTTGTACACATAGTTGAGATTGAGTTCATGGTGCACACTATGTTTCAAGGTGTAGGTGTAGTTTCATACTGTGAATTAAGTATATTGCGCACATTGGTTGTCAACCTATGCTATGTGTACAATGTTTTAATTCATATACCTCATAACAAAGTATTTGGTAACACTATGTATCAGGCTTTTGCTGGCTTAGTGCAGGGTGTGATCATATATACTATAAATGTAGATGTTGTAAAAATGATGCAGATTGAATACATGATGTATACTATGTATCTAGGTGTTATTAGTCAAGTGAAAAGTGTGTACAACATTTACATATCATAAATGTAAATGTTATACACAAAGTATATGTTGAGAACATTATGTATGTCATATATCAATGTGTTGTAGGGTGTATAGAGCTTGTAAACCATGATTGTAGATGTTGTACACACAATATATAATTATGTACATGAGGTGTTGTACACATAGTTGAGACTGGGTACATGCTGTATGCTATGTATCAAATGAGCTGTATGCCTTATGAAGGGTATGTAAAACATATATATTTTGAATGTACTGGCTGTGCCACATAATTCCGATTAATTGTATTAAGTTGTCGTAGGCTTTGTAAAGGACGTGAAAAACATCTACACTTTGAATGAAGATATTGTAAACATAATTGAGACTTAGTGCATGATGTTTGCTATGTATCAAGTTTTGGTACGCTTGGTGTTAGGTTTGAACAATATATATACTCTGTTGCAAACATAGCAAAGGTTGAGAACATGATGTATGCTGTGTATCATGTTGTTGTAGGTTTAGGTGAGGGCGTGAGCAACATGTATACTATAAATGTATGTGTGGTACACATCGTGGAGACTGAGTATAGTAGTAGGGTGTGAACAACATATATACTATGAATGTTGGCGTTGTTCTCATAGATAGGGTTGAGTGCATGATGTATGCTATGTATTAGGTTGTTTTGGGGTGCATAGACATGATTTAAGATGTTTCACGCAGTATAGGATGTGTACATGAAGTGTAATATCTATCAATGCGTTGTACACATGATGTTTAATATGAATCATGGTGATGTAAGCATAGCGTAGATTTTATAGACATTCTATAGCTGTATTGTTGAATGTGTAATGTTGAGTAAATAATGTATACTATGTGTAGGGGTGTTGTAGGTGTGGTGTAGAGTGTGTACACTGCAAGGAGTAGTTCATAAAAGCGAATGCGCTCTTTGGTTGTTTGTAACTTTACGGCTGGCAATAAACTTTACAATTAAAAATTTTTTATTTTGTATTCACCACATTGCCTTTCTAAATAGAACTCAGCTAATGAACGGAGTTATTTACATTAGCTGAGGTTGAGCTGCGTGCCTCCATCTATCAGCAAGCATAAGAGCGGTAATTTAGATGTACCGCTAGCAGTGTACATATCTAACAGGCTTTGCATTGTTTAGTGTAGTACAAGGACCTATATTTACAGCTCGGACCACTCAATGTTACGTTGAATCACTATGTTACACCGGTATCAGAAAATCACAATGGGGCCAGATACGTATCATTCGGACCATATTCGTACATGCATATATATATAAAAATATATATATATATATATATATATATATATATATATATATATACCATTACACAAAACATGCACATGAACTAGACATTGTATGTTTCACCCATCAGTCGCAATCATGTAATGCAGCTACAATTAATTTTAATTTGGGGTATATGCTACCTGGACCATAGCTTTGTCAGAAATGGGGCAGATGCTACCCGAGACATGGGGTATTTGATACGCTACATATGGCTCATATGGACCTGTACATGCTTAACCAGTTTACACATGTATCCTATCCAAGATCTAATTTGGTTTGAATGGCGTTGCTATACACTAGCGGTCGAGAATTCGCTACTCAGACACTGGAGTAGTTGGCATCGATATGAGGAACACGCTATTGAAAGTTGGTTTAGCGCCACGAACTCTGAAAAATCGCAGCTGTCTAGCGTTAGGACATGGCAACAAGGATTTTAAGATTCATAGTAACGGGCTCATTTATGTGGTAATGATACGTAAAGTGATAAGATATCATATAACTATGGACATGGTATTATGTCTAATAAGCATCTAGAAATATTGAATCATGTAGAATCCAAACTGCCGCACATGTCAAGTCCGGATAGCTTTAGCTCAACGTGGGCTACCTGTGGTAATGACCACATGATTTGCTGCATAAGATATGGACGTGGAAAACTTTTTGACCTACACATGCCCCCAATCAATTTTGCTGCAGTTTAAAATTGTTAAGCTACACCCGAGGGTGAAGACACTTGGGTTGATATCAGATACATGCTACTATTTGTTCCAATATAACACCCAAATATTGTCCGTAGAATTAATATCTTAAGTTACAAAAGGCTACGTGTCCTAGTTAATACTTATCCCGGGGTGGGGGAAAACGTCCATGAGTATACTTTACGCAGCACTATTTTATCTGAATTATATAGAAGTGAATATTGGTTACAATTATCTAACTCTTTTCTTGATTATGTTGTGGCATTGTATCATAGTTTGCGTAACAAATACCAATGGCTGAGGTAAAAACTGTCGGGTTCCGACCGTACCATGGCCCAGGTAGCGTATACCCCATATTAAGAAAACTGTTTTGACCAATTAGTGGCATTTACAGCATCTAATGAATTATGTACACGCTACCGGTTTGGTATGACTTTGAATTGTTGATTCTTATAATATATAAATTGAGACAATAACGTCTCTAACATCTAAATTCATATAATACGCTACATACTATCACAAAGACATAAAGTCAGCCTTGAGGCAAGATATATGTCCATTCTCAATCGTATACAGTCCACACATGATTCCGTAATCATGACATATATGTAACTTGTTCGCCAATGTCAAGGTGTACTCCCTGTGACCATCCAGAACCTAATGCCATAATCCAATTCCAGAACTCAAAGTAGCCGTTACCTCAAACTAATTGTACCATGTTTCCCACTTCAAGGAGCTTGCATCATGCATCATGTGTCTGAATCTTTGGATTCAAAGCCCGCCGCCCATAGGACAGTTAGACTATTCGTAGATCAGCAGAAAAGTAACGCAAAAGAGCCACGTGTAGGTCAACCTAAAATTGTGAACTGAACCATAAACATATCCATATCAAGCGCTAATAACGTATATAAGAATTTTATTTTACCATGCTTAAGGTAGCGTATTATGTTAAATCTGTTCGGATGAATAATTGTTTGAAAGTTTACTTATCGCCAATGTTCATAAACAACCAAACCAACTATCATAGCAAGCATATGTAATGTCGTGTTTAACCTGTGTCAGGGTGACTCTTTGAGAAGACACATCCAATCTAATGTTTGCGCATTCAACCGATAACAACGGCCATTCAGATTTGTTATTGAATTTAACGAGAGGGTCTTTTAAACACGCAACCAGGTGGCGAACACGACATGTCGACGTGATGGTACACTCTGATGATGTTTCGTACTGTATTGACATCGTGGTTTACGATACACAGAAATTATATTTCCGAACCAGGCAAATTATTTCCGAATGGGTGTAAAACACCAGATTATGCTGCAAATCGATTCAGTCAGGTTTGTTTTATAACCATGTTACTGTACTAAACGTCTCATACACTTTATCAATACTTTGGTTCAATTATTACAGAAATAAGTGCATTACCATGCCTGTCCGTGAAATTTCCCGTAATGACAAGGTATCATTTACCCCGTGAGGCAATGTCGGAACCCTGCCACAAGCAATGAGTCGCAAGTACCCCACCTTCAGCTAGCATGTACCCCATGTCGGTAGCAAATACCCCACATTGGGGTACTTGCTACTTTACAATGGGGTATATGCTACCTAGGAGGTAGAAAATACCCCTTCACTATGGTCATCATCATCATCATCATCATCTTCATCATCATCATCATCGTCATCATTATCATCATCATCATCATCATCTGCAGCAGCAGCAGTCACAGCAGCAGCATCATTATCGTCCAAATCGTTATCATCATCATCATCATTGCCATCATCATTACTTCATTATCATTTTCATCAGCCTCATCATTACCATTATAATCAACGTAACATATCATACGTACACAATAAATCCTAGACACCATAACGAAGCTTTACAAAATGATGGGATAATTTGATATTTCTGCGGTACTTTTCAATTTGACTAACATTAGATGGGTCTCTAATATATCAATCAATTATTAATTTTCGTGTGGCATTATAGAGGCTTGCACGTTGGTCTCAATGACTGAATAAGTTTATTCGAGCGCTTGTTACTGGGCTGGTCTTCATAAATCACGCAACTAATTACCCCGGAGTCCCGTAGTGTTAGTGGTATCGGTGTGAACGGTTACTCGAATATGCCCTGTAGCTAATGACATGATCGACATCATCCTCATCATCAGCAACAGCCCCCTCCACCATCCACACGTAGTCAACCAACTCGGTTGTCAACAGAAAGTCACCTACGGGGACGGAGTAGTCATCTTCAACGAGATAATGAGATAACTAGATTGAGAGACTGCACCCTATATTAAATATTTGCGTATGAAAAGGTCATGCGCGTTTCGTATCCACATTAAATGACCCAACTGACCCACACAAACATACACGCACACATTTATAAGCATATTCAAACATGTGCTTGCACACGCATGGGCACCGAAAATACACATCTGGACGAAAACAAATGTAGTGATACACAAGATGAATGCATGGGGTATACTGATGTGAGCTAACAAGTATATTCCATCGTCTTTGGGGATGACATGAATTTACCACGTGTATAGAGTTTTCCTTTGTACCGATAAAAACCCGTTTCTTACCAAAACGCTAAACTTAAGATTTATTTATTTTTCATGCCCCAATAATGTCAAGATCTTGATAGTACCTCCAGCAGATGGAAAAGTTCTGTTTTTTTTTATGTTCATTGATGACCCATGTGGCTCAATTTGGTTCTTGTACGACGTTAACTGTAACAGATATAGGACGACCTAGCTGAACTCATCTGAACGTAAAAGAAGCACATCCACTTTTCGATTGCGTAGCCAACAATGCCCAAATGTGATGAATTCCTTTCCCCTGCCAGTTATATGCAACCTGACTGTCAGAGTATGACCTACCAGTATAATACCAACATGGATATCACACATTGGTAACATTGATCACTGTTGTGATACTGCGATAGTATATTCATGTGTATGATATCCTGACGGTATCGTGCTGAAATGTCCGATGCATAGCACAGCAGGGAAAAGTGCGCTCGTATCAGCTAGTGCATGCCACAAATTACTGTCGACGTTTTTTTGCGTGGCATTCATTTGGTTTTAAAAAATAACTGTCGAACTCAACCTTACTCGTCTTAAGCACACGCTAATTCACAGACCATGAACTACACAACCGGAATGATTAGTCTCTCAGCAACTGCATAGTTTCTGCTAACATAGTATATGGTAGGCTAATGATGTTTGGTCAGATGATCGTCAGCACCTGGTTGTGACAGGCTTTAATTGTTGTCCTCAGAACCCCTTTGTTGGCATTTGGGGATAGCATTGTGACTATATCATCACTGTGTATGAATGTGGCCTGTCTATCACAGCAACTTTTATAAATGCTGCTGCTGACTTTAGATATCATATTGGCCGAATAAAAAGTATAGCTATCGGTAATTTTTTTGAGTACTGTCAAATCAATACGAGACTCAAGTGTACCAAGATCCAACATGTTTGACTGAAAGTGGTTTTAAATAGTACACCGGTAACAACATAACCTCGGCCTCACAGACGTCGTGTTAAGAGTTCTTACCAATACCATATTTTCTTGCAGCCCGACAAGTGTCGATTCATAACAAATTAAAATTAAATGCATGATACTAATCGAAATAAGAATGTGATGTCGTTGGAGACAATACCGCCACCAGCCAGGAATCGAACTATATAACAAGAGGACATTATGAGCTCATAGTATAATAATGAATAGAAGACTTATAGAACTGGAAAATATATTATTACATCGTTGATGATCATACTGCATTGGCTTATTATAAACTGGTCAATCGTTAGTACTTTATCAAACTTCTCAAACGTCCAGTAGTGTCATCCACGACGCAGGAAAAGCATAACTTCATGCAGGGAAAGCATAACTTCATGCAGGGAAAGCATAACTTCATACAGGGAAAGCATAACTTCATGCAGGGAAAGCATAACTTCATGCAGGGAAAGCATAACTTCATGCAGGGAAAGCATAACTTCATGCTGGTAAGTGGACTTATTTCTCGTAATTAGTCGTTAGAAAAACTGCCACGAAGGAGTGTAGTTCAAAAGCAACTGATATTCACAGTAGGTTTGAACGTGTATCGAGTATATCAATGGTTTCACGTGCATCGACAAAACGTACTGTGTTTGAAACCTTCAGTGCGTGATACATAAAATAAATATAAACCATTATTATTCGAGCATTGAATGACAGCATATGGCGATATAGTAATAACATTGATCATCAGCGAGTTGTTACGAATTTGCAGCGTTGGCGATTTATCACAGATGTAGATATCTAAACCAGCCGCTACACATGTAGCTGGGACATGTGTAGCGGCAGTCATTTACAGCCATTCACAACCAATCTGGCCGACATTAACAACTGTGTTTAATACACTGGATTTTTGACAGTAACGCTCGAATAGCCAATCTTACATATATCGGTAATGCGTAGATGGCTAGCGTTTCATGCTGAATTTGATGCAGCTAAGCGGCGTCGTTTGGAATCTTTGCACATACAGTAAACACTCGTTATTGGGTTTTGTCAAATATCAGCGCCCTGTGGTTGCCTGGCGATGAATGTGTTCTTTCGTTGTGCTTGATAATGTACTTTATTCTCCAATGTCGTTATTTGATATACCTATGGCCTATGTCTATTTAATATAGCCGTATAGCGACATTTTGGCGGATATCAGTGTGAATACCCCTATTAAAAATGAGTCACCACAGATTGCACCCCATGGAAATAAATAATTTAGGGCAATGGGTCATAGCAGGTTACCATGGCAATATATTGAGTATAAATGTTGATTCGATAATATCCAGCTTAAACATCGCAACTCGGAGATGAGAGAACAGAAGGCTTGTGATACATTACCGCTTAATGGCGTGGTTTATCCGCATAATATACCCGTTGTCTACATAATATTCTTATGTCCATCATCAAAAGCACAATGTTCACTGGAACGTAGGGCTTTTAATAACCTTTCTTGTCAATTTATGTGAGTTAAGCGTTTTTACCATATTTTGCACACTCTACACCTGATGCGTGATCAACAATTCCAGCGTCTTTCCCTACACACCAATATACATCAAACCAGAGAGGCTAATGCACTGCACGTGACATATCCCAGACAATCACATGACAGGATGAGCCAGCTTTTGTTATTGACAGAGATCCTTATTGTGCAGCAAGCAAATGTTATTACACCTCGTTGCTTGACGTCATAAGGGATGTCCTTCAATCACCAAATGGCTTCCTATTAGCCCACAACATATTTTGTGGGATATCATCAAAAGCATTTTGCATCGAATTATTTACGGGACCCATCAAATGACCATTTTACGTGCCATTGCTTAGTATCAGTCTCTTAAGATTAGCAAGAGCTTGAACCAAAAACTGCGAAACTTCTATAACAAATTCGAAACAAAATAAATGTCATATCACTTTTATTGACCCGTATCGCATTGTGTTCAAAACGATTAAGGCCACAATTGAATAGTAGGTATCGACCGTCAGCTATATGTTTAAATACAACAATAAATGGATATAAGTTGGTAAACGCAACGGTTCCTGACGAACTGCTCTGTTGTCTCAAAGTGTCACACCGAAAAGGTTTCTAAGAGACCTACTAAATTAGCAACTTCATCCATGACAATCATAGAAGAGACTTGTACGATTAATATTGATTTCCGATTCCCAACAGTAAATATAGATGAATGAATGAAGTTTTCTATTATTGCGTCTCTAGGAACCACTAGCAATATTGTTGCGTCCCGATGTTATTTATGGCTTACGTCAAGCATCACGACAAATTATGCACACACCGTTACTATATTATTCGCGAGCCATCGATGGAGTAGCTAAGCAATTACATGGGAGAAAAACGTCTACAAGTAGATAAGCATATTCTTACGTTTTCGCAGTAACAATAATATAAATCTAATCCGCTTAAGGAAAGCACGCTCAACAAACCCTCGTAAAATCCATCCATAAATAAGCTTAGAAGTCATACACGCTGGTTTTGTCAAGGGGTTAGTTTGCTGACGCTAGCCACCTGATGAGCTGCGATTCAAGGAAATAAACCATAGATACATTATGCACAACATGACTCCGTTAGTTGAACAGCTAAAAGTTCTTGTTTTAGCGCCATCATGAATAGACGCTAGTATTTTAATTTGCAGAGCCACAATTATGGTATGACAAACGTTGTACATTTTATTCGCATATTGCACACATCTAGGTTGTAGGAGCTATATGCGTAATGTTATTTTTTTCACCAGCAAATTACCCTCTACAAATTTTAATGACGTCGTTTAAAGACAATATTTTTTTGTCCGATCCGATAAAGGTAAAATAAAAAAGCAAGCGGCCTGTTTATGGTATAGCATATATCCGATGAAAAATAAATTCAAATAATCACAGGTCACCTCTATGCGGCTACAGGACTTGATTTGTATGCAAAAGAAACCCCGAACAGTAAGCATATATAAACATGTATCAGGTGCATTTGCGCATTCGACGCACATGGTCTTAAGCCTGAACATGATAGATTAGGCACGATATCTAAGAGCTAATGGCTAGGCGTAAATGGCTCCCTTCTGATCACATAGCTTGTCATTACGTCCATGTTTGCTCAATGGAGAGTATATGTAGCCATGCAGCAATCCGACATACGTTGCATCCCAAATCATATGGTGAATGTATGTCCGGGGCCGATCGAAGATGAGCGTGTTATGCACTCATTCAAAGGTTCAGCATATAACCGGTCTGGGTGATCCCTCTTATCTTAGCTAATAAGCTCGGTAATGAAATGCTTTCAAACATACAAAATCAATTTCTAGTTTGTATGAATTGTGATAATATCCTACATTTCCTATTAAATATTGACTAGCACACCTGCTGAAATGCTTAAGATACTGTACGATACAAACAGAGGACGATATTCGGCGTCTAATGGAAATGGCCCATGCTTCATCAAAACGAAAGTGTTACGCATCTCTCATATTTTCAGGCAACGGATATGTCTGAGCATTCTAACAAACTACAATCCAAATGCAATATGAAAAATAATCAGCCATTGCAATATCGATAGCGATACCGTCACTTAATTTAACACTTAACTCTCTGCTGAAAATTATATTTGCAGAACGAAATGTGTAGCCTTGGTTTGCTAACTGGAGTAAATAGATAATTGTGGCGCAAGTAAACGTATTTTGATTAATGTGACAAGCATCTGCCATTTAAATCAATACATTGGTCTTCGACGATTGTTTTATTGTTGTTTTATTGCGAATAGACGAAGCGTAATCACTTGTAAATTGTGATGTTCATAACAGTGTCTAGAGCGTGTATGTATTTTGTTCCGGTCGATCCAAGTTGCTGGAAACATAATCGATGGTATTCGTTTTTTGTCTATATTTGACAGCTACAGCAATATTCGGTAGTGCTGACGAATTATAAAAGTAAATCTAAATATTCACGAAAAGCTAGCTATCTATTAGAGCTATACACATGACTTGATATCGAGTGAAAGTATTTTAGCGACTCCATCACTACCCTACCTCTCACCAACTATGTTCGGTGCACGGGGCAAAAAAATACTCGTTTAGAGCCATGACACCGATATAGATTTGCTCAACAGAGGTAAACATGTTATTGCGGTTTCAAATATAAACCACTCGTTTGTGGACCTTTAATCATTGCCGAATGCCTAGCGGGCCTTGTAAGATAAGCCACTAGTAACCCCTCCGAATCCTTTGTATAGGAGCTGAACAGGTAATGAATCATTGCAAGGACACGACATACGTAATGCCTCGTGTGTCATACCGTAATGGACGCTTTGTAGAACTTAAGTCAAAGTTTTGTCTATGCTACATAATCTTGATGATCAACCGGTTTCGATAGGTTACCTTAACAACAAGTGATGACTCTTGAATGTCAAGGGCTGCACGCCATCGACATTTGACAAACTGCGGTTCCGACCATAGCTGTTGTATCGTTGAATATGATTGTAAGAGTACAACATGCACATGCACTGGAACGGAATTATTCAACAAATATAATCGCGCTTCACAGCCTACCTTGCCATCGTTTACTCGATAATATGGGAAGAAAGCATAGAATGCTAACAAATCCAGTGGGGATGTTAAATACGTTTCAGCCTATGAATTGCCGATTGATAATCTGATTCTCTGCAGACATTTGTAAGTTATTTGCTATCGTGCCTCTATATTACCTGTATTTTTGCAATCACCATCGTCTTGCCATAACTCAATGATATGGCGAAGTGTAGTTGATTGCTCTCCTTGTTAGCTCTTAGCTGACTTCGCTTGAATGTGAACGACAATAACTAGTTAAACAAAGTATATCTAGCTATTCAAGGCCTCATATTCGGTATATTATTATATATATTTTGGACTGTCAAATTGCAATAACCTACCATCTGTATTGGCGCGAGCCATGCTCGAGGCATCTTTCGTGTGCATTATCCCCGCATTATAGTAGAATATTTGGGTGATACCGGCCGTGTACCATCGTGTTAGGAATACTTTTTTATGTTTCCAGCCTAAGATAGTAAAGAATGAGTGGTAAGCATTGAACCTACCATATGCTTAGTATGATAAATGTTACATTTGAATCAGCCTAACTATTAATCACTGCGAATTACATGGCGTTGTCATTTGTCAAAAAAGGCCATTACACTAAGCGTCCGTAAAAATATTTACAACACAACCTCGTATCGGCTCCTACTGCAAGCGTATTAATGGCTGTGCTAGTGCTACCCCTCTTTGGCTGTAGCAAATCAAGCCTTGACATCATCATGCGGGGCAACAGTAGATTGGTGGCCCGACGCTACAACGTGGAATCAATAAGATCATCCAATGCAGTTGATTGCCAAGTGTTTACCGATGCATTCAGCATTCAGCAATCAGCTGTGTCAGGTGATTAGATTGTTTGCCATTTATAAACCACAATACATGCATTACCATGGTTCAGCCTTTCAACAAACGCATGCATAAATAAAGTGGTATGGCAACAATTTCGCATGGGGGAATTGTAAAGGAAATAAATATTTCATTGACGGCATTGCGCTTTCAGGTCCTAGATATAACAAGCAGGTCGTCTTTAAACATTTGTCGCATGAAGTATCATAGCTAGGTATAATGTGCGGGGTAGTTAATCCCGACCGCGTGGCAACAACGACAATAAATTCATAAGACAAGTAAGTCAGTGCGGGCAATGTTTTAATGAGTCGAATCGGTGCAGTAACCATGTTTCGTGTGCGAGGCAGTCTCTATTTGCATTATTCGTTTTTTCTATTTAGTATTGGCCTGAGCTTAGTGACCTTACGGCTTTGCACAGGGGATGGTGTGAAAGATGCAGAACATATGCAACGAGCGGATCTTGTCACTAACTTCTAACGGCTGTATTGAATTTGATATGCATCGACAAAGACACTGATCGAATAATGATGCAAATGCATGTACATTGATTATAATGCATTTATATTAAACCGCAACATTTGACTTCGAAACCCATTATTTGTTATCGCGAATGCATTAAGGTAAATATGTTAACCAAGAAAGTTGGCATTTTGCCAGGGTTGTTTCATCGATTACAAATTTCTGGTTGGTTATTTCTGATCGGAAATGAAATATTGTCTGAAGTTGTGCCACATCTTATCTGTTATGAGGCGATGATCACCACGAATGCTATAGAATCAACACTGACCTTTCGCATTGATGGTGTTTTGGATTATAGCGCCATGCATATGTTGTGCAACATGCATATTTTATGCAGCACATAACGCAGCACATAACGCAAGATATAACCGAATTTGATATATCGGCAAACCCGGATTGGATATAGTGCAATGTGTCGATATGCTTTGGGTTGAACATCTTACGCTGAGGACGGAGCTTGGGTACGCTTGATGGATAAACGCAGCTGGTTTGATAACGTATGGGCGAAGGTAGTCCGTGTGTAGTTAATCAGAACGATTTCCAATATAATTTACATTATGATTATAGTAACCATCGTAGAAGTCTATCATTTATAACGATATAGAAAAGAAGAATAACTTATAGTGATGGATAGAAGAAACACCGTTCATTCCATAGGTGGTCTGATAAAGGTCATCCTCAAATGACGACCATTATTGACGGTTTAAAACCGAACTTACTACCTAACAAAATGTTGCATAAAATAATATTTATTACGCGATAATAAGAGCTAATTTAGGATATTGTCGTTGATATTGCTTGTGACGATACTGACTTTGTAAGACTCGTTCTTGAGCTAATGATAAGGAAGTATATATAAGCATATCAGTGTTGACGCATAACTAGAGAGAAATCCAGTGGTGTCTTTCTTCCCTCAGCATACGTTATGTTAATTATGATGAACACTTGTTTCTTATTCCACCTCATGCAATCTGTTTAGCGCAATGACAACCAAGATCAATTGTTATATAGTGTATTACGCGGTATGTAACGATTCACACAACATCGTCAAGGCTTTCATCGCGTATTATAAACATTTATTGTGCCAGTGCCCATGGACAATGTTGCGTCTTTAATTCTCTAATTAGCATATTAAGCATTACTGAGATCATAACAATGCTCCTTTACTAGAAATTAAAATATATTCTTGCTAAACATTGTGTTTGTTGTCCTAGGCCGGTAATATCTGCACAAAAATTTGGTTCCAAATCTTTCAAAACGTTTGTTACACGTGCCAATATAATAAGTCGGATCAGTCAATAATGGGCATTCGGGGTCCGGTGTGTCTCCTGGGATACATAACAGAGTGAGCACTTCCTCGAGAATAATGTTTGTGTACACCACTCAAATCAAATCAAATTAATCACAACTGAAAATGGTGCGGATTAATAGATAACCTTGATCTGGCAATAAGAGTGTTATAATATTTGAATATCTGAGGTCAAACAGAGGTTTCGATAATAGCTGTATTTCCTACTGCTGTTCCGAACTTGTTTGCTGTGAGTCTGCACGCGGATATCATGCATATTGCTGACATTACTTCGCCAAAGCCTGCAGAGAGTGTCATTCAACAAACAATCAATTAATGAATGTGGTGTTTTGGCCAACATCAGCATATCAGTACCAGTACCATAAATTAGTTTGATAGGAGAAGATGTGGTTGTCTGAACACTGGAAAATGGGTCTTACAAATTAAACAAATGTTATGATGTTAGCTTTATTATATAGAGACCCCTTCACAATGCTTTAACTGGATATATTAGTGCGATGATAATTATCGCGATAAACACGGAGAGTGAAAACGCAATCATTTTTTGTTCAGGCGATAATTTATCCGTACTGGCATATTTGAAAAATGCATTAATATGTAAGCAAAAATAAATGTGCCGAGCAAGCTGCCGTTGCGACAAATTTACTTGAAAAAGGGCTTTTCCCTGTCACATATGCAATGGGAATCATTAACGATTGCTTCTGTAAGACGTGGCACTGCATTATTTTTCAAGCTAATTGATCTTTTTCAGGTATATACACCTGTAACATTTGTTCTTGCATCGTATATATTCGAGTCAAAATGAGTGATCTGTAATTTGCATCTCAATGAACGCTACAAATATTTACACTGTGTATACATGTTGACCAAATGTTGTGAATTCTATCAGATAAGCTAGTGTTATGAAATGTAACAATCATGCCAAACCCGACTAACTTCGATCAGCTATAGAATCTACCAATCACAAACTTCCCACATTCAATACCCGCTTCGTTATTTATGCCGTCGTTTTCTACCATCAACAACAGTAAATGGGCGGGTCACTGAACCGCTATATGTCCTTTGTTTTGTCCGACAAGATATATGTCACGCGACCAAGATGCAAATCACACTGAACCCAAGCGTTGTTATTGTATTCGGGACAATGTGAGCTCAAACGATCACATAAACAAGACAGCTATACATTCGGTGAAAAAACTTGCGGCTAAACGTCGAGAGCGCCTTCTATATTGAGCATTGAAGTGCCAATGACAGGACGAACTGTATGCACAAAGATGAGGTTTCTTACGATTTGGTAAGCTAAAACACGAATTTTGGAGTAGTTTGGCTACATTAAATACGCTTATGAAGCTAACCAGATGATTAGGTAATGATATATATATAAATATAAGTTAAAGATGTATTGTGTAGGGAGGCATGATAATTTTGTATGATCCCCATAACCTACTGTGAACATTAAAACAGTGAAGGTGGAAGTTGACTGATTATATGAACATTGTCTCTCTGTATTATCTACAGAGCACCAATGTATGGCTTTGTAGGGGTAATTGTAACTGCCACAGCCTGATAAGAGTGTTAGGAGCAAGCCGTATGTCGAAGACAACTTTATTCGACACGAAAGAAGGTCCCTCGGCCTCCAATGACTCTTGAGTCAGTTTGGGAAATGGAGGATTTGCTATGGATAATATACCCTCTCTTTGAATTTGATCCATCGTCTTTCCAGAAAACAGAAAACTAGTGATTTGTGGTCCAATAAAAGAGATTTAAGATCTTTAAAATGTGACCCTTGACAGCTTCATTGAATAATTTTATGGGACACTTGTAGCTTTTTGTATGTCCAAGGTAGACGACTAAGGCTGGGCGGCGCAGATCCCAACTTGGAGCTGGCAGATCGTGGTCGTAATCCATATCGAGTCATATTTGCAAAACATTCTCTACAAGTAATGATTGTGCATACTCTCTACGGAGATCTCGAAGCAGCAAATCAAGCTGAATGGGCGATGGATATTTCTTAACATAATAATTAACATATCGTCCATATTTTGTGCCTATGGTTATATCGTTAAAGTGTTGCAAGGAATTCCATTCGTTGTTACAAGAAAAAATAAATATTCCCTCGTCTACATCCAGTGCAAAATCTTTGTCGGCTTTTTCGTCGTTCCTTGTCTAGTCTTAGCGAAAAGGAGACTACATACTGTCGTTAATATTGCTCCCATGAATTGAGTCTCTTGGGCTCAAAAGCTGCTTTCTGAAGATATATGGAATACAGTTGGGTATGCGACTGCTGCATTGGTGACATCATTGCACGCAAGCAACTTCGACTGAATGTAGTATCGTTTTTTTAAGCGAACCTCAATATCCACAAAAACGTTGCGTCACTTAGTATTTATTCTGGAAATCGATCCACAGTTTGCTTCTGGCGTGTTTCAATCACCATATGCCACTACCACACATTTAAACCAATTTGTCCGAGTAATATTTGACAACATTGCGGCATGATAGCTTCAATATTATAGCTTACCAGGTAACTGCCATTAGATGGCGGGCAAGATTAAATCCGATGCTCTGTGTTCCGTATTTGCCATGATTTGCTCTGCCAGTTTAACTAGATTACTACGCTCCCTTATGACTTCGGTTTAACCGGTCGCCATAATATCTATGGTCTCTACACTGAGTCTTTGTGCTGCATGGTGGAAAATGTGAATGCAGACGTGGATTATATTGTATAAGTGTTAACGTTGCAAAACCAGCAAACCGTGCAATTGTTATACATCAACTTCAGCTTGTCATAATAATGAATAATAAAGTGAATTACTAAGGTCAGTAAAAGCTATGCCTAACAACACTGTGCATCATACATGACAGGGCAAAGTAATATAAAATTCCTTCATTAAATTTGATAATTTCTGTAGCGCAGTCAATGGAGAAAACAATAATACACACAATAAAGGCCATGTTAATCATTATTATCAGACCAGATAAAGAAAGCAAGTGCATATTCACCCATCCCCTCACTCAATTATGTCAAATCGTCACCTCCTCATTTACTTACCAACACGCTCACTTACTCATAGCAATCATTGGCACGCTCACACAGTGTTTACTGGATCACTCATCCGCTCTGCCACACATGTATATCTACTTGTCCACGTGTTAGGCACCTTATAAATCAGTATGGACAAAACAAATTGGATCATTTGTCTGAGGAATGTTCAGAAACACTTTTACATCAATAGACTAATAGCTTGACCTAATGGATTTTTAAAAGAGCGTTGCACCAAACAAGTTCTTTCAGAGAACTGTACACCAAAGTTTCCTAGCGCATTATGATATAGATTTGTATATGTGTATGTACTTCCTTCATACATGAGTATGGATTTATTAATGTTTCAATAGAACCCCGGCGCATTGACCGAGTTATAGAGCGGAACCCGATAAGCGAACATTTTTGCTAAGCCCTTTCCTCTTTACAAATCATATTAGTCGCTCAGTATGTACTTGAGCGTTTTCTAAACTTGAAAATGATCTACCAAACAAAGAAATGTAATAGCGTTACCATGATTCAACACATTGTGCCCTCTGTCATGAACATGAGTTGTACCTTGTAGTTGACTCATTATAGATCTTTATTTAGGGTAAGTTATTGTATTACCTTGTTGATATCAAGCAACTATGCATCGCGAGACCAACGACGCTGCATTATTTATATATTTATATATGTCGATGACGATCTTCCTTAAATATGTCCACGGTGCAAGGTTTATTATGGTTTATGAACTGCCCTCCAAAGGATCCAACGACAAATCTTAAATTAAAGTCTAAATGGTGATTGCCACAGTATTCATCAAATGGCTTCCAATTAGCCATCTATATATGTTTTCCGAATATCATCAGGGATGCCGTCCGATATACAGTTGATCTAAATGAGGGCAATTAATAATTGCTTATACGTATGGGATCCTAATGAACTGCTCTTGTGACACGAAGTGCCTCACCATAATAATAAAACATATTTACCTACTCTTAAAACATACAGGAGGGTTTTGTGGGCACTGCCAATAATAATTTCAGATTCCCAATACCACATTTAAAGTTATATAATTAGTCGCACATTTATCTTTAGAATGATAGAAAGCTACGTTTGCGATTGAAGGAATCCGAAAAAAATCAACATTGTAAGTCTTTGTAAAGCAGGAAAAGGCAAAGGCGGTAATATGTTGTCTACATTCAAACAATGTTTTGAAACACACATTTTGGGGCCCGCATATACGTTGCGTCAACGTGTTCTAACAACCAACTTTGGTGAAGAAACTTGCGAAAGAAACTTATCGATTAACAGTCTGGGTCAGGGGTGTGTGTTTGTACTAACGAATCGATATTCAGGCAGCTCCCATCTCCAGGATCCAGTAAACTAGCCTAACGAATCAATATCGTCATTACAAATTAAAAAAATCAGCATGAACTTGACATAATGTTCATGACGGCCGTCTGAAAGTTGTTGCCCTCTGGTGCAGTACATAATTGTGAGAGCGATTGTACCTAAGTTCAATGCAATATTTTGTTCTTAAAGCGGCTAAGCAACCATGGTTAAAGCACAAATGCAAGGGGTGTTACTTGTAAACTGTTGAATTGAATTTTCTATCGATCGCCAAAAGCCTGTACTGATCGCATTGTGATGCAAATGTAAAACGAGAGTAATAATGCATTGATATTCTACTGAAACAAACACCCTCGTGTCTTTGAGGCCTATCATGGGAATGATTTATAGCAAATCAAATTAATATACAATTAAACTTACTTATAACTTGCAATGGTCAATACATGGAAATAAAGCAATTATATAAATAACATCACCGATAGGACTGCTGGGGGACAGCAATAGTTGCATTGCAGCTATGCAACAGCCCACATGTTAAACACGATCCCTCGTTCATATTAAATAAGCGTTCTCCACCGCCCTGAAACACTTATATTTGCACACCCAGTTCAGCCAGTCTTGCTGCAGACGGCGACCGAATATTGTCTGCGGCAAACACACCTGTGAGCCTAAGAGCAAAGCGATATGCGTGACACAATACAATTTTCATGCCGGGTAATGCTGTTTACAATTAAACCATAGTGACAAAACATTTCATATGGTCAAAAACAATTGCATTAACAATGTTACTGATATTCACAAATATCGACAATATGATTGAGTTAACACCTTGTTTAAATGACTAATTTCCAATATGCTGATCCATAAACACAAAATTCTAATGTAGTTTTGTCACTGTTATGCATAAAACGCATCGATGCTGAATAATTCCGCCCTATGTTGGTATCTTGTATTATTATGTAAACTATGTCCATAGGCTGAAAGCTTCACTGGCAGTAACTTACACGACCACGCTAATAACCAAAGCATTGGTTGACAATGGCTGTTGCTTACCGTATTGCCTGTACGCTTAACAGTAAACTGTGCATATAATTGATCATATATTACCAGCTCCCTTGTAGTGTTAGATTAATATCATATTATGGTTTCAAATGCTACAACATACAAGTCAGAGCCGTTTTATCGACGCCTTTTGACCAATTCTCAACCCAATAAAACATATTGGGAATGCACTAGATCCGAAAATGGAGATACAATCAACGCGCATTGAGAACATGTGCAAGCAAGGCCAAATTCGCTCAATCACATAACCCGGTCACCTTAATCGTTCCTCTTTCAAGTATTAAGCCTAAAATACCCTTGCCTCACGAGGTGTATATGTTGCACTTTTATGCGTACAATATTTAACGTTCTAATTTGTATCCCCTGCAGTTGCATTCTAGCCAGCATAATCAGGTTGCAATCTGTGAGATAGCGCTAATTGTCTCGTGCTACTGAAGTATCGATAGCTGCTATGTAACAAAATTAGCAAAAGTTTTTCGAAAATTCAGCTAAAAGCCCTTGCAAGCACCATTTCTATTAAAAGAAGACCATTGGTGATTGATTGCACCACATAGAGGCCTACTTTGTGTGCTGCCGACCGCTCAGAAGTATTACCCCCCCCCCCCCCCCCCCCTCCCCCAAGTCCTCTCCTTCATTCAGGGCACCTCCCAAACTGATCTCATGAGACAAGTAATAGGTCTCTTGACCTCTGAAGATGATGCAATGTTTCATCGATCATACTGCTACGAGGGCTGCTGATAGTGCCAGTGTGTATCTTTTTCATTGTGCGTCCGTGTTCTGCAATTTCATTCGTTATATTTATGAGTATTGCGAATTTTTTTCAAATGTTTTTTTTTTCCTTCAAATTATTTAAAAAATTGATTTAAGCATGAAGGAATCTTGTTTTTGTATTTCGCAAAATGCATTGGAAATAAATGCAATGAAGCCAGTTATTGAATCACGACGTCTTAGTGATATTCGGAACCCACGATACCGCTTGATCTCGTCAATATTTGTACCTAATAAACATCATGTGCTAATTTTTATAGCAGCTGGAATTTGATGCAATACTCGGTCAGCGACGGACATAGGGCTAACGAGAGACACATTAACTAGAGACAAAGTGTAGCGAAACAGAACATGTTAGATCCGTCCAATAATTGCTTGGCATGAAAACATGGTGTGTGTCCATTTGATTTATATATCATGTCCTTTCTGTCTTTTTGTTAAAACGCATTCGAGGGGATAATCATGGCTTCGTATTGGCATTGCTTGGTCACTCCAAAGCTTTTTAATTTATAAACCTTTAAATCATATTAACACTCATATTGTCAACATCAGTAATTTAGTTTGGGACAGCAATTAGGCGACAACACAATGTGACACTTTTGGAATTGCCTTTTATAGCAGATACACACCATCTGAATTACTTGTGTTTGATAGCCTTATGCCATGAATCAGGCTCTTATCCTTTTATTGTAATTGAATGACGGCAATAACGACAATCTACAAATGAAAATTTATTTGCTAATCGATTCTTACTAACATGGTTGAAAGTAAAGGTCAAATGATCTGTTGATTTCACAAATAAAGAGCAAGGCATTACACCTTTAAGTACAACTGTCCGACATTATCTACATGCGGCAGAAACTTTGCATTGTGCATTGCGCATCCCTGGAATAGTATGGCGAGCGATCAATTATTGCATACAATGCTCGATTATTCATATTGGACACAAACTATGTTTTCCGCATTCGTTCGGCCGATCGCATACTTGGATAATTGTGCTATTGCCAACGAACTATGCTATATATCAACGCCGGATCTAAATAGTTGCAGAAAAAGCTGCTATTCAGTATAACGGTTAAATATGTGGATATAAATTTGCGGGCGTTAGTATTTTACTACTTTGGTGTGATGTTATGTGATAATCATTGCATATATTGTATTCAACTTGATGAATTGGTTTCGCCGGCCGGCCATTTTCATGCTACCTGACTGTCAGAGTATGCCCTACCAGTAAAATACAGACACAGACGTAAGAGGTCTAGTAGTTAACAGCACCGTCCTCATATAGGGAGAATTGTGATAACATATTAATGTGTGTGATATCGTAATGATAACGTGCTGAAATGACTAATACACAGCACAGAAAGAAAAGTGAGCCCGTATCAGCTAGTGTATAATTAGAATTACCGTCGACGTTTGTTATGTGGTATTCATTTTGTTTTAATCATTAAATGTCGCACTAAACCATACTCGTTTTAAGTAGACGATAATAAATTGACTATGAATTGCGAAACCGGACTTAAAAATCTCTCAGCAACTCTGTAGTTTCTGCAACCAGAGTGTAAGGTAGGCTAATGATGTTCGGCCTGGTGATCGACAGCACCTGTTTGCTGCTGGCTATAATGGTTGTCCCAATAACCCCTTTGTTGACATTTGCTAGCAATGTCACCATATCATCACTGTTCATTACTGAGGCCTGCCCATCGCAGCCAATTATAGAAAAATCCTGCCATTAACATTCGCTATCATATTGGACGAGTACTGTCATATTAATACACTTCCTAGACCCAAGTGTACCGCGATCCAACACTTTTGACAGAGAGCGGTTTTTAAAGAGTATACTGGTAACAACATAATATCGACATCGCAATCATTGTGAAAAGACTTCTTACCAATCTCTTGTTTTCTAGCAGTCTGATAAGTGTCGATTCATAACCGAGAAATAAGATGATGCATGACATTAATCGAAATAAGAATGTGACGACTACGTAGACAATACTGCAACCAGCAAGGGTCAAGAGTAACATGGATAGTTATGACCTCATAGTATAATAATGAATAGAAGAGTTATTGAACTGGAAATGATACTGCTACTAGTCAATTGTTAGTACATTATCAAACTTCTCAAGCGTCCAGTAGTGACAGCCACGACATGGGGAAAACATAACTTTATACTGGTAAGTGGTCTTTTTTCTCGTGATTAGTCGTTATAAAAAATGCCACGAACGAGTGTAGTTCAAAGGGTGTTGGTAACTGATATAATGTGCAAGTGCGCGTATCGATTATATCAAAGGTTGCAGGTGCATTAACAAAATGTACTATGCTTGAAACATTCAGTCAGGGCTATATAAACCATTACGATTCACGCAATGAAGGACAGCTTAATCCGATATAGTAATAACGCGTTGTTCCGAATTTGCTGCGTTTGTAACTTGCACAGCACGGCGGCGATTTATCACAGATGTAGATATCTTAATCAACCGCTACACACGTAGCTGGGTTATGATAAATTTACAGTCATTCACAAGCAATTTGGCCAACATTAACAACGGTATTTGAGAGACTGGGGTTTGTACAGTAACGCTTGAATAGACAATCTTATACATATCGGTAATGCACAGATGGCTATCGTTTCATGATGCAGCTAAGCGGCGTCGTTTGGACTCTTTGCACATACGGTAAACATACTTATTGTGTAATGTCAAATATCATCGCCTTATCGTTGCCTGGCGATGAATGTGTTCTATTGTTGCTCTTGAAAATGCCCTCTATTCCCCGATGTCATATTCCATTACCGTACATCGATTAGATATAGCCGCTTTGAGACATTTTACAGGGTATCAGTAGCCAGCCACATATATTTGTAGCTGTTTGTTGTTGTCACATATATCCCGTTAGAACTTGTAAGCAGAAACAATTCTGACAACACGGAATGTTCGAGTACCAGGTAAACATGTGTAGATCTGTATTAAACTTAAATTATTTCATACCCTCTGCACAGTCAAAAACATTGGACTTGTTTATTTCAGATGATCAAATAAGCCGACTAACAGCGTATTGGGTTTATAATATTTCAGTGTAGAGTATCAACAAAATGTTTTGGTAATGCTCGATTTGTGTAAAATAGGATCCAGGATAAAACAATTAGTTGGGTACAAGTTACCACCCACTTCCGTTTACAAATGACCGCTACATAACATTTTATTTGCTAGAGCGAAATGCACTGTGGTGGACGTTTTATTACAAGTTTAGTTCTCAAGTATAACCATATAATATCATATTAGTAGACTGTGTATTATCATGCTTTGTGCGCCATCAAATTGTTATGCCAACTTTGTCTATTCCAGTCCACTTATATGATTAATACGGGAAAATATGTTAACGCATTTGACAGGACACGGTTTTGTTATTGAACAAATTCCTTGACTGAGCTTTTTTTCCCAGCGGACTATGTGTGAATACCCCTACAGATTAAACCCCATGGACATAAATAATAGGCTACGATAGCAATCCATTAAGGATAAGTGCTGACTCGATAACAGGCAGCTCAAACATCGTAACTCAGAGATGAGGGATCAGAGGGCTTGCGATCCATTAGCGTAAAATGGCGTGATTTATTCGCATAATGTACCCGTTGTCAACCAATTGTTCTTATGTCGATTATTAAAAGCAAAATGTTCTTTGGAAAGCAGGTCTTTTAATACCCTTTCTTATCCATTGTACGGAAATAGGTGTTTCTAACATATTTCGCACACGCTACACTTGTTTGATCTATACGTGATCAACCATTCCATCGTCGTTCCCAACACACCAATATACTACACACCAATATACAACAAAACAGAGAGGCCAATGCACTGCATATGCAATATCCCAGACAATCATATGACATGGTGAGCAAGGTTTTGTTCTTGACCGAGATCCTTGCAGTGCAGCATATAAATGTTATTAACACCTCGTTGCTTGACATCTTAACTGATCACCAAATGGCTTCTTGTAAGCCCACAACATATGTTTTCTGGATACAATCAAAAGTATTTCACATCGAATTATTCAACATACCCATCATATGCCCATTTCACCTGCCATTTTTGAGTATCAGTCGCTTTCGATTAGCATGAGACTGAACTAAAAGCTGCGAAACGTCTATAACAAATTCAAAACAGAATAGGTGTCATACCACTTTCATTGACCCGGACGACACTGTTTTCAGAACGATTACAGACCACAATTGAATATTATATCGACCGTCAGCTATAAGTTCGCATTCAACAAACAATGGGTATAAGTTGGTAAATGCGACTGTTTCTGTGTCACACCGAAAAGGTATTTACCAGACCTACTTTTAAATTGGCAACTTAATCTATGACAATCATTGAAAAGAATTTGCAGGTACCATTTATGCTGATTTTCGATTTCCAAGAGTAAATATTGATGAACGAATAATTTTTCATCGATTGTGCTTTTCTGTTATTGCGTCTTTAGGAACCACTAGCAAAGTTATTGCGAAGCAATTTTTTTCATGGCTAATACCAACAACCAAAGTCCGACATCACGACACATTATGCAAATACCATAACTATATTATAGAAAAGTAACACAGTCGTATTTCATAGCAGTGCGTTACGTTCACTGCACTGAGCTATGTGATATACATGAGGAGAAAAGCCATATGTATGACCGCTGCTCTGGTATGACTTTATGAACTAACATAATCAGCGCGATGAGTTAAATTCGAAATATGTACCTCTTTAATCATCGCATGATCGCCGAAGGGTTCGGATAGAGTACATACTCATAAAAACTCAGGAACCTTTGTATAGGCACTGGCGAACTGATGCATCTTGCAAGTAATTAATCATTGCAAGGAAACAACCAACGTAATGTCTCGAATGTCATAATTCAAATACTCGAGTTGAAAACCGTAACCTAACGCTATCTCTATGCTACATCATTATTATCATGCAATGCACTAACACACTGTTCATAGCCAACATGGTGAACTTTAACCCTAATTCATTGCTTCTAAAGAGAGCACAAATGGCAACAGCATATGAACTTTTCCCATGCTTAACATATATAGCAAACCCGACGGACACGTAATGTGATTTAAATATGTATATCATATGGTTAACTCATTATTAAAGGATGAACCCGCCTAGCCCAGAAAATATTACAGTTCTGATCAATAAGAAATTACCTTTGAATCTGAAGGTCTGCATGCCTTCGACTTTTGACAAAATACTGTACCAAACAGAGGTGCTATATCGTCGCAGATGAATGACAATGATTAATAAATTACAATATGCAAATTATACGAAATATATTTTTGCATTTAGCCTTGTCATCAATGTGCAAGAAGCAAACATGGTTCTAAATTTCACATTATACGTCACTTCAAGTAGACTAAGGGAACCATGAAGATGAAGAAGACACTAGTATACTGGGTGACATGGGATGAAAGCGAGGTGTTGCACAATCCTGTATGGTCAAACAGAAGCGAAATGCGATTCAGCCCATCATTGGCCGATTGTCAACCTGATTATCTGCGAATAAGTTATCTGCTATCTCGAGTCCATATTACCAGTTTGTTGCGATCACATGCGTCGTGACAATATTCGATGATATAAAAAGTTTGAATGTGCACAAAACTACCAACGAATGTTATCTACTCATTCCAGCTTTCATATTTGGTTTTTAATCACCAGTGATTTAGAACATAATTTTAAGTAACCGCAACGCTGTTTAGGCCATATGTTTGAGAACCATCGTGGTGTTCGGTATTTTTTTAAATAAACATATTAGTGTGGATAGACAGAGCCTAACTATTATTTACTTCAAAACACATGGCTTTGTCCAAAAACGACTTTTCACATAGTGTCGTTGCCAATTTTTGCAACAAAGAACAAGTTTTTCCTTGTATCTGCTCCTTCAGCAAGCGTATTAATGCAAGTGCTAGTGCCACCTCTCTTTAGCTCTGGTAAACCAAACCTTGACATTATCATGACAGGGCAGCAGTAGAATGGTGGCCCGACGCTACAACGTGGAATTAATAAGATCATCTAATGCAGTGGATCGCCAAATACACGCACGATCATACGCTTTTCTAGTTTCCTTCCTGATAATCGCAAAGTATTGAAGCTAAATGTTTACCAATGGATTCAGCAATGAGCTGTGTCAGGTGGTTAGATTGTTTGCCATAAACCAACCACAATACATGCAGTACCATGATTCAGCCTTTCAATAAACGCAGGCATAAATAAAGTGGCAGGGGACATGCCAGTGTTCTTCACCAATGCGTTGACAACAACTTTGCATGAGCGAATTGTAAAGGTGATAAATATTTGATTGACGGCATTGCGCTTTTAGGTCATATATAAAACAAGCAGGACGTCTGAAAACATTAGCCGCATCAAGTATTATATCTAGGCATAACGTGCGGAGTATTTAATCCCGATCGCATAGCAACAACGACAATAAATTAATACGTAAGTCAGTAATGACAATGTTGATGAGTCGAATCGGTGTAGCAACCCATGTGTAGTGCACGAGCCAGTCTCTATTTGCATTATTCTTTTTTCCCTTTAGTATTGGCCTGAGCTTGAGTGTATGATGGTGTGTTTTGGATGTAGCGCCACTTCCTCCCTATGCAGACTTTGACCAATTGGCTGCATGACCGAATCAATATTAAAACTTATATTATGAACATAGTACCCATCGTAGCAAGTATTAGCTGAATATATTTCACCCAGATGTCGCATGTTGAGTCCCACTCTAATATTCATCCCATAAAGGTAGCTTTAGTTGGCCGAGCAAAAGAACAATTTTGGCGCTAATGATAGTTGAAGGTATTCCCCAGGCTACAGTTAATAGTTGGTTTTACTTCCGTAGCCAGTATGCATAGAATATGGCAATCAAAATGTTGATCAGTATCACTCCGAATTTAACGCCTGGTAAATTATTCAAATGATGAACTTAGATATCAAAACTCTTTGATGCATCCGTCTGGTTAAAACAAATCAATACCTTATTCGATTAACCGCTGTTTGTAAAAAGACTTACAAAGATGGCAATCAAATAACTTATTGTGATGGATGAAAACACTGCTTATTCAATAGGTGGTCCGATAATGGTCATCCTTAATTGACTATCATTATTGTCGGGTTCAAACAATACTTATAATCCTTGCCCAACAATGAACATAAACATGTTTAGAGTGCGTTAACTGAACTACCTGACAGAATGTTGCATGAATAGTACTTATAACGCGATTTTAAGAGCTAATTCGTGTTGTGTTCTGCTCATGAAGTACAAATGGTCGTAGGGTCTTTAGTTCCCGGAACTGTGAATCTAGTTGTGTATTAATGGAATCGAATATATCGATAACATTCGGTACTATATTATATCCCCACGAATACGCCATGTTTTATTTAATGTCATCCCTTATAACCGCGATATTTGCTTCTTAGCATATCCATGCATGGCGACTTTGAGCTTGGAAGCATTTATTTGTACCCTTTCTGTTTTATTGATGTCACGTTGACGTAGTTGTGGTCACGCCTGAATAGCAGATTCTAGATTGGTCCTTAGCGGGGCTTTACAACGCCTGATGACAAATAAAACCGACTAAGTTCGACTAATCATCCAAAGAACTATATCAGCCGTTGCTTATGCTGCGCTGAACTGTTGTCTGTTTCACATTCCCCTACCTAGCATACCAAGTAGGGCTGTTCATTCCAAATTCAAAACATTTGTTCTACCTTTGGCGATTTTGTTGATCTAAGATAAACGACATTAACCGAACTGTAATACTTCATGTATTATATGACATATTTGCTGCATCTAAATTGTATAATTCTATGGCACAAGGCCACAAAGGCGTAACATTCTTAGGTGTCCTTGTTTTACAAAAAGGTGTATAGCTAAAGATATAGTTGCCAAGATAGTCTTTGCAAAATTTGTGTGCAGTGTAATTTGATAAATGTACAAAACGCATATGTAATCAATGCGTTTGGTATAGCAAATACAGGCATTGAGCATGTGTCAATTTCGAACTGGTTGCCACCGATTCTGGTTGGATTGATGTCACTTACTTGCGAAGGTCCTTTACATGAAACATGACGGTGAGAGCATGACATATGTTCCTCGATTTTTGCGAGTGAATAGTAAGTTATATTTTTTATGATGCATATAATTTCCCGGTCAATCCTAGATAAGCACTTTATATGCGGAATATACCCATATACAAATGTATGCCGAAATAAAAACAGCCCATCAATGCCACAAAGAAGTAGGGATCCTTCGTGTATTTGTATCAGCATGCAACAGAGCGATAATGCATACATTCGCAATTTTCATCCAAATTCATATGAAGAACGAGGTTATGTTTAATAATTTTCGTGCAACCTCTTTGTGAGCGTTTTATTCAATCAAGCTGTGACGCCAAATCACCGAGAGGTCATTTTCAGCATATGTTATGTTAATTATGATGAATACTAGTTTCTTATTCTACCTCATTCTATCTGTTTAGCACAATGACAACCAACATTAATTGTTATATCGTGTATTTCGCGGTATGTGACAATCGACATAAAACTTGGGGTCAGATACAGTCGTCAATTTGCATTTCCAGCTCACACAGCATTGTCAAGGCGCTGATCGAACTTGCACATACTCAAAAGCAATTATTGTGCCAGTGATCCTGAAGGAATTTGTGTCGTAGCTTCTCTATTAAGCATATTTAGCGTTACAGTGTTCATAACAATGCTGCTTTACTAGAAATTAAAACACACAATGTATTACATAATAGACATTATGTTTTACGGTAATATCTGCACAATAATTTTGTACTTATCCTTTTAAGACGTGTGTTCAATATGCTAATATAAATAGTTGGATCAGACAATATTGGACAATCGGAGTTAATTGTGTCTCCTGGGATACATAACAGAGTGAGCACTTCCCCGAAAGCAATGTAGTGTACACAACTCAAATCCTGTTATCAACCCGACATTATAATTTTTTCTTTACCCATCGGGACTTTTCAAGCTGGAGTAGCATTATCTTCACGTTCAAATGTAGTATACCGGAACGGATTTTATTAATAACACATACCATCTTGTTACACGGCCACGACTGTAGCCTCTCCCGGTGCAATTAACCATTCTCGCCTCTGCAACCGCTATTACAGTGGTACGAGCAATTGGATTAATGTGTAACATCACTGATGGTTTTAAAGAGGGTGTTTGATAAGTAGCAGAAGACAGATCGTGAACCTTACATCAATCTATTCATAACAATCCTATCAGTCCGATTTCATCACATGCCCAGCGAGTTGCTAAGCAATTCAATGGTAGAAAAACTTCTGCAAGTAGATGAGCCCTTAGGACATTTTTACGTTTTCGCAGTTACAATAAAATAAATCAAATCCGCTTAAGGAAAACACTACATTATGCATGCTTCAGTCATTGTGGTCTCTAACATTTCATTATTGATCATCAAAACAACGCAAGGCAGCCTCCCCTCACTAAACCTATGTACGGTAGTTTTACATGCTATCAAACACCTTCTTAATGGCGAGCAATATTTACTACCTTTTGATTAGCAAGTAATTCCGATGTTTGAATATTTCTAACCAACAGTAACTATTTAATCATTCGTGATGCATTTTGAAACCATGAACTGATAGTATTACAGCCGCATCGACAAATATGTGGTAATACCGCAGAAACATTAGCATGTAGCAACATTACATGAGCACTGAATGCACAGGGACCGGTAAAATAATTGCTAACGTTACCTAATATGACCTTGCAAAGCTCTGTTGTCCTGAGTCTACTCTATAAAGCTTACAAGACTTGCTAATCATTTGAACATTCCTGCAGAAATAAGAGTGCAACTCATGATCACACATTTCGGCGCACAACATGTATGATTTAGTACACATCCTTTCAAGTATTTATGTAACGCCTAATAAGTTTGAAGCATGGTTTTTCTGCTCTTAAACAAGTACAAATATGCTGTCACAACTGCCGACGCCGAAATGCATGAAAGGCGTTCACGCAGAATCAGCTCATATGTAGGCATAATTTGTATGCACGAAGACGTTTATTATCCTGCTTGTGTGCATACATACCACAGCATGCTAGTTATCGGTACCGTCAGCAACACACAGACCCGCAATAAACCCTCGTATAAATGTATATATTAGGGTTGCAGCAGTAAATTACTTTAACATTTATGCACGCTGGTTTTATCAACGCATTAGTTACCAGACGCCAGACACCTGCTAAGCTGCGAATAAGAAAAACAAACCATAGATCATTAAATTTAGATAAGATGATTAAAGCACCGTATAAGAATGAACTCTGAATGATTTATGTGATCTACTTGAGCTGTGTTATCGGCTCATGATACTCCAGCCAAATCCTGCTTATGCCATTTGGTCGTCGCTGCTTGTAAATGTTCTTCATAAAATCCCGATCATAGTCCCACGCTAGAATGTTTAATACCACGCATCAGCTTCGACGACATTAACGCAACTGACTGATAGATATATTTCAATCATGCGATGAGCAACATGATACAGATGCTGCCATACAATTCCATCCTTAAGTCGAAATTTATTTTCATAGTCGAGATTGAATGAGTGATGACAAATCTAACCATTGTTAGAATATTAGAATATGGGATCAACATTACCAATAATACACTGTACATATGTTACTGGTCGTTACTCAAAATACTATACTTGATTTCAATCCGCCGTGGCCACAACACTTTGTCTTTTGAGGGCTAACGATTATGTCCATTGTAGTTTATAGGACGCCAAGAGCCAAGCTTAGCTGACATCTGATTTACTATGGCATATATCGGAACGCAGTAAATGAGCAGTGAACAACATTCTCCAACATAACAATTATTTTCGAGAATTCCCACTACTGTCTGATGGGAGCTAGAAGCAACAGCAGCGTGTAAAATAACGCAGATTGATGGTGACAAGATAATTACAGCCAGGTATTATATTGCCATCTGAATGACTTATGTCACCCCCTGGCGCTGCCATTATTGTATATTCTTAAGATGCATCAAGAGGAAATACCGTGTATGAAAATAATTTGCAGGGATGCGAATCAAAATAGACCAGATTCATCCTGGTGTTTCATTTAGTATGTAAATCAGCATATTTGCCCTTCAAATCTCGCTGATACAAGCGGTTTTGTTATCACTGTGGATGACTTTGCGTCATATTTTCACAATCATAGTCTTACTTTGCAGTTGTTTGATTAAAAATGGCAATAGTTGTATCTCATTTACCGATATAAACATTGGCGAACGCGATCGTCTATGGCAGATGTCCACAGTGTAGTTGCCCCCATATAAATCCACAGTCTGAAAGTGGACGATCAGCATCATGATACGTATTATGCCACTCTGTAACGTACCTGTGTCGAAGGTTTTTGAAGTTTTGGATCTACGATGACCAATTCAACCATTGTTAGTGAATTATACTTTCATGAAAGACCGCAGTAACAAGCACATGTAATACTTCGTGAATGCTAGCATCGAGGAAAATCACATTCCTAGAAATATATTTGCACCTAACGATCTCGTTGAAAAAGGTATTTCCGTAGCAACCATAGAAAAAGCGAGCAAAAGCATCTAAAATTATTCGATATTTTTTTTTATTTATTGAGATAAGCTACACCGATAATTTAACAATTTATTGCAATGTTTAAACCGTCATGAGAAAAATACTGTCGCCAAGTAAATTTACAGTTAAGTTGCAAATGAAGTGGCTGGACCGCAACAATCGTTGCCTCTGCATGCCTTTTCAGAAGGATATGTCCAATATAAATTATGTACGCACTAATCTTTATTTGCTTTGAACAACAATCAAACAGCACTGTGAATTATTCTCATGCAGAACAATTATGCCGTGGATGCATGAATATTTCAGGCTGCATGAAAGCGTTGCTCTTTCAATCGATATTCACATTCATTTCGGGAAAGGTCATGTACAAATGCATGTACATATTTATAGCTTCTGTGAAAAACAAGGCATGCTTTACTGGTCAAATTCACCACATGGGATGTTTTTCAGCGCCATTACCCTTACGACATATCAACGCTGGAAGTATACCTAAATTTAGCAATGAACGGAAATAATCGTAAGACTATACGCAACAAGCAAAGTGGTTCTGAACCTGACATGCAATGCTTATTGCTTAACTTATCATGCGTACATCTCTTGTTAATGGAAGAAACTTGAGCCTGTGTAAAACGAATGCATTTAATCGACATAGTTTCACACTATATGTTATATTCAACAACTGCTGAGGGCAAATAGTGCCAGACTGAATTAATATTAGATAGAACCCTGATGGGTTGTTTTTGTTGGCGGTTGCATTGTGTGGTGTATTTCAAGTGGTCATGCAAATATTTATTGCCCTTGATTAGATCGTCTGACTCTTACTGATCATTCTGAGATTGTAATGCAAATATATGACGTGTACGCATATGCCAGTTTAGTTTTTTCTGATAAGTAAGGCTACAGTTATAACAGGGCTAATCGCGAATATGGTTAGTTAATGAAAAACGTCATAACACGTAGAGCTGCTCTTACTCAGAATCTGGCCGATAGGGCGTCCAGGGACTCTGTCCTGTCTCCGTTGCAGGAAGCAGAAGACCAAATACACACATATAATTATAAGAAGGGCGATACATCGAGATGAACCAAATCCCAACTAAAGCCCAATGGGAAAATACGCCTCATCGATAACTCTGTGAATGGCCAAGTTGCTTTTACGTCTGAAATCAAGAATTGTTCGGTACAAGATACGACATCACTTATTACCTCCCAATGTTGATACCCGAGTAGGGTCGACCTCTAGAAAGCGCATGCCATAGGGTAAACGTTGACCCAGGTCACTGGGGATTTACAGGGATATAAAAGACATTGAAGGGGCACAATCATGCAATATGGTTGTGCGACTTGGAGAGGAATGAAAGAAAACCGAACGAAACGATAACTCCCGATTACCCTCTTTGAACTTATGAAATCGAATTTGGTACCAAACCAAGATGTTGTGCATAGACATAGAGAGAAGAGCCGCATCTGAACTGAGAAGCGGTCAATATATTCTATAAGGAGCAAAAACAGTTCAGTAAAATCCACGCTCACCTGCACTATTTCGTTCATGAATAGCAAAAAACTGCACAATTGCTTCAAAATTCGATACACTGCATTAATAGAAGCTGCATCTAAACGCCTGGTGTAAGGCAATGTAATTACCAATGATGTATGCAACCTTGATTAACTAAATAATCAAACAGTGACATTGTTATACATAATCCTCAACTTGCCAAAATAATGATTAATAAAATGATTTGCAGAGGTCAATAAAGTCTATGTTCAACAGCACTATGCACCATTCATGAAAGGGAAAACAGCTACAAAATTCCTTAATTAAATTCTAAAAGTTTTTTAGCGCAGTCAATGGAGATAACAATAATACACACTATAAATGCCATGCCCATCAACATTATCAGACCAGACTAGAAGCAAATGCACATTCAGCCATCCACTCACACACGTATGACACATCTTTACTCCCTCATTTACTTACCAACACGCTCTCTTAATCAAAGCATTCATTGGCACACTAGCAGAGTATTTACTTGATCACTCACTTGCTACCTTCACAAACCTATTGCACTCACTTATTCGCTGAACAAATATTACATGTACATTCATTCATTGACACACTTTTGTTTTTGCACACACATAATTTCACTTGTACTAACAAATAAGCATCTCTACTTATTCAAGCCCGGTAGGCACCTTGTTAGTCAGTATGGGCAAGGCAACTAGGAAAATTTGTCTGAGGAACGTTCAGAAAATCTTTTACATCGATTACTTATAGCTGGACTTGATGGATTTTTCAAAGAGCGTGGCATCAATTAAGTACTTTCAGTGAACTGTACATCGACGTATCCTAGAGCATTGTAATACAGATTTGTATATGAATATGTACTCCCTTCATACAGGATAATAGATTTATGAATGTTTCATCGGCGCATTTACCAAGTTATAGAGCGGAACCCAATAAGCAACCATTTATGCTGAGCTCTTTCCTGTATACAAATCATATTCGTCGTTTAGTATGTACTAGAGTGTTTCCTATGCTGGCAAATGGTCTAGCGGGTACCATGGTCAGTGAGTACGACTTTTTTATCAGTGAACTAGTAGTACTGGATCACAGCATGTTGAAAGGTTTGCATTACCACGATTAGCATTTAATACCATTCGTGTCATGAATATAAGTCATACCCAGTAGTTGATTTATTATAGATCGTTTTCTAGGATAAGTTATTGTATTACCTAGGTTGATATCACGCAAGCTTGCATCGAGAGATCAACAACGATGCATTGCATATATTTATATATGTTGATGACGATCTTTCTAAAATATCTCCACGGTGCAAGGTTTATTGTGGTACATGAACAGCCCTCCAACGGATCCATCGGCAAATCTAAAATAAAAGTCTTAATGGTGATTGCAACAGTTTCTGATGACCCTCAATTTTGTTCGTTTAGTTATTAATGATAGGGAATGACGCGATCGCAATGCATGTAGCTCAGCATACATCTGATGCACTTGGTCAGTAAGTCCGACTTTTTGTATCAATGAGCCAGTGGTAATGGATCACGACAAAAGGGCTGCCTTACCGCAATTAGCATTTAATACCATGTGTTCGTCTCCCACGCCTTGAAGAGAACATACTACCGAGCCAAGCACATGGTAAATCACAGTTGCAGTATGGTTTGATCAATCAAAGCGGTATAACTTGCACAAAAGGGATCAAATACTACGAGAAACAAGACAACGTTAGCAATGTATGTGTAGTATAGGTAATGGCGGTTCGAGCACACCCCCCCCCCCCCCGCCCCCTCAAATAGAGACCCCACCCACTGACGATAAGGAATCCCCCACTTCAGAGCATAATTAACCCACTTCAACTATTCTTTTCGGGGTCGTCAGGGTCATACCTTAGCAGGTCTAGGGGGCGATTTTGCCGCTTTCAAACATTTTGCTTTAATGTCACTTTTCATTTGACTATATTTCGTGATCTCGACCGAAACAGGCTTAAACTCATCATCTGAGATATACCCATCTTCCAGCGCCGCCGATACAATGTCAGCAATGGTATTCAATTTGCTCTGAGCGAGAATGCGGATCTTGTCATGCTTTTTTAACTTAATGGTCAGCCGCCTACTGATGAATTTTACAGCAATTACAAGTAGCCCACAAGCGGCTCCAGTATCACCCAACACTGTGGCAATAGGAATGGCAACTATTGTAGACATTACACCTACACCACTTGCGCCAAGACACATACCCACAGCAACTAAAGCAGTGTCTACAGCGTCCACTGAGTTTACTGCACACCTATATTTTTTGTACATCACACCATATTTTTCAAGGTATTGCTTCTTAAGCCTGATCTCATTCAGCCGATAGGAGTGCCCCAGATCACATGGAGGAGGCTCCGGATTTAACGGTGCAGTCGTTGGTTGTTGTTTCATACCGTTGTTGTAGGTACATAAGTCTATAAGTCAAGTTCAATTAGGACTGATACTACAGTACAAGTCGCCCCTCTGTTTGTAGCGGCTGTATAAAAGTTAATAAAGTTGCCTTGTTTTCAGCTGTAAAGGCTGGGCTAAAATTATTACAACAGCCTGTTGGTTAGTAAGCTTACTTATTCCTACTGATTGAGTTGTCCCACTCATAACAGAAAAAACTGCTATAGCACCAATACCAGCGCCCGCACCAGACGACAACCCCATACGAATGATCTTACCATTGGATAACATGGTATATCCACAACTTAAGTCTAGTGAGTCTTGACCCCCATCACCAAACGATCACTTATATCCTCTGCGAAGGGCACCACTTGCTTCTGCCAAAATAGTAATGAGATGTTTCGTTTGGGAGCTTATGTGTTCTCTCAGGTCCCTGTGATGCTGTCTGTGTCTGTTATCAACATACTTTCTATTAGCAGCACCCGTTTGCGAAATTGGGTCTCCCAACTGAACAATTTTATTATCTCCCATTTCAAGGTCTTCAGTCATAGTACCCCCACTTTTATCCATTTTTTGTGAGTCTACATAGGTCTTTGTGGCATATTCCGAGAGGTCGGCGCCCTGAACAGTGCTTGCCGGTTTTTGCCTAGGTCCATAAATACTCGTTTTTATTGACCTTGTAAATTCAAGAACAACGCTAACAGGTAAGTCGTGGTTATCTAATAGCCTTCCTTTATTATCACGTAACTGAACCTTTAACTCATGCACTGTTCCACTAGTGACACGCTTACATACAGGATTAGTGATGTTCGTGGTTATAATATCACCGAAAGAGCCATCCTCTAAGCCAACAACTTCAAGAAGCTTAGTGGGTGCACCATCTAGCATGTTGTGTCTGGTGCTGACTTGATCGAGGTGAATATATAATGTGCAGAACATGCTAAAGTTGATGGTCCGGTAGGCGGTGTAAGTACCTGAAGGTATCCACCCGAGGCCGTCATCAAGACCCAACATTTTTAACACTCCGTCTGATATATTCACAGCCCCATTGTCTGGAACTGTTAGGGTAATAAACCAATTTGCAGCATCAACTTCCAAACCGATACCTAATGGTGTAATCTGCTCCTGAAGAAGGCTGAAACTCCAGAGGCCCGGTTTTAATGAGACAATTTTTTCTCTTCCTATAGGCCTTGACCGCCATACAATGCTTTCGCTTGTTTCGAGATTGTACAAGCCCACAGTATACGTGATTGACCTTAGGCCAACACATAGAACACCCTCAGTGTTGTCAATAGGTTTTTGCAGGGACACAGCGTCGCCGTTTTGAACATTTGACAGAGTGTGGTACATAGCACTATGAATAAACAAGCCTTTAGTTTCAATAGAAAAGCTACCTCATATGGTGCGGGCAGGGTGTATCCAGCCACATATGGTGTGGGAGATAAACTAACCCGACAAACAATTCAAGTTGTTCACAATGGTGGTACATTCACAGCAAAGTTTCCTGATCTATTCAGTAACTATAAGATGCCGCGGGTAACAGCGGACAAAGTAGTAAAAGACTGGTTGACAAAACCAATACAGTTTGGGCAGAACCAGTTAAACTTTGCAGTCTTGTGTGCATCAGCCGGCTGCGGCGTGTCCTGCCAGGACCACCTCGAGGCTGGGATTCCACTCGTGAAAGCTCTCTACACCTTTCACCTTTATTACACAGTACGTCGCCTATTAGCAGAACTGCAAGCGCCTCTACCTCAGGATCATGCCTATGACCCCTATAACAATAGATATGACAAAAGGGCATATGACAGACTCTGCACTAACTTTGGTGTTCAACCAAACACAGACTGACGTCAGAAGGCAACCGTAGCTAATAGTGGCCTTGGTATCTTATATGTACATGTTGCGTATGGTTACGGGAGTGTCGTCAAGGTTGCTGGTCGAAATGTTCGTTATGACCCTACACGGATGGCCTTTGAGGCGGAAAAGGATACAAAGCCAGGTTTTGCCCACGCGAGTAACCTACAATCCTTTCAGGAGAAAATGGGTGCTGTTCTACATCTAGCACATGGACCTGAAGCAGACGAGGCCTGGAGTACCTTCATACTGGACACGTTTGAGGGTTTTACACAGACCGGCGCTGAGCTAATTAACGACAGCATTTGGACCTATGTCTGGGCCATTCTTAGTGCTCAGGCGCGGACCCGCTCAGAGATACTAGGTGTTGGAACGTCCTTTGATGGCCAAAAACGATTTCAGACTAACGTTGAGGATGCCATCAACACCCCAGAAGATATTCCATCATCCATCCGACGGTATCAGAACGTCCTCCATAATGCCTCCTCAAAGGTTGATTATTTGTTTGGAACGGGTCTGTACATGGCTCCATCGGATATGAGCCTCGCTATTAGCAACGTTGTTGTGTACAACAATCTGATTACCATTGCAACTGAGGAGCAGCAAATCGGCAGCAATACTGATGTCAACGCGGTTCCGGTTGTTCCAGATAGAGGAAGCTTTGACCCTCCGCCAGATACAGATACAGATATGGAACTCTCCTCTCCAGGGCCCGCCCCTATGACCGAAACCGGTCTGCGTGGGGCGCACGAGGATGAGAAAACCGCTCTTATTATAGGCGGAATTGCTATAGGCTTAGCTGTGCTTTGGTTTGCTACGTAGTAAGTCACGGAGTATCAGGAGGATAACTCCCCCCACCGCCACAACTGCGGCCCATACATGTTCTGCCATCCAACCAGCCACCTTTGCAGCTGACGTAAGCAGCCATGATACGATGGAGCCAATGATTCCTGGAAGGGAAGCTGCTGCCTTACCGGCTAGGCCCTTCAAGACGTTTGCCAAGGAGTTTAGCTGTTTTTTAATCCATTACTTTACCCCAGGCTTATCAGCTGGCGTCGAAGTTGGTGCTGGGGTTGTACTAGTGCTCCCTCCACCCGTCAAAGCAACTACAAGGGTCGAGATTGCCAATCTAATCGCAGTGAGTATGGAGGCAATTGTTATACCCTGCTCTCGGAACAGAGTGCGTACACGCTCAGCTAGTGTTGTGTCCTCGTTAAAAAATCTGTTGATCGTTTCCCTGATGCGGTTAATTTGGGTCCTTAGACGGTTACGGTTTTCAGAGGCAGCCTCAATACGGGCACTCCGCAGGTCCTGCAGCTCTGCAAGCTCATTTGCTTGGAATCTCCATGCTCGACTATCACCCCTCCCTTCCTCCTACAGGCTTGCCATTTTAGCTTCCCGATGTTTTATATCCCTTTCTAACTCAGTTATCTTAGCTAGGTTGTTGACCAGCTCACCCCTCTGGGTCTGCATAGCCTTGTCAAGCCCCATAAGTTCTCTGAGGGGTAGTTCGTTGTCTGTTTGTGTACCTAGGTCTTGGATGGTGTTATGAACGTCCTCTATGAAGCTTGTTTCTTCCACACCACCTTGCTCTGTCACGGCTTCAGAGCCCCTCATTTCTAAATTCTCTGCGGCTTTAGCAGCTGCTTGGTCAAAGCCTTGGAGGGCTTCCTTTTCTGACACCACTTGTGAGGACCACTCAGTGAACCCCAAACCATCACGGACAACCTTAGCCCCCCTCTACTTTTACCTATTGTTCCAAGTGAAAGCGGGGCTTGAGTACGAGAATTTGTAATACTAAAGTCAGGGTAGTCCTTCAAACGTAACTGTCCTCTAACAAGTTCAAACTTTGTATAATCGCGGCCGAGGGCGGGTGTGTGGCCTTTTTCAGCTAATGCATTGTAATAATCATTGACAGCGCCTATAACGAGTCGACCTTCGGGTGGTATAGACCGATCCATCCCAATGTCCCCTTCTGTAACAGGTAGGAGAGTGGCCTCTGGGAGAGTCTCCTCATCATCAAAGTTAGTGTCATTCCTCTCCCATCCCCCCTCCTCCTCTGAGTCGTCAAATGCTGGGTTATCAAACTCCATGTATGTGTGTTAAAGATATAATTGTAATTAAACATTCAACATGACGAGTACTTACGGACGCAAACTAAACCCACACCGCCGGATACGCGAACCCCTTGGGGTAAAGGGCGTGCGACAATCTGTAGTCGTTACAAACAATCCAAGCACAATTGACCAGAACCAACAACTGCTGGTTCACTTCCCCAATCTAGGCGCAGACGACGTCATTGTTTCGGGGACAGCACGGCTGGCCTTTACAATCACGCTGACCTCGACTGATGTTAACCACAGCGTTGTGCAAAACCTGGGCCGCCCCGTGGTTAAGAAAATGACAATCAAGATTTCTGGCAATGAGGTCATGTCTATTGATGACAGCGATATGTACCTATGTTACCACGACTTGTGGCGGACTGCACAGGAGAGACAGGGCCTGCAGTATCAGGGCATTGACACATCAGATGACAGAAACGCAACTAAGATACGAGTGGGGGCAAGAGACAAGGATGAGGCGGAGGAAGAGGACAAGGCGGTAGCCGATGTTTATAGTAACAGGTTCTACGTTCCGCTTGATTTTGAACTCCTCGAGAGCCACATGCCATTCTACCAGAGTGCGCTTAGTGACAGACTGGAATACGAGCTCACATTCAACGACTACAACCGTGTGATTCACGCAACAGGCGACACCGCTGCAAGCTACAAAATTGATGGCATCTCGCTGGAGTATGACATGGTTACCCAAATAGAGTTGGCCCGCATGATACGCACACAGTACACAAGTCGGCTCTCGCTTCTGTATGACCGTGTGCTTCGTCACAGGAAGCTTGTATACAATAAAAGAGATACACTGTGGAACATCAACCTGAACGTGCCGGCTCGCAGCATGAAGGGCATCCTACTGCTCTTTGAAGACCCGACCAACGCCTCATACGCCAGGAAAACAGAGTCGTTCTACAACCCAAAGATAACGAAGGTCGAGGTGACCATTGAGGGCATCCCCAATCAGCTCTATGCCCAGGGCATGCGTGGCTACCAGCAGTGGGACGAGGTGAAGAAGGCCTGTGTAGCAACGAGTAAACGAGACCCCAGTGTAGCAATAGCATTAAAAGACCTGTTATTGTCAGACGTGTCCCTAGGAGAGTACCTAACCACTAAGTATGCTCTGTGGCTCGACTTAAGGACGAGTGATGAAGACCAGCTGCACGGTAGTGGCAGGGCTGTGGAGAATGCGTCTGAGGGCATCACCATACAGATCACGAAAAAGGCAGAGGCGGCTGGTGCATTGAACGTTTATATGTATATTGTAATGGATGCACAGCTTAACATTACAAATGGCAGGTTTGTCAGCGCAGTCTACTAAGTTTACATTTCCAGATGGTCCCTGTTCGGCAATTGTTTGTGGGCAGACAGGATGTGAGAAAACCGCATTCATCCTCGACCTACTTGAAGGGCCCTTCTTTGGTGCCTTCGAGCATATTGTAATCCTCTGCCCTACCATACGTTTCAACGAGGCTTATCAGACGCGTCATGGGTGTGGGATGATTCAGAGGTGTACGTGGTTGATCCAGGGGAGCGGCTCCATGACCACCTGAGGGCTTTCTACCATTGTTTTAAGGGCGAGCCAACCCTGTACATTATTGATGACTGTTCGGCAACAAAGGCCCTAACCAAGAAGAAAGACATGTTATTCGAACTGGCCTCTAGAGGCCGCCATGTGCAGCAAAGTGTCTGGGTCCTCATCCAAAAGTACAACTCTGTGCTGAAGGACTTACGTGAGCAGACTCGCTGGATGGTGCTCTTTCACACCAAGGACCGTGACTCGTTTGAAGACGCCTTACGTGAAAATGATGTAATTCCAACAAAGGAGGAACGTGCCACAGTACGCCAACTACTAGCAAAGACAAAGCACGCAAAACTGCTGCTGAAGACTGATCAGCCTACTGCATATGCCGTCGATTAAAGTGATATTGGCCTTGATAGCAGCCGCTGCCTCAGTAATCAATTTAGGTTTCTTCATCTGGGTAGCGGTGCAGTATTTTGAATCTCGAAGGCGTATACGTATATTCATGGATCCTGATTCCATTATTGATAAACTCCTTGAACAGGACACGACTAGCGCAGTGGAGATAAAGTCTGGGTGAGCGGAACCTAGTTGCACCCCTAGTTTAGATATGTCTTTTAAGAGAGATAGGCTTGCTGCCGTCATAGCCGGCAGTCAGGCCCGTCAGTACCTTGGTTTGGAGCGCCTTACAATTGACCAGGTTGAATCAATGTCTGATGAAGAGATCATAAAGCTGTATGTGAGATACGAGGCTCGGCTAGGTGCCAGCATGACACGTACTCTAGGTCAGACACTGCTACAGGTGTACTCAGGTATTGCTTGTATGTTTCTACCAATCCCACCAGAACACCAGCCAAGGCTAATTACAGACCTCAAGACGGACCCGTTTGTTGGACACGCGCTAAGCACTGCCACTTGTGAGCTAAATCATCGCTATGGTATGTTTTTAGCTCCCTTGACTGCGGCTTTAACAACAGTTAAGCACTGTCAATTTGGAAAAACAAACACCGAAACAACAGGGGCCGGTGGAGAGGAAGACACCACTTCGGCGCTATAGTATGTGTTTAACTCTGATATAGCATGTGCTTAACTCCGCTATAGCATGTGCTTAACTCCGCTATAACAGGTGCTTACTAAGAGCTATCAATTGGACAAATAAATTTAGTAAGTAAACATGGAAGAAACAAACACGAATCAAGGGGAGACAACACCGGTGGAGATAACGTCAGTGACAAAAAACGCTAAAAGGGTTGCGGCAAGACAAAAGGGTTCGGCAGCTCGAAAAGCCAATCAAAATAAGCTTCTGAGAGAGCTCCGAGAGGCTAAGGCATCGCTTACAGATGGTAGAGACGAAGCTGTCGAGCCAATATCAACCAGCAAACCTCTGGAAAGGTGGACGTGGCCAACATGGGCTGTGCCTTTGGTTGTCGGCGGTGTTGGCGTGTTTGCATTGTATTGCTACAGGCACCAGATGGTAGCCTCACACCCTAAACAGGTTGTGGTACAAAAGCCTCCAGACGCTCATTTAAAGGATCCGTTTTATATGGAATAAGATGACAACACCAATTACTGATGGAAAAATGCTCGTCAACGCTCTGTACCACGGTGTAGTTGTTTCCGGTATTTCAATAGGTTATGCCAAGCTTGCTAAGATGGCTCTCGGTGGTGTGGTGCCACGTCTTGATTTCACCCCACGGGACCTGGCTATGGCTGTTGCCGATGTATCACTAGCTATGGCCACAAAGGATATGCTAATTAAACAAGGAATCTTACCAGTTGATATACTGAAGTAATGGCCACACTCGCGCTACTTGTTGGGGGTGCTCTTGCTAATGCCCTTGCATTCTCTGGGAGCAACTTTTTATTCTCTAAATTACGAGGCAGCCAAGTGGACGCGGAACGTAAACTCCATGATATAGTAATCGAGCAGCTTCAATCTGCTCAGGCAGCATGGGCCAAGAAGAGAACTGAGCGCTTAGACTTCATCAATGAGCAACTGCGCCGCCAGGGCCATGCCAAGCATACTTTTAAGGATGCGGACGAGGCTATGCGTGAGTACGCCCTAATTACGAATAAAACCGTCGACCCGCTGGGCTCTGAGCCTCAGCTTTCTGACTTCTACGAGCCCTCAGATGAACAGAGGGGGCGTGAGGTGGCGTTCATTATACTGGGTATGGCTGCGACTGGGATGGTTGCATACAGGCATGCTAAGTAGGTCATTTGGAGACTCGAACGTTTACTGTATATGGATCGTCGCATGCAAAAGATCTACTATAGTCCTAAGGGCTACTGGAAAGGCATTACAGCTATCAAGAAGCTGGCAACGGAAGCGAGGGTTATTGAGGAAGTTGCCAGGGGGTGGCTAACAAAGCAAGCTATATGGCAAATCTATCTGCCAGTGCCAAAACACATTCCCAGGCCAAAGTTTGATGTCCCTGTCCCTAATGAGGTTCACCAAGCCGATCTCTTATTTCTTCCTCATGACGTTGTGAAGCGCCGGACTTACAAGTATGCCCTAACATTGGTTGATGTGGCCTCGCGCTACAAAGCGGCTGAACCATTGACTACAAAAGAGGCTAAGGAGGTCGCAGGTGCACTTGAGAGGATATACAAACGAGGACCGCTGCATTGGCCTAAACTACTTCAGGTGGACCCCGGACGGGAGTTTATGGGTGCAGCGAATCAGCTGTTAGTAAAACATGGAGTATCAGTCAGGCGTGGCCGTGTGAATATCCATCGAGACCAGGGTATAGTTGAATGCTTTAACCGAACTCTTGCTGAGCGACTCTTTGGTCACCAGTATGCCGTAGAGTTAAGGGATACTGGAAAACGATCGACTGAGTGGGTTTCTCGACTGCAGGCTGTAGTCTCTGCGATAAATAATGAGGTGACACGCTTGACTGGAAAAAAACCTAAAGATGCTATAAATCAAAACGAGTTGCACAAAAGCCCTCTGCAGTCGTACCAGGGCGCCCTCTGGGGGTCATAGAGCAAAAGCTTCCCTCTGATGTTGGCGTTCACTACCTCTACCAGCCTGGTGAGGCAGAGCAAGACCACCGGCGGCGGGCCACTGACCCTGTGTGGTCGCTCAATGTTTACCGGATTGGAAGCTCTGTCACTAAATATGGTGAGCCTGTACTATACTATTTGCTAGATGGACCTCTCCGTGGCTTTGTTAAGGAGGAGCTGCTTGTTGTGCCGCCCGATACCCAGTTACCACCAGACGGTATTACCAATTAAACAAAAGGCAGATAGGTAGTAATGGAAGCAACTGGAAAGTGCCCATGGATATTACTCGGGAAGAGAGAACCTTATGACACGCCCTGTAAGTTTGACTTTTGCGCAATGCACAGGTTTAAGATTAAGCGGGGGATCATAAATCGACTTTGTGTAGAGTGCCAGAAGGGCAATAAAAATAACCTAAAATTATGTATGGATTGTGGATACGAAAGGGTTAACCACAACCTCATGAGGAAGAAGAAGAGGCTTGAGCGCAGGAAGACCCGGATGGCGACTCACGTTGAGACTGATATGACTGAGGAAGGCGTGCTAGATAAACCTTCTCAAGCTAGGAAGACCAAGCCCCCACGCTCCCACACCCCCTCAGGCCAGGAAGACCACTCCTTTACGCTCTCCCCAGGCCACCAGTCTCACTATAGCCGGCATATGTGAGAAGGTGGATGACCTCCTGATTGCGGAGGGGGTAGAGGGTGAGGGAGAGGTGTCCAACAGTGGTGCGAGAAGTTCACCATCACCCCTCAGTGGCCGGTCGTAGGTGGAAGGTGTGGATACACCCACGGTTGAATATGATACACCCCGTGTGCCGGCGGTGTACGCTGGGTGGTAGGCCTGGGTGCAGCTATGCCCATAGGCTAGAGTGTGTACACCGCCCGGAGCTATCCCTCGCTTTGTATCAAAGGGGGATAGAGACACCTTGTTGACGTGCAGCCCATATATCTTGTGACTGTCACTTCGGAGCATGTTCATCCCATGGCGGAACCGCTTCTGGTCGAACAATGATTCAAGGTATTGGGCGTGGCGCAGGTGTTTCTTGACCACTACCTTTTTTACGCCCTTTGCTTTCTTGATTTCCTCCCGGGTCGACATTAGGATGGAGTACATCTTTGGGCGCAGGCCTACATACTCCCTGATGGGTACACCGCCGCACTCGTCCTTCATCTTTCCTAGAACCTTCTTGTTCTCGTTGCTGTGGAGTGGATGGGCTGGGTCGTAGTTGCTGGCGTCAAATAGGTCCCTGTCTTTTTTCATGTTGGCGTAGATGTCGGGTGTGCGGATCTCCAGGAGGAGGGAGTCGGTGTCGGTATAGAGTAGGTTGACCCCTCGGCCGTACTGGGTCTTCATGGTGTTGTAGTAGAAGTCGTACATGAGGTGCTTAGACAGGTCGAGTATGCACATCCCCACATAGACTGGGCGGTTGAGGACCAGGTGGGCCTTGTGGATGTGGATGGCGGCCAGGTCGTCGTCGAATATTTTCTGGGGGGCGAAGGCAGGGCTGGCGATGAGCTTTCTTATTTTGTTGCTGTCTGCAGCTCGGACCAGCTTCACGTCAACCCGCTTGCGGAGGTTCTCCATGGTCTTGCCGAAGACGGAGTTGTTCATTAGTTTGTAGAGGTCCTTCTCGAAGTCGCTGGTTGCTGCCTTGTGGAGATCTGTGTTCTTCCGGATGTAGGGTTCCATCCAGGTGCTTTGGGTGAAGAATAGGGCGCGGTGGATCTTGGTCAGCCTTATCCCCAGGGCCAGATACAGTTTGAGGTTCCTGTAGTGGAGTACGTACTTCTCCTTATTCCTCAGGATCGGGACCAGCTTCTCGACTCCGTGGCCGCCGTATTCGTTAAGGAGGTTTCTCTGGTAGTCTGAGAGCCACTCGTTCTGGACAAGTAGTCGCTCTGGGGCCAGGGGGTAGTCGTTGTGGTCGTCGTGAAGCTCAGCTGGATACTCTAGGTCGACCTCAAAGATGTACCCAGTCTCGGCATCCTCTGGGTGGGTGCAGACTATTCTGGAGAGCGACTCTGGCCGGTCCACCCACTCAATGTTTGAGGTAGGTAGGGCCTGGCTCATTGCCCATCCATAGAGGTTGTTAGCGTCGAGGTATTGGATATAGCTCGTGGGCTTGTCCTGATCGAAGTCTCCTACGTAGGGATTGTTCGCCTTGGCGTGGCGCCGCGAGACCATACTTATTCCTCCATGCAGACCCTTCTCGATGAAGAGGTGTTTGTCGTAGTCGGTGAGGAGTTCGAGTTTTACCCCTGTGCTCTTGAGTAGAGCGTCCCACGAGAGGCCTGGTATAGTAGTGGGCCGGGTCCAGGCCGTACTGCTTTAGGCTGGTCTTCAGGAAAGGTTTCAAACACGTCGGCTAGGAGGAGGACATCTGTACGGAGGTAGAGGTAGTGGTAGTCGCCCATGTTCTTGCAGCCAAACGTGCTCCAAACTTTTTGCGCGTGGGCGTAGTCTGTGGCTGATATGCCCTGCTCCGAGAGCTTGCTGTAGAAGTCTTGGATGGGCGGGAGGGGAGAATCAAACTTATCCCAGCTGTCCATGAACTCGTAGGGGAAGACTCCCTTGCGTAGGAGTAACCCTCGCTTTGTCTGGTCTGGTTCATACTCTGACGTCATGGTGAAGGCGTCTGGACTATTGGCTGAGACCAGCTTGTCGAGGGAGGCCAGGAGGAACTGTGCGCTGTCTATGAAGCGAAGCTGTCCGAGGGATAGGGATATGTTCCATATTGTTGGGTATACAGTTGATGTCTCCCTCTACCTTGCTTATGCCTTGCATTAGGAGATGGGTGTCATAGACCCGCAGGTTATGGAAGACCACGGGGATGGGGGTTGTCTTGGGGCTCAGCCGAAGCTTTAAGTTGCAGGCGCTGTGGCCTGGCCCTCTATACTTACCGGCTATGTGGCAGTGGTCGCGGACCCGGGCGGTGAGTAGTGGTTTGCTGCAGACTTGGCATTGGGTTGCGGTCTTGTGGACTGTTTGTTCATCCCTGGTCATCCGCATGGGGACTGTCTTGGAGATAACTGATTTGATCTTTTTCTCCTCTTGCTGTAGGGCCTTGAGGAACTTCTCCACAGTGTCTTTTCCCCTGTAGACTACTGGGGGTGATGTCTTTCCATCGCATCGGACCACTATATAGCCGAACCCGCAGCCCTGGTGTTCCTGGGTCTTCTGGGTGTTGCTCTTTTCGGGATTGAGGGCTGGCCCTGGGAGCTTTACTGTGAGCGCCTCGAAGTCAGTCTGGGAGTTGCTTTTGCCAGTTTTGAAAGGATAGGATGTTTTTCCCCTCCTCTGGCATGTCTACCCGCACGGCTGTTTGGCCAACCCCTACACACTCTGGCTTGTGGGCCTGGAGGAGGGCCGAGGTGGTGTAGCCGTGGAGGCAGCGTTCGCAGAAGAATTTGCGGCCCTCGTATTTTGTCTGGTCGTAGAGTAGGCGGTCTAGGTTTTTGATCCAGCTGTAATGGCATACTCCATCCTTCTCGATCAGCATGAGGTTTATACAGTTACCGGGGTGCTTGCTGATCCGGTGGACCATGGCAGTTTTCCCATCCCAGCCAAATACATTTAGGCCTAGGTCAAGAGCCTTTTCGATTTTTTCGGTGTGGGAGAAGGGGGTTGGGTATGCCACACCTGAGCCCTTTAGCTTATCTAGGAGCCACTGGATGTTGTATTTTGATGGCCGCTGGGGATTTTTGGCAGCTGGGTACAGTTCGGCTACAATAGCCCATAGAATGCAGAAGTCGTCCCAGTTCTTTACGTTTACGATGGCCTCTTTCTTTGCCAGTGGTGGTGGTAGAGGGATGTCGATCCAGATGGTTTCTACCGCCTCGAAGACCCACCCAGAACCTAGGTTAACCCACTTCTCCAGCATCTCCTGGATTTGGGGGCCGGCCAGGTCTATCGCGGAGTCAATGTCTTCTTTGCCTAGAATCACCTGCTGCTTGTTTCGTAGGACTGGTTCACTATACTCCGTGACACCATCTTTATCGGTCTTGTAGAGGCTTATTTTTACTGCGAGCTGTGTTTTGAGGCCACCTAGCTGGTTCAGCTCCTCGGCCAGAACTTTACGAATCTGGGGTTGCACGCCTTTCTGGAAGGTCAGGATGTCTGGGGCGTAGGGGTGAGTCTTAAGGACGTTCATGACCCAGCCTCGCAGTTAGTTGTTGATGGCCGGCTTGGTTCTCCTGAATTTGAGGCGGGGAGTGGGAACTGGTCTGAGGCTTGTTCGGGGAACTGGGACCGGCCTTACGAGGGGAAGTGGTTTCCTGGAGGTGGCCCTGGGGTGTGGGGCCGGTGCTTTCGCCACTTCAGACCAGAGTCAGGGGGTGGAGTCGGTGGAGGGGCTGGGTCACGGTCCGCCATGGTTGTCATTCTTGCGTACTTCTCCTTGTACGTCCTGTCGAAGGCGTTTTTCTTTATGAGTGCCGCGAGGGCGACCTTCGTCCGTGGATAGGGTGGCAGGGCCTGGCCGTGGATTTCAGCATAGCCGGCTTGAGCCTGTTTCGCGCGTATGTAGTGGGGCGTCATAACTCTAATATTTTATTACTTCAAAAGGGGGTACAAATGACACAAAATCAAGTCGAGACGAAATACCCACCTATGACTAGTGACCGGTGGGTCCTTGTGTCCTGCGACTTGTAGCTCCCTAACCCTGTGATTTCGTCACGACTTAATTTTATGTCATTTGTACCCTGCAATTTCGTTGCGACTCATGGCTGCCCCTACCCTGCGACTCACAGCCTGCTGAGAGGTAACAGCTTTATTCCTTGGCCAGCTCTTGTCAGCTCTTGAGACCTTAGACCCCGAAAAGAATAGTTGAAGTGGGTTAATTATGCTCTGAAGTGGGGGATTCCTTATCGTCGGTGGGTGGGGTCTCTATTCTGGGGGGTGTGATCGAACCGCTATTACCTATACTACTGTATGTTTTAGCAAATATTAACTAAAAAGACTTTTCTTGCCTCTGATAATCAAGTATGCAATTTTTTCGTAAAAAGTTTATGGCTGTGAATTGGCCTTTGATTAGTCGAGGCAATATGTGTGAATGAAAACATTATTTGAATGCCATGTTTTTAAGCTGATAGGAAATCCAACAGCATCGTATGAATGTGTGTATTTTGTGGATCCTGCTGTGTAAGTAGGATGGTTTATGGTTCTTCTGAATTGGTTATTTGTAACGAAATTTTAACTGCTACTATTGATTTTAAGCAACTAAATTAAAAGCTTAGGGTGTGTACAGTTTGAACCATCACTATCATCAATAACATCATCATCATCATTATCATCATCATCATCATCTGCAGCAGCAATCACAGCAGAAACATCATTATCGTCCACATCGTTATCATCATCATCATCGTCGTCATTATCATCATCATTATCTTCATTGTCATTATCATCATCATCATCACCATCATCATCATCATCATCATCATTATCATTATAATCAACGTAACATGCCATACGTACACAATAAATCCTAAACACAAAAACGAAGCTTTACAAAATGAAGGGATAACTTGATTTTTCTGCGGTACGTTTTAATTTGATTAACATTAGATGGGTTTCTAATATATCAATCAATTATTCATATTCGTGTGGCATTATGGATGTTTGCATGTTGGTCTCATTGACCGAATAGGTTTATTCGAGTGCTTGTTAATGGTTTGGCCTTCATAAATCATGCAAATAATTACCCACTCTCCATGGCAGACATGTTTAAAGCTGTGCTAACATAACATCTCTGCAATAGTTAACGTAGCGCATGCGATTTGACCCGGTTTTAACCTCTGACGGGCGTTAACAAGCAGTGCGCGTCAAACATAAACAAACATGAATGGTCAACATGAATGGAGCTCATCAGGGAAAATCGGAAGTAAGCCCTTCTGTGGGAAATAAAGCTGTATTTACTGTCCACAAATGCAGCATTTTGATGTCTTTGATTATGAACTTTCTTTGCTTTATACGCTGCAGTTATTAAGCTTATATAATCAAGGCCCTGCAGTCACAAGCATTAAATTTTGGCAAATCTTATTCTAACATTAGCATTAGCATATGTTTTCCATAAAACATGTGAACTACCATCTGTGGGGGGGGGGGGGGCAGCAAATCTGGGAGCAAATGGTATATCAGGCTTTTCTCATACGCCGTTGGTAGATTAGCAACAATGTCGTTTCCCAAGAACAACTTCTCCAAACACTCTCGCTGCTTGTCTGTCATTTCCAATCCCGGCTTGTAACATTCTATTGCTTGTTTCAGTCGATTTTCGATAACAAATTCGTTCTCACATCTGACTGCCGTCATTTTTAGAAACGCTTGACGGCTATGAAACGTCCGTGGAACTATTTTTTCGATAAATGCCTCATTTTGGACCTACTGAACAGTTTTCCATAAATGTATATCATTCTTCTAATCGAACACAGAAGAAAATATTTTAGTAACATTTAAGAGTTGATAATTCGTATCAATATTTCTCGAGTAATGGCCCGAAGTTGCCCCAAAGCGATCTGTGTGGTGCAGAGGCGAATCCTAGCCTGCACAGAAGCCAATGCGCAAGGAGATCGCTAATTACCCTGGAGTCCCGAAGTGTTAGTGGTATCGGTGTCAACGGTTATTCGAATATGCCCTTTAGCTAATGACACGGTCGACATCATTCTCATCATCAGCCACAGCCCCTCCATCATCCACACTTAGTCAACCAACTCGGCTGTCAACAGAAAGTCACCCACGGGGACTGAATAGTCATCTTCAACGAGATAATGAGATAACTAGATTGAGAGACTGCACCCTATATTAAATATTTGCTTATGAAAAGGTCAAGCGCGTTTCTTATACACATTAAATGACCCAACTGACCCACACAAACGTACACGCACATATTTATAAGCATATTCACACATCTGCTCGCTCACGCATACGCACCAAAAATACACATCTGGAAGAAAACAAATGTCCTGATACACAAGATAAATGTATTGAATATAATGATGTGAGAGTAAAATGAGGTCGTTCATCGATTTGGTGGTTGACCAAGTGTCATACCAGGGATTTAAACAGCCTGACTCTCCGCTTTCTTTTCAATTCCTTGAAATTAATTTATCAAATAATAAAATGTTTATGTAATAGTAACATGTAAAATAGTTCAAGGTTAGTTCAATGAAGATAGATCGTCAGGCTGGTGTCGCAACTAGACAATTGTACCATTGCAGTGCATCTAAGTAGTGATAGTGATATCAAATATATTAAGTGTTCAAAGACACCGACAATATATGGAAACTTAACATCACATCTCATTAAAATAAAGACATTGTAGCAGCATATATTTCCCAACTACATGCGGCCATACGATCTACTTCTCAAAGCAAACACGCTGAATCATTCCGCTTTAACGTTGGTAGTATGCAGCGCAAACACACACTGAATTAGCTTCGTCCTCGCCTCGCTGGTAACATCATGCCAGAAATTTAAAAGACTATGCTCGCAACGAATTCTCGATTTGATTGAGACCGACGATGGCTTGCTATACCGTCGGTATCTTCGTAGGCGTTTGCTACTGCAGCGATGCTTAACACTTCCTAGGCTTATATCTGGGGGTTGCAAATGACCAGCAATTGATTTCAAGAGATACAGACAGCACGAATTGCATTGCCACTGTGACTTACGCGCATTCTGATTCGTGTTTGGAGCTCGCAAGGTCAACAAAGTGATACATGTCGCGACTTCAATCAACTGCTTATCACAATCCATTACCTACCCATCAATTATATCTCAGAAATGCGTTTTCATTTATTACAGCACGCTGCAACATTCAGCTAAGAGCCATTTTGCTGACGCCTGTCGACCAAATCCGAGCCTCATATACTATGCTGCTTAAGTATTAGATACGACAATGTAAATATATCAATGCGCATCTCGATTAAGCAACTGTTCATTTACAGCGCCCCGATAACCCTTTAACCCCACGCACATGTGAGGCTTAGGTGTAAAATAGGGTGGACTCATCGGGTACATGTACTTAGATGCCTACAATTTTTTTCACAATGTAAAGTTGTATCCCATACAATTGCATTCCTACCTGCAAATTCACTTCGCTGTCTGGGAGTGGCCTGGCTCTGTCTTATGCTGCTGGCGTGAAATAGTGAAAGTGACTGGGAGATTGAAGCTTAAGCTCTTGTCGCAACCAGTAACTAAAACTGTCGTCCCACATATTACTTCGCTACTAAAGGCAGACACTTTAAAGAGCTACTGGTCGTTCCGCTGGTGCATTAACGATCAATGTAGTGACATCAGGCAGCAAAGATCACAAAACTTTACAAGTCTGTTTCTGGTTTATTGCATCGTATATCTTGACGTCATGATATCAGTTATGCTTCTTCCATTGGAAAGCAAACCTTATATAACTAATGGCATCTGTCACAGAATGTTACAGCGAATACTTTTATGTGCACGCGTTCAATCTAGAATGACGCATGTGTGCTTAAATGGCTGGCAATTATACTTGCTGATTTTTGCTCATGGCAAATGAGTACCAACTGATCCCATCTGAATGAAAAAACTGCTGACACACATATTATTGTGTTGCCACTAGCAAATACTTTGTCGCTCATTACACTGCATTAATGATGCAACCTTACTGTCCTTATTTGTTCTGAAGCTGCTACAAATGAAATGTTAACAATATGACAAAGCACTGGCATAGTTTTTAGCTCCCGTAATTGCTGGTGTCATACGCATTGATGTATTGGAGCTTGCAAATATCCGTTAAGAATAATGATATTCAAGTGATAAAATCGTGATATGCAATTTGCACTGCACATCATAGCGAATAAACTCTGTATCAGTTACTCATTACAGCTAACATAAGTCGACATATTTCATGACGGGAAGTTCTACAATCGACGCATATCCAGATTCCCACATATTTCAACATGAGTTTTTTACTGTGTAGGTGGTCTTCATTTTGATTAAGCAATCCTCTACATATTATTTTAGCTATAAACCTCAGCTTCTCACATCCATGAGTGACCTACGCGTCACCAGCCATCTTCTCATGCGTACCCAATATTTTAGGCCAACATGCCCGAAAACAAGTCAACTTTCCTGCCCTCACTAACCAGGCTTAAACCTGTCCAATGATAATTGAGATAGTGTGCCTAAAACGTTGAGGGAATCAGTTTTACCCTGGCCTCCGAGCTCAATACATCTCTCTCCAAATCTCAACCTAAAATTTAAAAGTCAAGTAAAGTGATAAGGTTGACGATTCTTCGAAACTAAACGCCCAAAGTTCGAGTCTTCCTTCATTACAAGTCATCGAAACGTGTGTCGTATCGTGTGCATCACTTTACCGAGCATACCACATTTTATGCACATCCGATATGATATCGACAAACACAGTTTGAACGTAATGGAATGTTGCTGCGCATCAAACAAATAATGCACCCTCGTGGTGTCAATGCGTGCAAACCTTGTTAAATTGAAGCATACGGCCCAAAACATTACTGTGCGTAATTTGACATACAGCCACCGCGACCAATGCAATATTCGTAGCAACAAATGCGCGGCCCTTATTCAGTTAGCACTAGGAGCGAGGATTTGCTGCCGGTTATCAATCCATGCTTATTATATATAAGTGGTAAATAATGCATTTGGATTAGTACTGCAGAAATTGTGAAATATTTACCTTCTCAGTCAATGGTTTGCCATTTGGTGACCTTCTGCGTAATCGATACCTAAATAGAAGAAGCTTCAGCCATCGCTTATCCTTCAGTAATGCCCCATTTTGTGAATCATTCACCCAAATGTTTTCTTTTTCTTCAGCTCATGTAATAACAAACAATACCAATGACCCTCTATTTAAACCCTTGACCCTACAATCACTAGTGAAACCACAGTCATAACCCTGCATCGACATTATTTGCCCCACATTGTTCATCCCTTGATGACGACCGCGTATCTTCATAATGTGTCCAACAATACCATGTGCGCGAACTATGTACGCATGGAATATCACATTGTTTATGTAATACTGTAGAATAACGCTGTGGTATTCTTTGCGATGCGTTTGAATATAACACACTGTGTTATTGTCGGAGTGAAACATTTCCATACAACAGTGTTCGTCGCCCGTCAAATCAAATAATGTTTGCAGGTACTTGCTGTACAGTTGCTAATAGACAAAATATTTTATGTCCGTCAAATGTTTGCTTAGTTAGTCGCTTGCTAACGTCGGGTGTTTTTGCTGGATTAACATTACGTGTCTAATTCGAATTCCGGTGGACGAACCCTCAGTAGCATCACCTGCTGATTATTAAGCCTTGTCATACAAACAACTCCATTACGTTGGTATGCACAATTTAATGAAAAGTATCAATATCAGTTATCTAGCATGGGACTACCATAATGCGACAAATGAATAACATACACATATATAATTAGCATCTTTAATAAAATGACGAATACCTAGCGCCAACCCAGTGTCAACCAGTGCGTCGGAATGTCTCATATGGCTTTTTATTTCTAACACAATTCAAAAAATATCGCACTAAAATTAATTCGGCTAGAGTAAACGCTAATAACCAGTTATGAACTGCGACCCCTGACCCATAAGGACTGTCTGCAACTGTGTTGATTCTGCAACAGTGCGTTGATGTTTGTGATAGTGACCGCCAGTACTTGGTTGTCACTGGCTAAACTGTTTGTCTCAATTGCTTGTTGGCATTTAGAAATGGCAGCGTCTCTAGTATGACCACTTTTTATGACCTGTGGCCTGGCCATCACAGCCCATAATTGACAACACTGGTTTTTGTTTTTTTCAAATATAACCCCATTACCAACATCGCCTTTGCATCGCAAACAGTCCATACCAGATTCCTCTTTTGCAGCAGTCTATGTCATCTTGATTCCAAGCATATCATAACGTGATGCTTGACATGAATAGAAAGCAGAATGTGACATTGCGGGAGCCAATACATCAATCAGGCAGATGGTAAGATATATCATGGGAGAAAGATGGATAGCTATGATATCATAATATAGTGCATAAATAGAATAGTAATTAATACCGCTAAGCAGTTAATATATCGTAATGGTTTTGCTGGTCAACCGTTAGTACATATCGATAATACATGAATGCTAAATAAGTTGGCTAGCAGTTAAAGGTTTATTGGTGCAGGGCCAGCGGGATCGCAAGGACCCTTTACTAACGCGATAAACACTTGTTAGTGTGCATTGCCAAATACCAGCGCCCTGCGGTTGTCAGGCAACGTAAGTGTTTGTTTTTTATCATAATGATGTCTCCGATATCGTTATTTACTATGCCATTAGCATTTGTCCATTAACCAGAGCCACACGGTCTGATTTGTCCGGATATCATTAAGCAACCACAAATATTTGTAGCTATTTGATGTTGTCTCACATATCCCGCTAATACTCATTCAGCCATTCAGGCTACACAGATTGTACGAGCATCCGGTGAACACCCTTACATCTATATTACAATGAAATAAACAGAGTGCGACCTGTTATTTCATTCCATCTGCACTGTCTTAAACATTCGCCCTATTTATTCTGCAACGATACACATTGTGCATAATGGTTTTATGATATGTTGACACCATACCATAACAGTTTGTTGCCGTGAGCTTGCATATCTATCTAGCCTACTAATCGTTATGCAATTACGCAATGAACTCACATGAATAACGTACCAGTTGGTAGTAAAGGTGATGACATCGAGTGAAATAAGTACCAAAACACTATCTTATTTAATAGATAGAACACACTGCATAGCAAGGCAAGATTACTTCAGGGTTATAATTACAAAGCATGGGAATCGCACAATTAGCCATCATCATATGTTACCAAACAAATTTTTAAAATAACTGACAAATTAAAAGCCCTCACTGAAAAACCTACAAACGATCGTTTAATCTATTCCATACAAACATATAAAATGAACGACCTGCAAATCACATCCCAAAGACACATCCATTGCCACGAAATGGCTTTAGACAGTCTTCTAACAAACCACAGATGAGAAGAATGGTTCTCATCCCTTACCGCGGAAAGGCCACACAGATTAGTTCATTGGTATACCGTTCATTGACTATTGTGCCATGTGGCATTTTTTTTGGTCATGTTTGCATCTATGGAACTAGTTTTTGAGCATGGAGTACTTTGACTCACTCTCAACTTTGCAAGTATTTCGAATATTGTGATAATCCAGCGTTAACGTTTAAAGTCACTGGGCTATGAGTAAACGGGCTTTTTTACCAGTTTAGACCGAGCTCAAATAATTAGTCCATTTCCTTTGCATCGGTTAGTCTTGTTAGTCATGTCATTGCAACTGCCAACAAACTGCATTTGATTTTACATCACATTCACATGTTTAATACTGGTAATGGTCGTTAAAAACGTTACCCATTTGCAACCAGACAAATATTGCACTAGTTAAAGTTGTTCCTGACAAAATAATGTCGGTCTAGATCTACCTTGCAATGTCAAAAACAAATATAAGTGACTACTTAGCTTATCCTATTGTATTTACTGCACAGATCGTTTTCTTATCAGCAAAATATATAAAAATGAATTGAGCGCCTTTTGCATCGATGTAGCAAATATATACGCGCGATTGGTTCTACACAACTGTGTTCGAAATTATTGCAGGGAAAAAGGGAAGGACCTGTCAATAGATTAATCTTTTTCCTGAATAAATACAAAAGACAGTGATTTTTAAAAAAAAATGTATATAAGTAGGAGGTAGTCCTTGGATATTCCTCATCTCATGCCGAAAGTTATTCGATTGATTAACATTGCGAATTTCCATCTAGATCATATAAACATGTATACGTAAATTTATATATGTGTATATATATATATATTTATATATATATTTTATTATATACATATAAATATATATGAATATATATATATATTTATAAATATATATTCACATATATATATATATATTAATATTTATAAATATATATATACATATATATGTACATATTTATATATATATATATATATACATATATATATATATACAAAGATATACATATATACATATATATGGTTATACATACATATATATATAAATTTACATATAGACAAATATATATATATATATACATATATATACATATACAGTTATGTGTATATATACATATATATACATATATATATAAATTTGCATATATATATACATGTATATGTAAATATGTTTGTGTGTGAGCTTGTGTGTGGGTGTATACTTATTTCTACCCGCCCTACCTATTAATGACTACTTTTATCCATGAGAATGATCGAGGAGAAGGCCAAGTGGATATTAGCATTTATTTCCCATGAGACATTCAGTACGATTAACAATCATCTTGTTTGTCGGTGTTTGCGTTTCTAGGAACCACTACCAACACTGTTTTGATCCAACGATATTCCAGGCTTATGTCCACAAATGATGCCAAATATCAAAACAAATTCTCTTACACCACATTGTATAATTTTTGGTGCGTCGAGGTCTTGCTTTCGGTGATAAACGAGTAAGGAGAAACGCCCAATTATTTAAATCTTACACCGCCGTAGTTCATTGCGATGCATCACGTTGACCTGCAGTCAGCTGGATGATGTTAATATGGAGATGCGTCGTATGTCTAATAGCCGCTGTGGTATGATTACAGGAGTGATCTAAAGCTGCGTGACGAGGAAAACAAATAGACATGACGCTGTAAGATAATAAAAACCTTTGATATTGCAGCGCAGTATATTCACCGTACTGTGAACTAACAATGCCATATGTAAGATGCAAAATATCCACTTTCCAGAGATAGTACTTATAACTCCCTGGCTCATAGTTAACGAAAACAACGCTGCATATTCTCATATATTGTTCCGCGTAAACTAATCGATGGCTTATATGACATAGCATGCATCGAACCTTCTTTCCAGCACATGTTATTGTCCGTTAAAACATTACTGCAATCTTTTGTAATTCCACACGGTAGTTCAAGCAATCGGCAATAAAAGAGTTGTTTTTGTACTATTCTATTACAAATAGACAAACTCTGTTCAATGTTGTGAATTTTGATGATTATAACAATCGGTGGAGCGTTAATATATATTACTGCGTTCTGTCCGAGTTGCGGTAATTCGAGTTTATAGTGTTAGCGTTATTTTTCAATACAGCAAGCACAAAATTCGTAAGGGTCCAATACAACGTTGATATCTTTTCTATATTATGTCCTTCCAAATGGAGATGAATAACTCATTAACCAATGGGGGCCTGTAATTCATTGCACCGGATTGCATAAGGACAAAACATCCACCAAATGGATCCCACTCGGAAGAAAATATGAAGTCATCATCTCGACCCCATTTTGCATCAGTTTGTCGCTAGACGGCAGGTTACGTGAGGTCGCCCTGGCTGCTCTGAATTGGACAACAGCGAGAGCTAATAAAAAATTCGCTGCTTTTAGATTATACCATAATACACCAACTAATTAAGTTTTCTGATGAAGATAACGAGTGAGGGTTGCATTATCCAACTATTGCTCGGATATTGAAACTGAGAGGTGCGACTCTAACTCCGCTTCGGATGTAGGATCCATGCAGGACCTGCTACCAATATAATCTGTCTAGTGAATATGGCTTTGTCATTGTACCCCACGCCTATTCAATATAGTTGATAGCTTTTTGATTGCAGCGTAAACTGCATTTCTTTTACCTTTTACATCAATCTAATTACACTGCATAAATATAACTCCAATGACAGTCTAATCGTAACCAATCCCCCTGACTTAGATGTAACTGTCAGCACGGCGTCCAATGAGCACAGCAAAAGGGTGCGTGTGCTGCATACGTTTGAGAGAGAGAGAGAGAGAGAGAGAGAGAGAGAGAGAGAGAGAGAGAGAGAGAGAGAGAGAGAGAGAGAGAGAGAGAGAGAGAGAGAGAGAGAGAGAGAGAGAGAGAGAGAAGAGAGAGAGAGAGAGAGAGAGAATGATGAAGGAATGGTCATGCATAAAAAACCATCCCGGAACGTGTCAAACGGCGATGACGAAATTGTTCGGAGGCGTCCAAATTGGAATTTATTCAAATAGACGGAGTTCTCTACCAATAAGTATGTTAACTACTGTTGCCACAAAAAGTACAGGCTTGCGGTTGAACAATCGTATCATTTATCCCTAAGGGATATTTAACCACGTTGTGCACAATATACAGTGCCTACATTATTACGCTACAATATGTTTCATACTGCCATAAATTTATAACAACACCATATCCATAAGAAGAGCTAACAATAGAATCACAAAGTGAAAGAATTGCTGACACATGACAATTTGTCCAAATGTGCAACTTATTTCAAAACCATAGACAACCAAACGATATATTGCTTCCGATTATTTAGGAATCAACCCTACAGTCAGTTCTGGGTAAGGCCCAGACTTGGTTGAAATAAAAATCGGAAAGTGCTGCTAGCCTGTGTGATAAACTCATCAAGAACAATTCCCCGACCCGGGCGGCAAATATACAAGATATCTACAAACGGGCTGAACAAACTTTCTCTGTCAAGTTGAATCAACACCTGTGAGTGACCATCGATATCTTTACGACAAAAGCATATGTGACGTCATTGTCTGGAATTTCCCGCATTTTACAGAGCGACATGTCGATCGATATGACTTGGAAAATGTGTATTTTGAAATCACTTTTTCAACAGACCAAAAGACGACATAATGTAGGTTTCTGCAACCTTTTCAAACTTTGAACTTAATAAAGAATGGAATGAGATAAATCGTTGAATATGACCTTTAGATTTTGCTGGCGAACTGTGTAAAATGGATTTAAATAGACAAAACATGGAAGTGGTGCAGTTGTCTAGAATTGCATTACGACACTGGAAAAGTATTGCATGTAGATGTCGACAGGTATTTCCAATGGTAATATTTTCCGCCTTTTCTCATGTTAGCTATTCATATAAGATTAGAAAGAGTAATAGTATTATAGTGGCAGCATTGCTACCTCAAACCATCAATGTATTGCTCGGTACACAGGAATAGACCAACTCAAGTTAACATGGTATTGCGGATGCAAGTTTTAACAATCATTAGCCGCATGCATTGAATGCTTGTTATGATAACTACATTGTTATGATAGGTCCCCTTTGTTTGCCAGTATATTTCTTGAAAGTCGTCATATATTGGCATATAATGTATTCATGGGCTTCTTGGCACTGACGTTTTGGACAACTTTTATGATCAAATAATTCGCCAAGAACAGCCAGTGTCGTTCCCCAGAGCCAGAAATATTTGATAATATTTAAACCATTCTTCCTCAAAACATGATGGCTATAATATGCATAAAATGACGACAGTTTGTAGCATGTTATTAGAATAGAGGTGCAATTTATTTATGGTATACATGTACAGTGACAGGGCTGGTATGTGAAGCTTTACAACCTTACCCGTTTAATGCGCACGAATCAGGTTTCTAGAGAGGTTAATATATAGCAACAAAGAGACAGAGGCGCTGCATATGCAATATCCCAAATGATTCCTTGACCAGACGGACCAGCTTCCGTTCCTATCAACGCTTCTTGCTGCTGACTTTTCGGCTAAAAGCAAATATGCTTTGTATGTCATTGCTATCTATAGGATATGATGCCCTTTATTCATCGAATGGCTTCCAATTAGCCATTTATGTATGTTTCCCGGATATCATCATATATGCCGTCCAATATACTGTTGATTTAAAAGAGGGTAATTAATAATTGGTTATACGTATCGAATCCTAATTAACTGCACTCTTTACACGAAGTGTCACACCATAATGTAACCACCAAACATAATCCTAAATCTAAATGACAATCATGCAGGAGATTTTGTGGGCACCGTCAATAACAATTTCAGATTCCCAATACCACATTTAGTAAAATTATTGAATGTGTCATCGACTATGTTTGTCTGGCATTGCGCTTTAGGACACACTAGCAGGACTATTTTGTTGCAATGTTTCTTGCAAGGCGTGGTTCAACAATTGATGTCCAACACCACCACAAATTTTAAAGACATCTTATCTAAATTATTCGTGAGGTATATCTTGTGACGCCTAAAGGGTAAGGAGAATCACGAATGAATAAGTCATCTATGCATAAAATTATTGAAATGTAACATCGATGTAGTCATTGTCATGCGTTATGTTGAACTGCAATCAACTGTATGAAGTACATACAGGTGGAATATATGTTTTGGTAGAATGGTCTGTACGAGTTTATAAACATTTGATATTGCAGGCCAAAACATTTATCGTGCGTCGACTCCAAACCAACTATGCCATGGGTAGGATGCAAAGTGACCACTTTGCGCAGATAGGATATGTATCTCCCAGTGCATATATATTTCCAAAACACTGCTAGATATCCTCTAGTAATGTTCTGCTAATCTGAATGCATCTGCGTAAGTTATCGTGCTGGCTTCTATGACAGAACCTGCTTCCCATCGCATTGTTTTGTATGTTAACGTTGACAGCATATTTTGGAAGTCATTTTTAACTGAAGAGAACATATGGCCAGTCAAACTATCCATCTTCGAACTTTGCTTTGTTGCTGTTCTGTTACAAATTGGCAAAGCTTAGTCAATTGTAATATTAAGGGCCTCACGCAATCGACATTTGAAAAACTTCAGTTCCGACCAAAGCTGTCGTACCGTTGAAAATGATTATAAGAGTACAACATGCCAATGCATTATAACGGAATTATACAACAAATATAATCGCGCTTCACACCATACCTTGCCATCGTTTACTCGATAATATGAGAAGAAAGCATGGAATACTAACAATCCAGTTAAGTACATTTCAGCCTATGAATTGCCGATTGAAAATCTGATTCTCTGCAAACATTTGTAAGTTATTTGCTATCGTGCGTCCATATTACCTGTATTTTCGTCTTGCCATAACTCAATGATATGGCGAAGTGCAGTTGATTGCTCTCATTATTAGCTATTGTCTGACTTTTGCTTGAATGTGAACGACAATAACTAGTTGGAAAGAAAGTTGGGATGCATTTCATCTAAGTATTACTTTGAGTTCTCATGTTGTCAAAGAGTACCTAAACATGCGAAATCAGAGCCACTTGGTTACCGAAGCAAAGTTTAATATCACCGAGCCGCTTTAGGGTGCCGAGCAACTATCTACATGTTTTCAGAAGATATGCAACCGACCGCGCCATGCGTTGTCCTTCATTCATTGACACATATATGCTCTCACATGAGACATTATACACCGCTAAGACTTGCTTTAGTCACACATGCGGCTAATTAATACCTTTAATAATAAAGCAGCAGCGGCTTATTGTTGGCAAGCTTGGCAGAGAGCGGCAATGACAAAGAAGATCATTATATCAGGCTGCTGTATTATCACCTTTACACAGTGCTTGCTCTAAATATGACTAGAGTTTGATTAATGTGTCTATTGTTGTGTTAAAATGTATTTGGGGGGGGGGGGGTCATATCCATGTATTGGCATTACTTGGTCATTCCGAAGCCTTTTCATAGATAAAATACTAAATAACATTGACTCTCATAGTTTCACAATCAATAATTTGGCCTGGGACTGCAATCAGGTGATGAATCAATAAGGCTATGTGACATTTATGGAAATTAGTTCTGGCTAAGTAATAGCTGATGAGGAAGTCAATAATATATTCATTGAAGCTGCATAATAGATTATGGAGGCTATAACGAACCACATAAATCAATGAGCATCACAGAAAATATTGCTTGAACGATTTCGAACCACGAATATGATCAACTTACGGTTTTCGATGCTGCACGCCACTGGATTAAACTTAATAGCTGTTACAAGTTAAGTAGCTGTTTCCGCAAATGTTCCGAGTCTCAATCCCTAATGTATGGGATAAGCAATTAAACGTACATTTCTGTTACATTAGACAACAGTGAGAGTAGCATAATGCTCACGAAAATAAAGCTAACAAGTATATTCCATCGTCTTTGGGGATGACATGAATTTACCACGTGTATAGAGTTTTCCTTTGTACCGATAAAAACCCGTTTCGTTCCAAAACGCTAAACTTAAGATTTATTTATTTTTCATGCCCCAATAATGTCAAGATCTTGATAGTACCTCCAGCAGATGGAGAAGCTCTGTTTATTTTTATGTTCATTGATGACCCATTTGGCGCAATTTGGTTCTTGTACGACGTTAACTGTAACAGATATATGACGACCTAGCTGAACTCATCTGAACGTAACAGAAGCACATCCACTTTTCGATTGCGTTGCCAACAATGCCCAAATGTGATGAATTCCTTTCCCCTGCCAGTTATATGCAACCTGACTGTCAGAGTATGACCTACCAGTATAATACCAACATGGATATCACACATTGGTAACATTGATTGCTGCTATCCCCCTTTGTTGGCATTGGGGGATAGCAGTGTGACTATATCATCACTGTGTATGAATGTGGCCTGTCTATCACAGCAACTTTTATAAATGCTGCTGCTGACTTTAGATATCATATTGGCCGAATAAAAAGTATAGCTATCGGTAATTTTTTTGAGTACTGTCAAATCAATACGAGACTCAAGTGTACCAAGATCCAACATGTTTGACTGAAAGTGGTTTTAAATAGTACACCGGTAACAACATAACCTCGGCCTCACAGACGTCGTGTAAAGAGTTCTTACCAATACCATATTTTCTAGCAGCCCGACAAGTGTCGATTCATAACAGAATAAAATTTAATGCATGATACTTATCGAAATAAGAATGTGATGTCTTTGGAGACAATACCGCCACCAGCCAGGAATCGAGCTATATAACAAGAGGACATTATGACCTCATAGTATAATAATAAATAGAAGACTATAGAACTGGAAAACATATTGTTACATCGTTGATGATCATACTGCATTGGCTTATTATAAACTGGTCAATCGTTAGTACTTTATCAAACTTCTCAAACGTCCAGTAGTGTCATCCACGACGCAGGGAAAGCATAACTTCTTGCTGGTAAGTGGACTTATTTCTCGTAATTAGTCGTTAGAAAAACTGCCACGAAGGAGTCTAGTTCAAAGGCAACTGATATTCACAGTAGGTTTGAACGTGTATCGAGTATATCAATGGTTTTCGCGTGCATTGACAAAACGTACTGTGTTTGAAACATTCAGTGCGTGATACATAAAATAGATATAAACCATTTTGATTCTAGCATTGAATGACAGCATATGGCGATATAGTAATAACATTGATCATCAGAGAGTTGTTACGAATTTGCTGAGTTGGCGATTTATCACAGATGTAGATATCTAAACCAGCCGCTACACATGTAGCTGGGACATGTGTAGCGGCAGTCATTTACAGATTCACAAAATTTTAACAACTGCGTTTAATACATTTTTGACAGTAACGCTCGAATAGCCAATCTTACATATATCGGTAATGCGCAGATGGCTAGCGTTTCATGCTGAATTTGATGCAGCTAAGCGGCGTCGTTTGGAATCTTTGCACATACAGTAAACACTCGTTATTGGGTTTTGTCAAATATCAGCGCCCTGTGGTTGCCTGGCGATGAATGTGTTCTTTTGTTGTGCTTGATAATGTACTTTATTCTCCAATGTCGTTATTTGATATACCTATGGCCTATGTCTATTTAATATAGCCGTATAGCGACATTTTGCCGGATATCAGTGTGAATACCCCTATTAAAAATGAGTCACCACAGATTGCACCCCATGGAAAAAAATAATTAAGGGCAATGGGTCATAGCAGGTTACCATGGCAATATATTGAGTATAAATGTTGACTCGATAATATCCAGCTTAAACATCGCAACTCAGAGATGAGAGAACAGAAGGCTTGTGATACATTACCGCTTAATGGCGTGGTTTATCCGCATAATATACCTGTGTCTACCTAATGTTCTTATGTCCATCATCAAAAGCACAATGTTCACTGGAACGTACGGCTTTTAATAACCTTTCTAGTCAATTATATGCGAGTTAAGTGTTTCTACCATATTTTGCACACTCTACACCTGATAGGTGATTAACAATTCCAGCGTCTTTCCCAAAACACACCAATATACATAAAAAAATGCACTGCACGTGACAAACCCCAGACAATCACATGACAGGATGAGCCAGCTTTTGTTCTTGACAGAGATCCTTATTGTGCAGCAAGCAAATGTTATTACACCTCGTTGCTTGACGTCATAAGCGATCTCCTTCAATCACCAAATGGCTTCCTATTAGCCCACAACATATTTTTCGGGATATCATCAAAAGCATTTGGCATCGAATTATTTACGGGACCCATTAAATGACCATTTTATGTGCCATTGCTTAGTATCAGTCTCTTAAGATTAGCAAGAGCTTGAACCGAAAACTGCGAAACTTCTATAAGAAATTCGAAACAAAATAAATGTCATATCACTTTTATTGACCCGTACCGCATTGTGTTCAAAACGATTAGAGGCCACAATTGAATAGTAGGTATCTACCGTCAGCTATATGTTTAAATACAACAATAAATGGATATAAGTTGGTAAATGCAACGGTTCCTGACGAACTGCTCTGTTGTCTCGAAGTGTCACACCGAAAAGGTTTCTACGAGACCTACTAAATTAGCAACTTCATCCATGACAATCATAGAAGAGACTTTGCATGTACGATTAATGTTGATTTCCGATTCCCAACAGTAAATATAGATGAATGAATGAAGTTTTCTATTATTGCGTCTCTAGGAACCACTAGCAATATTGTTGCGTCCCAATGTTATTTATTGCTTACGTCAAACATCACGACAAATTATACTATATTATTCGCGAGCCATCGATGGAGTAGCTATTGCCCAGAAAGTTGCTAAGCAATTAAATGGGAGAGAAAAACGTCTACAAGTGGATAAGCATATTTTTACGTTTTCGCAGTAACAATAATATAAATCTAATCCGCTTAAGGAAAGCAATACATTAATCATGCTCCAGTCATTGTGTACTTTAACATTTCATTATAAATCATCATAACAACGCAAAACAGTCTCCCTTCACCAAACTCATATACGGCAAGGTTACATGCTTTAAAGCATATTGTTTACGGCGAGCAATATTTACTATTCTTTGATGAGCAAGTAATCCCGATGCTTGAATATTTCTAACCAACAGTAAGTATGTAATCATGTGTGATGCATTTTGAAACTATGAGCTGGTAGTATCGCATCGACAAATGTTGGTAATACCGTAGACATATTAGCATGTAGCAACCTTACATGAACGCTGAATGCACAAGGACGGGTAAAATAATAACTAAAGTTACCTCGTATGACCTTGCAAAATCCGTCGTCCAGAGGCTACTCGATAAAAGCTACAATACTTGCAATACATTTGCAGCAATGAGAGTGTTACTCATGTTCACACATTTTGGCGTAGCGCATACGAGCTCTAGTACACATCCTGTCATAAGTATTTGTGTAACGCCAAGTACGTTTGCGGTATGGCTTCTCTGCATTCAAAGATGTACCAGTATGCTGACACAACTGCCGATGCCGAAATGCATGAAAGGTATTCACACAGAAGCAGCCCATCGGCATGCATAATTTGTATGCACGAAGATGTTTACTAACCTGCATGTGTGCATACATACCACAGCATGCGTGTTGTCGTAACCGTCAGCAACACACAGAACGCTCAACAAACCCATCCATCCATTTACGGTCGCAGTAGTAAATAAGCTTAGAAGTCATACACGCTGCTTTTGTCAACGGGTTAGTTTGCTGACGCCAGCCACCTGATGAACTGCGACTCAAGGAATCAAACCATAGATACATTATGCACAAAATGACTCCGTTAGTTGAACAGCTAAAAGTTCTTGTTTTAGCGCCATCATGAATAGACGCTAGTATTTTAATTTGCAGAGCCAAAATTATGGTATGACAAACGTTGTACATTTTATTCGCATATTGCACACATCTAGGTTGTAGGAGCTATATGCGTAATGTTATTTTTTTCACCAGCAAAATACCCTCTACAAATTTTAATGACGTCGTTTAAAGACAATATTTTTTTGTCCGATCCGATAAAGGTAAAATAAAAAAGCAAGCGGCCTGTTTATGGTATAGCATATATCCGATAAAAAATAAATTCAAATAATCACAGGTCACCTCTATGCGGCTACAGGACTTGATTTGTATGCAAAAGAAACCCCGAACAGTAAGCATATATAAACATGTATCAGGTGCATTTGCGCATTCGACGCACATGGTCTTAAGCCTGAACATGATAGATTAGGCACGATATCTAAGAGCTAATGGCTAGGCGTAAATGGCTCCCTTCTGATCACATAGGTAAACACGCGATATCTGTGCATTGAGCGGCTTGTCATTACGTCCATGTTTGCTCAATGGAGAGTATATGTAGCCATGCAGCAATCCGACATACGTTGCATCCCAAATCATATGGTGAATGTATTTCTGGGGCCGATCGAAGATGAGCGCGTTATGCACTCATTCAAAGGTTCAGCATATAACCGGTCTGGGTGATCCCTCTTATCTTAGCTAATAAGCTCGGTAATGACATGCTTTCAAACATACAAAATCAATTTCTAGTTTGTATGAATTGTGATAGTATCCTACATTTCCTATTAAATATTGACTAGCACACCTGCTGAAATGCTTAAGATACTGTACGATACAAACAGAGGGCGATATTCGGCGTCTAATGGAAATGGCCCATGCTTCATCAAAACGAAAGTGTTACGCATCTCTCATATTTTCAGGCAACGGATATGTCGGAGCATTCTAACAAACTACAATCCAAATGCAGTATGAAAAATAATCAGCCATTGCAATATCAATAGCGATACATGTTGACCTGTCACTTAATTTAAACACTTAACTCTCTGCTGAAAAATTTGATATTGCAGCAGAACGAAATGTGTAGCCTTGGTTTGCTAACTGGAGTTAATAGATAATTGTGGCGCAAGTAAACGTATTTTGATTAATGTGACAAGCATCTGCCATTTAAATCAATACATTGGTCTTCGACGATTGTTTTATTGTTGTTTTATTGCGAACAGACGAAGCGTAATCACTTGTAAATTGTGATGTTCATAACAGTGTCTAGAGCGTGTATGTATTTTGTTCCGGTCGATCCTAGTTGCTGGAAACATAATCGATGGTATTCGTTTTTTGTCTATATTTGACAGCTACAGCAATATTCGGTAGTGCTGACGAATTATAAAAGTAAACCTAAATATACACGGAAAGCTAGCTATCTATTAGAGCTATACACATGACTTGATATCGAGTGAAAGTATTTTAGCGACTCTATCACTACCCTACCTCTCACCAACTATGTTCGGTGCACGGGGCAAAAAAATACTCCTTTAGAGCCATGACACCGATATAGATTTGCTCAACAGAGGTAAACATGTTATTGCGGTTTCAAATATAAACCACTCGTTTGTGGACCTTTAATCATTGCCGAATGCCTAGCGGGCCTTGTAAGATAAGCCACTAGTAACCCCTCGGAATCCTTTGTATAGGAGCTGAACAGGTAATGAATCATTGCATGGACACGACATACGTAATGCCTCGTGTGTCATACCGTAATGGACGCTTTGTAGAACTTAAGTCAAAGTTATGTCTATGCTACATTATCTTGATAATCAACCAGTTTCGATAGGTTACCTTAACAGCAAGTGATGCCTCTTGAATGTCAAGGGCTGCACGCCATCGACATTTGACAAACTGCGGTTCCGACCATAGCTGTTGTATCGTTGAATATGATTGTAAGAGTACAACATGCACATGCATTGGAACGGAATTATACAACAAATATAATCGCGCTTTACAGCCTACCATGTCATCGTTAACTCGATAATATGGGAAGAAAGCATGGAATGCTAACAAATCCAGTGGGGATGTTAAGTACGTTTCAGTCTATGAATTGCCGATTGATAATCTGATTCTCTGCAGACATTTGTATGTTATTTGCAATCGTGCGTCTTTATTATCTGTATTTTTGCAATCACCTTCGTCTTGCCATAACTCAATGATATGGCGAAGTGTAGTTGATTGCTCTCCTTGTTAGTTCTTAGCTGACTTCGCTTGAATGTGAACGACAATAACTAGTTAAACAAAGTATATCTAGCTATTCAAGGCCTCATATTCGGTATATTATTATATATATTTTGGACTGTCAGTGACTGTCAAATTATAGAGTTCATTTGCATGGCTCTGAATAAAATGCAAAAGCGCTGTGAGATGCTTACTCGTTTTGTGCCTCTGAAAGACAAGTAATTCATTATGCGGAAATTCAAATGGTGTTGACGAATAAAAGGCCGAAACGATAAGCTTGAATACAAAAAAAGCCGAGGCATGCTGTGCATTAATCCTGCAACAGTTCAGTCTACAACTAACGACGTTAAAGCTAACTACCGCAAAACAGGGGTTCGATGTAATGTAATGGTTTGTCAATGTCAGTTATCAATGGTCAATCAAATGTTATGATAAACAATGTACTTTTCGAATGTCTTATTGCAAGACTTTGAGTGCAAAGTCGTTACGTTTCATCTATGACATACCTAATAATCTAACGTAAGAGCATTATTTAATGACACAAAGGCTATGTAGGCCATATAATAAACACGCTAGATTTTTAAAAAAAACCCATATATTTCGTTGTTTTGTGTCTTTGTCGACGTACAGATCATTACACAGAGTGTCGACAATTACATCATCACCAATCAGGAAGTTCCCCTCGTTCCTACCTCTATTGCAAACATATTAATTGATATTACTTGTCAAGCTGGTTCTACCCGGTTCTGACATCAGCCAGAAACGTGCATTAATAGAATGGTGGCCCCTTGATGCAACGGTGAATCAATTATATAATCACATGCCGTTGGCACCTAATACACGCACATGATATAACAAATCTGTCTAGGTTTCATCCTGATAATCGCAAAGTAATGTGATCAAGTGTTTTTCAGCTGTTCCGGGTTGCTACAACGTTTGGTGACGAAGGACAAATTTGAAGATGTTTCGAAGGTTTATTGGATGAAGTTGATGATAGTGTATGCTATACAAAGGATTGACTGCTGATAAAACAAACTAAGCAGGTATTGTAATTAGCCAATCGGTACGTTTAACAATCGAAGTCAAAAACTTGCAAAGACAATCGAATTTGTTATTCTGTTTAGGCTAAAAACATGTTAGCATGGTAGTTAAAAAACGAGTCATTTGTTTCCCTAATCAGCGACCTTCGCCCGCCATGTTTTTGTCGATTACATTATTGCTCAAAGAAGCTTCGAAGTTAAATAGACATACCCATGTGTTTAATGCGACTTATGCAATATTTCATTAGAAAATGTGCATGATATTAACAACCTTCAATACCTTCGATAATTGAAAAAAAGAACGCCAATGTCGTTTCAATTGGTGCCTGCATTTAATCATGGTGCTTTAGTGTATCGCCATATTGCGCAATCATGAGTATTTTGTCGCGTCGATAGTACACTGTCTGTTTTAATCGCTTGATAAAATACATTGACAAGGCATACACATATTTTGTACAATCCAAGCCAAGCGTTCCGGTTTCTGCCAGGGTTATGGCATGTCTATGCGCATAAACTCATTGAACTCATTTGGCTGATACTATTGTTAAACGTTCGTCGATTCCCACATAATTATCCCATGCCTGGCTCATGTGTAGTCTTTGGTGGCAAACCTCTCCCATCATGAATTTGTATTAACGGTGTGGTTAAAGACAATCGAATTTGTTATTCTGTTTAGGCTAAAAAAATGTTAGCATGGTAGTTAAAAAACGAGTCATTTGTTTCCCTAATCAGCGACCTTCGCCCGCCATGTTTTTTTTTCGATTACATTATTGCTCAAAGAAGCTTCGAAGTTTAATAGACATACCCATGTGTTTAATGCGACTTATGCAATATTTCATTAGAAAATGTGCCTGATATTAACAACCTTCAATACCTTCGATAATTGAAAAAAAGAAGGCCAATGTCGTTTCATTTGGTGCCTGCATTTAATCATGGTGCTTTAGTGCATCGCCATATTGCGCAATCTTGAGTATTTTGTCGCGTCGATAGTACACTGTCTGTTTTAATCGCTTGATAAAATACATTGACAAGGCATACACGTATTTTGTACAATACAATCCAAGCGTTCCGGTTTCTGCCAGGGTTATGGCATGTCTATGCGCATAAACTCAGTTGAACTCATTTGACTGATACTATTGTTAAACGTTCGTCGGTTCCCACATAATTATCCCATGCCTGGCTCATATGTAGTCTTTGGTGGCATACCTCTCCCATCATGGATTTGTATTAACGATGTGGTTATATCATTTGCCGTATACAAAGAACAATATATGCATTACCATGGTTCAGCCTTCCTATGCGCGCATGAATAAATGAAAACCCATGGCATACGCCATTCTTGTCCATGCATGCGCTGGAAACAGCTTTTCCAGAACCCATAGTACCAGTAACGCATGTTTGATTGGTAGTTAATCATGACCGCCTGACAACAGATACAATAGAGTGCATACAGTGAGTAAGACAGTTAAAACAATTTCGATGCGTTTAGCAAATCGTGACATCTATAGAGCGAAGATACCCAGGTGCAGTGCACGAGCCTGTCGCAAATTGCAATAACCTACCATCTGTATTGGCGCGAGCCATGCTCGAGGCATCTTTCGTGTGCATTATCCCCGCATTATAATAGAAGATTTGGGTGATACCGGCCGTGTACCATCTTGTTGGGAATACTTTTTTATGTTTCCAGCCTTAGATAGTAAAGGATGAGTGGTAAGCATTGAACCTACCATATGCCTAGTATGATAAATGTTACATTTGAATCAGCCCAACTATTTATCACTGCGTATTACATGGCGTTGTCATTTGTCAAACACTAAGCGTCCGTAAAAATATTTACAACACAACCTCGTATCGGCTCCTACTGCAAGCGTATTAATGGCTGTGCTAGTGCTACCCCTCTGGCAAACCAAGCCATGACATCATCATGCGGGGCAACAGTAGATTGGTGGCCCGACGATACTGCGTGAAATCAATAAGATCATCCAATGCAGTTGATTGCCAAGTGTTTACCGATGCATTCAGCAATCAGCTGTGTCAGGTGGTTAGATTGTTTGCCATTTATAAACCACAATACATGCAGTACCATGGTTCAGCCTTTCAACAAACGCATGCATAAATAAGGTGGTATGGCAACAATTTCGCATGGGGGAATTGTAAAGGAAATAAATATTTCATTGACGGCATTGCGCTTTTAGGTCCTAGATATAACACGCAGGTCGTCTTCAAACATTTGTCGCATCATAGCTAGGTATAATGTGCGGGGTAGTTAATCCCGACCGCGTGGCAACAACGACAATAAATTCATAAGATAAGTAATTCAGTGCGGACAATGTTAATGAATCGGGTCGGTGCAGTAACCATGTTTCGTGTGCAAGACAGTCTCTATTTGCATTATTCTTTATTTCCATTTAGTATTGGCCTGAGCTTAGTGACCTTACGGCTTTGCACAGGGGATGGTGTGAAAGATGCAGAACATATGCAATGAGCGGATCTTGTCACTAACTTCTAACAGAAAATGGGTCTTACAAATTAAACGATGTTACGATGTTAGCTTTATTATATAGAGACTCCTTCACAATGCTTAAACTGGATATATTAGTGCGATGATAATTATCGCGATAAACACGGAGAGTGAAAACGCAATCATATTTGTTCAGGCGATAATTTATCCATACTGGCATATTTGAAAAATGCATTAATATGTAAGCAAAAATAAATCTGCCGAGCAAGCTGCCGTTGCGACAAATTTACTTGAAAAAGGGCTTTTCCCTGTCACCTATGCAATGGAAATCATGAACGGTTGCTTCTGTAAGACTTAGCACTGCATTATTTTTCAAGCTAATTGATCTTTTTCAGGTATAAACACCTGTAACATTTGTTGTTGCATCGTATATATTCGAGTCAAAATGAGTGATCTGTAATTTGCATCTCAATGAACGCTACAAATATTTACACTGTGTATACATGTTGACCAAACGTTGTGAATCCTATCAGATAAGCTAGTGTTATGAAATGTAACAATCATGCCAAACCCGACTAACTTCGATCAGCTATAGAATCTACAAATCACAAACTTCCCACATTCAATACCCGCTTCGTTATTTATGCCGTCGTTTTCTACCATCAACAACAGTAAATGGGCGGGTCACTGAACCGCTATATGTCCTTTGTTTTGTCCGACAAGATATATGTCACGCGACCAAGATGCAAATCACACTGAACCCAAGCGTTGTTATTGTATTCGGGACAATGTAAGCTCAAACGATCACATAAACACGCTATACATTCGGTGAAAAAACTTGTCATCCATATCGAGTCATATTTGCAAAACATTCTCTACAAGTAATGATTGTGCATACTCTCTACGGAGATCTCGAAGCAGCAAATCAAGCTGAATGGGCGATGGATATTTCTTAACATAATAATTAACATATCGTCCATATTTTGTGCCTATGGTTATATCGTTAAAGTGTTGCAAGGAATTCCATTCATTGTTACAAGAAAAAATAAATATTCCCTCGTCTACATCCAGTGCAAAAACTTTGTTGGCTTTTTCGTCGTTCCTTGTCTAGTCTTAGCGAAAAGGAGACTCTACGTACTGTCGTTAATATTGCTCCCATGAATTGAGTCTCTTGGGCTCAAAAGCTGCTTTCTGAAGATATATGGAATCCAGTTGGCTATGCGACCGCTGCATTGGTGACATCATTGCAAGCAAGCATCTTCGACTGAATGTAGTATAGTTTTTTTAAGAGAACGCCGACCTCAGTAACCACAAAAACATTGCCGTCACTTAGTATTTATTCTGGAAATCGATCCACAGTTTGCTTCTGGCGTGTTTCAATCACCATATGCCACTACCTCACAATTAAACCAATTTGTCCGAGTAATATATGACAACATTGCGGCATGATAGCTTCAATATTATTGCTTACCAGGTGTTCCGTATTTGCCATGATTTGCTCTGCCAGTTTAACTAGATTACTACGCTCTCTTATGACTTCGGTTTAACCGGTCGCCATAATATCTATGGTCTCTACACTGAGTGTTTGTGCTGCATGGTGGAAAATGTGAATGCAGACGTGGATTATTTTGTATAAGTGTTAACGTTGCAAAACCAGCAAACCGTGCAATTGTTATACATCAACTTCAGCTTGTCATAATAATGAATAATAAAGTGAATTAGCTATGCCTAACAACACTATGCATCATACATGACAGGGCAAAATAATATAAAATTCCTTCATTAAATTTGATAATTTTTTGTAGCGCAGTCAATGGAGATAAAAATAATACACACAATAAAGGCCATGCTTATCAACATTATCAGACCAGATAAAGAAAGCAAGTGCACATTCACCCATCCCCTCACTCAATTATGTCACATCGTCACTCCTTCATTTACTTACCAACACGCTCACTTACTCATAGCATTCATTGGCACGCTCACACAGTGTTTACTGGATCACTCACCCGCTCCCTCGTACCTATTGCACTCATTTACTTACTTAACAAATCTTACACACACAGTTTCACATGCACTGCCACATAAGTATATCTACTTGTCCACGAGTTAGGCACGTTGTAAATCAGTATGGACAAAGCAAATTGGATCATTTGTCTGAGGAATGTTCAGAAACACTTTGACATCAATAGACTAATAGCTTGACCTAATGGATTTTTAAAAGAGCGTTGCACCAAACAAGTTCTTTCAGAGAACTGTACACCAAAGTTTCCTAGCGCATTATGATATAGATTTGTATATGAGTAAGTACTTCCTTCAACCAGGAGTATGGATTTATTAATGTTTCAATAGAACTCCGGCGCATTGACCGAGTTATAGAGCGGAACCCGATAAGCGAACATTTTTGCTAAGCCCTTTCCTCTTTACAAATCATATTAGTCGTTCAGTATGTACTAGAGCGTTTTCTAAGCTTGCAAATGATCTACTAAGCAAAGAAATTTAGTAGCTGTTACCATGATTCAACACATGGTGCCCGCTGTCATGAATATGAGTCATACCTAGTAGTTGGGTAAGTTATTGCATTACCTTGGTTGATATCAAGCAACTATGCATCGCGAGACAAACGACGCTGCATTATTTATATATTTATATATGTCGATGACGATCTTCCTAAAATATGTCCACGGTGCAAGGTTTATTATGGTTTATGAACTGCCCTCCAAAGGATCCAACGACAAATCTTAAATTAAAGTCTAAATGGTGATTGCCCAAGTATTCATCAAATGGCTTCCAATTAGCCATCTATATATGTTTTCCGAATATCATCATGGATGCCGTCCGATATACAGTTGATCTAAATGAGGGCAATTAATAATTGCTTATACGTATGGGATCCTAATGAACTGCTCTTGTGACACGAAGTGTCTCACCATAATAATAAAACATTTTTACCTACTCTTAAAACATGCAGGAGGGTTTTGTGGGCACTGCCAATAATAATTTCAGATTCCCAATACCACATTTAAAGTTACATAATAAGTCGCACATTTATCTTTAGAATGATAGAAAGCTACGTTTGCGATTGAAGGAATCCGAAAAAAATCAACATTGTAAGTCTTTGTAAAACAGGAAAAGGCAAAGGCGGTAATATTTTGTCTACATTCAAACAATGTTTTGAAACACACATTTTGGGGCCCGCATATACGTTGCGTCAACGTGTTCTAACAACCAACTTTGGTGAAGGAACTTGCGAAAGAAACTTATCGATTAACAGTCTGGGTCAGGGGTGTGTGTTTGTACTAACGAATCGATATTCAGGCAGCTCCCATCTCCAGGATCCAGTAACCTAGCCTAACGAATCAATATCGTCATTACAAATTTAAAAAATCAGCATGAACTTGACATAATGTTCATGACGGCCGTCTGAAAGTTGTTGCCCTCTGGTCCAGTCCATAATTGTGAGAGCGATTGTACCTAAGTTCAATGCAATATTTTGTTCTTAAAGCGGCTAAGCAACCATGGTTAAAGCACAAATGCAAGGGGTGTTACTTGTAAACTGTTGAATTGAATTTTCTATCGATCGCCAAAAGCCTGTACTGATCGCATTGTGATGCAAATGTAAAACGAGAGTAATAATGCATTGATATTCTACTGAAACAAACACCCTCGTGTCCATGAGGCCTATCATATGAATGATTTATAGCAAATCAAATTAATATACAGTTAAACTTATAACTTGCAATGGTCAATACATGGAAATAAAGCAATTATATAAATAACATCACCGATAGGACTGCTGGGGGACAGCAATAGTTGCATTGCAGCTATGCAACAGCCCACATGTTAAACACGATCTCTCGTTCATATTAAATAAGCGTTCACCAACGCCCTGAAACACTTATATTTGCACACCCAGTTCAGCCAGTCTTGCTGCAGACGGCGACCGAATATTGTCTGCGGCAAACACACCTGTGAGCCTAAGAGCAAAGCGATATGCGTGACACAATACAATTTTTAAGCCGGGTAATGCTGTTTACAATTAAACCATAGTGACAAAACATTTCATATGGTCAAAAACAATTGCATTAACAATGTTACTGATATTCACAAATATCGACAATATGATTGAGTTAACACCTTGTTTAAATGACTAATTTCCAATATGCTGATCCATAAACACAAAATTCTAATGTAGTTTTGTCACTGTTATGCATAAAACGCATCGATGCTGAATAATTCCGCCCTATGTTGGTATCTTGTATTATTATGTTAACTATGTGCATAGGCTGAAAGCTTCGCTGGCAGTAACTTACACGACCACGCTAATAACCAAAGCATTGGTTGACTATGGCTGTTGCTTGCCGTATTGCCTGTACGCTTAACAGTAAACTGTGCATATAATCGATCATATATTACCAGCTCCCTTGTATTGTTAGATTAATATCATATTATGGTTTCGAATGCTACAACATACAAGTCAGAACCGTTTTATCGACGCCTTTTGACCAATTCTCAACCCAATAAAACATATTGGGAATGCACTAGATCCGAAAATGGAAATACAATCAACGCGCATTGAGAACATGTGCAAGCAAGGCCAAATTCGCTCAATCACATAACCCGGTCACCTTAATCGCTCCTCTTTCAAGTATTAAGCCTAAAACATCCTTGCCTCACGAGGTGTATATGTTGCACTTTTATGCGTACAATAGTTTAACGTTCTAAGTTGTATCCCCTGTAGTTGCATTCTAGCCAGCATAATCAGGTTGCTACCTGTGATATAGCGGAAACCGTCTCGTGCTACTGAAGTATCGATAGCTGCTATGTAACAAAAATAGCAGAAGTTATTCGCAAATTCAGCCTAAAGCCCTTGCAATCACCATTTCCATTAAAAGAAGACCATTGGTGATTGATTGCACCACATAGAGGCCTACTTTGTGTGCTGCCAACCGCTCAGGAGTATTACCCCCCCCCCCCCCCCCAAGTCCTCTCTTTCATTCAGGGCACCTCCCAAACTGATCTCATGAGACAAGTAATAGGTCTCTTGGCCTCTGAAGATGATGCAATGTTTCATCGATCATACTGCTACGAGGGCCAGTGTGTGTGTATCTTTTTCATTGTGCGTCCGTGTGCTGCAATTACATTCGTTATATTTATGAGTATTGCGAATTTTTTTCAAATGTTTTTTTTCCTTCAAATTATTTGAAAATTGATTTAAGCATGAAGGAATCTTGTTTTTGTATTTCGGAAAATGCATTGGAAATAAATGCAATGAAGCCAGTTATTGAATCACGACATCACAGTGATATTCGGAACCCACGATACCGCTTGATCTCGTCAATATTTGTACCTAATAAACATCATGTGCTAATTTTTATAGCAGCTGGAATTTGATGCAATACTCGGTCAGCGACGGACATAGGGCTAACGAGAGACACATTAACTAGAGACAAAGTGTAGCGAAACAGAACATGTTAGATCCGTCCAATAATTGCTTGGCATGAAAACATGGTGTGTGTCCATTTGATTTATATATCATGTCCTGTCTGTCTTTGTGTTAAAACGCATTCGAGGGGAAAATCATGGCTTCGTATTGGCATTGCTTGGTCACTCCAAAGCTTTTTAATTTATAAACCTTTAAATCATATTAACACTCATATTGTCAACATCAGTAATTTAGTTTGGGACAGCAATTAGGCGACAACACAATGTGACACTTTTGGAATTGCCTTTTATAGCAGATACACACCATCTGATTTACTTGTGTATGATAGCCTTATGCCATGAATCAGGCTCTTATCCTATTATTGTAATTGAATGACGGCAATAACGACAATCTACAAATGACAATTTATTTGCTAATCGATTCTTACTAACATGGTTGAAAGTAAAGGTAAAATGATCTGTTGATTTCACAAATAAAAGCAAGGCATTACACCTTTAAGTACAACTGTCCGACATTATCTACATGCGGCAGAAACTTTGCATTGTGCATTGCGCATCCCTGGAATAGAATGGCGAGCGATCAATTATTGCATACAATGCTCGATTATTCATATTGGACACAAACTATGTTTTCCGCATTCGTTCGGCCGATCGCATACTTGGATAATTGTGCTATTGCCAACGAACTATGCTGTATATCAACGCCGGATCTAAATAGTTGCAGAAGAAGCTGCTATTCAGTATAACGGTTAAATATGTGCATATAAATTTGCGTGCGTTAGTATTTTACTACTTTGGTGTGATGTTGTGTGATAATCAATGCATATATTGTATTCAACTTGATGAATTGATTTCGCCCGCCGGCCATTTTCATGCTACCTGACGGTCAAAGTATGCCCTACCAGTAAAATACAGACATAGACGTAACCTGTTGGTAACATTGACCACTGTTGTAATATTGCAGAGGTCTAGTAGTTAACAGTACCGCCCTCACATAGGAGAATTGTGATAACATATTAATGTGTGTGATACCCTAATGATAACGTGCTGAAATGACTAATACACAGCACAGAATGAAAAATGAGCCCGTATCAGCTAGTGTATAAGGCAAATAACCGTCGACATTTGTTATGTGGTATTCATTTAGTTTTAATCATTAAATGTCGCACTAAACCTTACTCGTTTCAAGTAGACGATAATACATTGACTATGAACTGCGAAACCGGACTTATAAATCTCTCAAGCAACTCTGTAGTTTCTGCAGCCAGAGTGTAAGGTAGGCTAATGATGTTTGGTCTGGTGATCGACAGCACCTGTTTGCGATTGGCTATAATGGCTGTCCCAATAACCCCTTTGTTGACATTTGTTAGCAGTGTCACTATATCATCACTGTTTATTACTGCCCATCGCAGCCAATTATAGAAAATCCTGCGGCTATCATATTGGCCGAGTACTGTCATATTAATACACTACTTAGACCCAAGTGTACCGCGATCCAACACTTTTGACAGAGAGTGGCTTTTAAAGAGTATACTGGTAACAACATAATATCGACATCGCAATCATTGTGGAAAGATTTCTTACCAATCTCTTATTTTCTAGCAGTCTGATAAGTGTCGATTCATAACAGAGAAATAAGATGATGCATGACATTAATCGAAATAAGAATATGACGACTACGTAGACAATACTGCAACCAGCAAGGGGTCAAGAGTAACATGGATAGTTATGACCTCATAGTATAATAATGAATAGAAGAGTTATTGAACTGGAAATAATACTGCTACATAAAGTTATTGTAAACTAGTCAATTGTTAGTACATTATCAAACTTCTCAAGCGTCCAGTAGTGACAGCCACGACGCAGGGAAAACATAACTTCATACTGGTAAGTGGTCTTTTTCTCGTAATTAGTCGTTATAAAAAATGCCACGAACGAGTGTAGTTCAAAGGGTGTTGGCAACTGATATTAACATGTGCAAGTGCGCGTTATCGAGTATATCAAAGGTTGCAGGTGCATTAACAAAACGTACTGTGTTTGAAACATTCAGTCAGGGCTATATAAACCATTACGATTCAAGCAATGAAGGACAGCTTAATCCGATATAGTAATAACGAGTTGTTCCGAATTTGCTGCGTTTGTAACTTGCACAGCACGGCGATTTATCACAGATGTAGAATCTTAACCAACCGCTACACACGTAGCAGGGTTATGATAAATTTACAGTCATTCACAAGCAATCTGGCCGACATTAACAACGGTATTTGAGAGACTGGGGTTTGTACAGTAACGCTTGAATAGACAATCTTATACATATCGGTAATGCATAGATGGCTATCGTTTCATGATGCAGCTAAGCGGCGTCGTTTGGACTCTTTGCACATACGGTAAACATACTTATTGTGTTATGTCAAATATCAGCGCCTTGTCGTTGCCTGGCGATGAATGTGTTCTTTTGTTGCTCTTGATAATGCCCTCTATTCCCCGATGTCATATACTATTAGCGTACATCTATTAAATATATTTGTAGCATTTTGTTGTTGTCACATATATCCCGCTAGAACTTGTAAGCAGAAACAATTCTGACAACACGGATTGTACGAGTACCAGGTGAACATGTGTAGATCTGTAATAAACTTAAATTATTTCATACCCTCTGCACAGTCAAAAACATTGGACTTGTTTATTTCAGATGATCAAATAAGCCGACTAACAGCGTATTGGGTTTATAATATTTCAATGCAGAGTATCAACAAAATGTTTTGGTAATGCTCGATTTGTATAAAATAGGATCCAGGATAAAGCAATTAGTTGGGTACAAATTACCACCCACTTCCGTTTACAAATGACCGCTACATAACATTTTATTGCTAAAGCGAAATGCACTGTGGCGGACGTTTTATTACAAGTATAGTTCTCAAGTATAACCATATAATATCATATTAGTAGACTGTGTATTATCATGCTTTGTGCGCCATCAAATTGTTATGCCCACTTTGTCTATTCCGGTCCACTTATATGATTAATACGGGACAATATGTTAACGCATTTGACAGGACACGTTTTTGTTATTGTACAAATTCCTGACTGAGCGGTTTTCCCAGCGGACTATGTGTGAATACCCCTATTGAAAATGATTCACCTACAGATTGAACCCCATGGACATAAATAATAGATTACGATAGCAATCCATTAAGGATAAGTGTTGACTCGATAACAGACAGCTTAAACATCGTAACTCAGAGATGAGGGAACAGAGGGCTTGCGATCCATTGTCGTAAAATGGCGTGATTGATCCGCATAATGTACCCGTGGTCAACCGAATGTTCTTATGTCCATTATCAAAAGCACAATGGAAAGCAGGTCTTTTAATACCCTTTCTAATCCATTATACGGAGATAAGTGTTTGTAACATTTTCTAACATCGATTTCGCACACGCTACACCGTTGCAATTGACATCTTAAGTGATCACCAAAAATGGCTTCTTGTAAGCCCACAAATATGTTTTCTGGATATCATCAAAAGCATTTTACATCGAATTATTCAGCGTACCCATCAAATGCCCATTTTACCTTCCATTTCTGAGTATCAGTCGCTTTCGATTAGCAAGAGCTTGAACTAAAAGCTGCGAAACGTCTATAACCAATTGAAAACAGAATAGGTGTCATATCACTTTCATTGACCCGGTCGACACTGTGTTCAGAACGATTAGAGGCCACAATTGAATATTAGGTATCTACCGCGAGCTATATGTTTTAATTCAACAAACAATGGATATAAGTTGGTAAATGCGACGGTTTCTGTGTCACACCGAAAAGCTTTCTACCAGACCTACTTATAAATTAGCAACTTAATCTATGACAATCATTGAAAAGACTTGATTCCCAAGAGTAAATATTGATGAACGAATAATTTTTCATCGATTGTGCTTGCCTGTTATTGCGTCTCTGTGAACCACTAGCAAAATTATTGCGTCGCAATTTTTATCATACAACGCCATCATAATCAGTCAGTATACATAATCCGTCACTATATGCTTCTTGCAAATCCGTTGTGCGTTCACATACATTATGCGACTCTAAACAAGTAACTGTCGTCGACACTACTACGAATACTCACGAGTTTATGACATACTATCTAGAAATTACTCACCTTGGATGAAGCACGACATTTTATTACAGTCGATCAGCATAAATAATTTGCTGGTTTCTCAGTATGCTCACCTCCTTAACTTTACCTAAGCGCTCCTCTCTGACGGATCTGACGGATCAGCCCGTACCGACCATAATGTTAAAGAAGCAAACATGGTTCTAAATTTTACATTGAACGTCACCTCAAGTAGACTTATGGAACAATGAAGATGAAGAAAACACTAGTACACTGGATGACATGGGATGAAATTGAGGTGTTGCACAATCCAGTATGGTCAAATAGAAGCGATATGCGATTCAGCCCATCATTGGCCGATTGTCAACCTGATTATCTGCGAATAATTGCTATCTCGATTCCATATTACCTGTTTGTTGTGATCACATGCGTCGTGACAATATTCGATGATATAAAGTTTGAATGTGCACGAAAGTACCAACGAATTTAATCTAGTCATTCCATCTTTCATATTTGGTTTATTATCACCAGTGATTTACAACATAATTTTAAGCAACCGCAAAGTTGTTTAGGCCATGTGTTTGAGAACCATTGTGGTGTTCGGTATTTTTTAAATATACATATTCGTGTGAATAGACTCAGCCTTGCTATTATTCACTTCGAAACACATGGCTTTGTCCAAAAAAATACCATTACACCCAGTGTCGTTGCAAATATTTACAACAAAGAGCAAGTTTTTCATCGTATCTACTCCTACTGCAGGCGTATTAACGCACGTGCTAGTGCCACCTCTCTTTAGCTCTGGCAAACCAAACCTTGACATTATCATGACGGGGCAGCAGTAGAATGGTGGCCCGACGCTACAACGTGGAATTAATAAGATCATCTAATGCAGTGGATCGCCAAATACACGCACGATCATACGCTTTTCTAGTTTCCTTCCTGATAATCGCAAAGTATTGAAGCTGAATGTTTACCAATGGATTCAGCAATCAGCTGTGTCAGGTGGTTAGATTGTTTGCCATAAAACAACCACAATACATGCAGTACCATGATTAAGCCTTTCAATAAACGCAGGCATGAATAAAGTGGCAGGGGACATGCCATTGTTCCTCACCATTGCGTTGACAACAACTTTGCATGAGCGAATTGTAAAGGTGATAAATATTTGATTGACGGCATTGCGCTTTCAGGTCCTATATAAAACAAGCAGGACGTCTGAAAACATTAGCCGCATCAAGTATTATATCTAGGCATAATGTGCGGAGTAGTTAATCCCGATCGCATAGCAAGAACGACAATAAATTAATACGTAAGTTAGTAATGACAATGTTGATGAGTCGAATCGCTGTAGCAACCCATGTGTAGTGCACGAGCCAGTCTCTATTTGCATTATTCTTTTTTCCCTTTAGTATTGGCCTGAGCTTGAGTGTATGATGGTGTGTTTTGGATGTAGCGCCACTTCCTCCCTATGCAGACTTTGACCAATTGGCTGCATGACCGAATCAATATTAAAACTTATATTATGAACATAGTAGTAGCAAACTCGTTCGCAAGTATTAGCTGAATATATTTCACCCAGATGTCGCATGTTGAGTCCCACTCTAATATTCATCCCATAAAGGTAGCTTTAGTTGGCCGAGCAAAAGAACAATTTTGGCGCTAATGATAGTTGAAGGTATTCCCCAGGCTACAGTTAATAGTTGGTTTTACTTCCGTAGCCAGTATGCATAGAATATGGCAATCAAAATGTTGATCAGTATCACTCCGAATTTAACGCCTGGTAAATTATTCAAATGATGAACTTAGATATCAAAACTCTTTGATGCATCCGTCTGGTTAAAACAAATCAATACCTTATTCGATTAACCGCTGTTTTTAAAAAGACTTACAAAGATGGCAATCAAATAACTTATTGTGATGGATGATAACACTGCTTATTCAATAGGTGGTCCGATAATGGTCATCCTTAATTGACTATCATTATTGTCGGGTTCAAACAATACTTATAATCCTTGCCCAACAATGAACATAAACATGTTTAGAGTGCGTTAACTGAACTACCTGACAGAATGTTGCATGAATAGTACTTATAACGCGATTTTAAGAGCTAATTCGTGTTGTGTTCTGCTCATGAAGTACAAATGGTCGTAGGGGATTTAGTTCCAGGAACTGTGAAGCTAGTTGTGTATTAATAGAATCGAATATATCGATAACATTCGGTACTATATTATATCCCCACGAATACGCCATGTTTTATTTAATGTCATCCCTTATAAACGCAATATTTGCATCTTAGCATATCCATGCATGGCGACTTTGAGCTTGGAAGCATTTATTTGTACCCTTTCTGTTTTATTGATGTCACGTTGACGTAGTGGTGGTCACGCCTGAATAGCAGATTCTAGATGGGTCCTTAGCGGTGCTTTACAACGCCTGATGACAAATAAAACCGACTAAGTTCGACTAATCATCCAAAGAACTATATAAGCCGTTGCTTATGCTGCGCTGAACTGTTGTCTGTTTCTCATTCCCCTACCTGACATACCAAGTAGGGCTGTTCATTCCAAATTCAAAACATTTGTTCTATCTTCGGCGATTTTGTTGATCTAAGACAAACAACATTAACCGAACTGTAATACTTCATGTATTATATAACATATTTGCTGCATCAAATTTGTATAATTCTATGGCACAAGGCCACAAAGGCGTAACATTCTTAGGTGTCCTTGTTTTACAAAAAGGTGTATAGCTAAATATATAGTTGCCAAGCAAATTTGTATGCAGTGTACTTTGATAAATGTACAATACGCATATGCAATTAGTACGTTTGGTATACTGTGGAAGTGATCGAAAGCTAGTTTAGTAATGTGGAGCAAATATTTAAAACCAAGAAAATGTACCCTACTTTTATATTGGATACTGAACCAAGTCTAAGAAAGTTTCAGCCAGATAAAACCATCTCAAGTTACCTATCTTCCAATGCGGATACTTGCGGAGTTGTTACTCCCTGTATGATATCAACTCGTGTAGGATGTAAATGAAGCAATTAAATCAAAATATATGTATGTTGTTATTGTGTATCAACTGGAACTTCTAGCATATATCTTTTTATATTTATATATGTAATTACTTGGTAATCTGGATGCACAATGGTGAGATTGGCATGATTTATTAAACGTCATCCACCAGATATCTCTGTGTCATGTACTTAACACAGCTGACTTGGGACTTATGTATTCTACTTTGTTACGAATTAAAGTGCTGCGGACCCGCCTCTTGCATGTTTGATGATTTAGAAACTAGGTTGTAAAATAATGGGTATTCCAATTGTCTTGCTTGGCACGGCGTTTAATGGTGCATTTCGCAAAAGAACGGGCAGTTTCAGCCTCTTTTTTTAAAAACTACCCCCATTTTTCCCTTGTGCCCTGTGACGTCACGTTGGTTAACTGGGCCAGCTTCCCGCTTTATTACAGATGCGCGTCATTGGCTCGTCATGGTTGCTATTGTGGCTCCGTTTGCTCCGACTTTCGGACTCAAGAAAATGGTCAAACGCTGCGTTGTGGGCGGCTGTGGAAATATCCCCTCTACTACAGTAAGCGTACATAAATTTCCTGGCACGGATGCTGATTCCAAACGTAGCTTGGCGTGGATTCTCGCGTTGAAATTGACGAGGTCTGGATTACTTTTCTCTTTGTTCAAGTCACTTCAAAGACGTTTTGTCAAGTAATATTGCAACGATGCAACACATGAAAGCGATGGAATTTGAGATGAAACGGAAAACGGAGCTTAGACATGAAGCAGTTCCTACCTAGTTCTCATTGTCGAATATTCGACGACGCCGAGAATAAGATCTTCCAATCAAATAACTATATTACACAATTATGATTATTAGGATTGTTACAGCATTATAGCCTATGTTGATCTGGAATGAAGGAGTAGTTATCTTACTGCTCTCCTTTTGGTTGCATTGATTTTATCAATATTATTTGTTTGATTTGTCCAAGCTCTGTCAAAGTAGCTTCGTGCCCTGGCACAAGTAAAGGGGTGACAGAAACTAAACGGGTGGCTTCATTCTATCAACAACCACTTGTATATGTCTATAATTCACGCTTTGGTGCAAGAGTGATGATATATATTTCTGTTTATGATGACGTAATCCTGCACCTTGAAGTCTTAACAACCTTAGCAATATCCAAAGTTGATTCGTTGATTATCAAAACCTGCCACGGCATATGACCCGGAGAACTGATAAATTCTAGTTGGTTTTTAGCGATTTGCAGTGCGCATGATGCGAGCAAACAAATATGTGTTGACATAATATTTTTGTGCTGGTCAAAGTTTCTAGTGCGACTTGTGTCATGACATGTCCTTTTCGAGTCGTCTTGATAGTTTTGAGTCAATAGTTATTTCTTTGTTAATTGCTAAGTCAATTTAAGTACTTGAGAACAAGCTGCATGTTTACACTATGACTCATATGTAAGTAGCTAAATTCCGATATCAACGTGTACAATTTTGATCCTAATAATATTGTTCGTTTAACAAAAGTCGTTATGACCTATGAGAGAATTTTAACGCATGTTGAACTTCGAAAAATAAGATTAAAACATAATATATCATGATTGATGGCCTCGTATAGTGCATCAAAAATTGTAACGATTATCCATATACCTATAATGTTTGTAAAATTACCGCTTTTATGAGGTCAACTTACAGCGTGCATCATCAGAAGCGAATCAGATGGTTAAATGCATACCAGAAGACACGCTTACTTAGTTGCGATGAAATATCTGACATGCGAGTGATTTCTTACTCAGTGAATCCATCGAAACCAATGTGCTTCACAGCGCTATACAACTACCCGTGGTTTAGCCGAAGACTTAATAGCTTCTATATTCCAGCTGTAAATGCTGCCGCAAAACCCAACTTCACAATATTAGGCAGGCAGTTATTTGGCAGTTATAACTGTTTCTATATGACAGCTTGCTCAAAACATGTGAATAGCTTGATTTAAGGAAGCAAATACTTCATTTTATTTGATTTTTGTTACAAATTAACTATCCACCAGTGCTCTTTTACAGAGAATGCTTGTTTTGGTCAACCCCGTGATATTTGTATTACCAAGGCTAAATATAGCCATGATGTGAAGTGACAGTGGTCAGCTTGGCAAACAAAGAAACTGATCACATGGGATATTCGAACGCACACATGGCAAACAACAGCTTGCGGAGAAGCAGCAAACGGCCATCAGATGAGACATACCGCCACCATTTATTGTAAAAGTACCTCATTCGGCACGATATTTAGTACATTGGTCAGTTAGGGAAACAATTCCAGTTTTCCCAGTTTTCCAATTTGAAAGTGCTCTCTAGAGCAACTAGATACATCAGGATATATATTGTAATGTGTATTGACCGTTGTGGTTCATGTTAATGTCGTTCGTGCGATATCTTGATGTTGGGTAACTTAACTGTCCCTGATTAATTTTTAATGACCCTTAAAAGTTTTCGTGATAACATGATGGCCATTCTCTACAAGTAATGATTGTATATGCTCTCTATGGTGATCTCGAGGCAGCAAATCAAGCTGAATTCGTGATGGATTGCTCTGAACATATACATTAACGTATCGTCTATTTTCTGTGCCGATGGTAATATCGTTAAAGAGTTACTGTGCAAAAAAATTTCGGTCTTTTTCGTCGTTCCTAGTCTAGTCTTATCTAAATTGAGACGTCTCGGCGTACTGTTTACGGCAGTCGTAAATATTGCTGCCATAAATTGAGTCTCTGGGGCTCAAAAAACTGCTTTCTGAGGATAAAATGGAAATCAAGTTGAGCCTGCGACCGCTGCATTGGTGACTTTATTGAACGCAACTATCCTCGACTGACTGTAGTATCGTTTTTATTAAGCATACGCCTGCCGCAAAACTATGCCTTCACTTTATACTCTTTCTGAAAATCGATCCACAGCTAGCTCCGGGCATATTGGAAGTACCATATGCCACTACCACACAATTAAACCAAATTGTCAGAGTAATCTTTGACGAAATTGTGTCATAATGATGAACCTCATAGTCAAACTATTAAAGTAATATCAACAGAGTGTGCAATCATTACCACCATCAATGATGAAATGGTCCATTACAATTGCGTCTGCTTGGTCATATGTTCCATTACCCGCTGTATAGCAGCCTTTAGGCATATTTACGCAGACTATGTTTACATATAGACTGTTGGTACCTTAGCACTAGCGGGAATAAATGCTCTTGCAATCTTTATTGTGTTACACGTATTAAGCACAAACCACTCCTGCTTGTTTACCACTGTAATGCTTTGTGCTACTTAGCTTTGCTGGCGGCTAAATAACGAAACCATAGCGGGCATATAGATCTATCGAATTAAATATTATAGCTGAGCCGGTAACTGCAATTAGGTGGAGATGAAAGTTGATGCATTGTGTTTCATGCGTATGTGCCTTGATTTGCTCTGCAAATTTATACTAGATTATTACGCTCTATTATGACTTCGGTTTCACTGGTCGCCTTAATATCAATGGTCTCTACACTGGCTTATTATGCTGTATGGTGGAAAATCTGGAAAAAGACGTTGATACTTGTTTAAATGTTAACGTTTCGTTATGAAATTAAAGTGACAATGTTTAAAGGGGATGCTTATATTGGGCCAGGATATTATTTGTAGCCTAAGACGATGATATGATTGTAGACAATTGTGACATGCTTTGGAAATAGATTTTTGGGTACAGTATATGTTACAAATTACTGAGCGATAAAGCAATGTGCGATGCAGATATGTGCGACAAGCGTCATCATTCATAAGCATCATTTGAAAAGACTGAATTGAAGCTCCTGAAGTAACATTGGTCTGGTTTATCAATGTTAGCGTTTATTTCTGACGTGAGGTCCAATAGCGGTCGTGTTATCATGGTTCTAAATATTTTCGGGAGCTTGTAAAGTGCACTCGAGCTGTCATTATCGCACTGGATAATTTTGTTTTAACGTTATATCATGACTTATATTTCGTCCGGCATTACTGGGCGCGAAATGAATCTAAATCACTGTATGTTATCTAAATATCTGGCGCTATTACTCGTGTGAATACAATAGCTTAATATTTTGCTATAGCGTTAATATTTATCATGATAAAAGCATTTCAGTTCCTTTCCATCGTCGTTAGGAAGGCTGGTGACAAGCGTCGTGCAGTAGCTCGAAATGTTAGGGAAGAGATAATATATTATCTATACGTTTATGTATCGATGGTATTTCCGGCTCCCAACTACGCGCACGTGCTTCTTGCAATGGTATTGTGCCTTCCGCATACCATAGTGTTGTGAGATACTTCATATGGCGCCCTTGTGTCACGTTGCGGAAACAAATACTGATATCAAGATCATTGCTGCTGTAATGAGCTCAAAACCTTGATGTGAGTTAGCAATTTGATAGAATTGCAAATATAATAATACTATGGGATAATACTATTCGGCGATAATTGCATCAACCGTGCCGTTAATAGTTGCTCAACACAAAACAGGAGAGCCGTCGAAATAGTAATAAATGTCCTCTCCACTCTCCTGTTTTGCTCGTATGACATCCCTGCTAATTGTCCAGCGACTATTTCAATACCTTTCGACTCTTCGGAAATCTATTTGCTTGCTTTTCTATAATTGATGTACGGTTTAACATTGGTTTTTTTTTAACAGCAAAAAAAAAGTATACTTTCATCCACGCTTATGTTATCTATCGCTACATATCACTTCCCTGTATTATTGGCAACAAACCAGTTTATAACGGTGATGTCTTAAGATGGGGTATACAACTCAATAATTGTTTAAGTGTTTGACAAACTGCGACATCAATCGTAGTGCTGGCAAAATAACTGACACTGGTTGTAATGCCAATAGCAAATGTAATTGCAACTCAAAATGTGTACTTTTTCCCGCATAATACCCATCAATTTGGATTTTAATGTTGGGCGGTTCAACAATATTCATGTTCAATTCACTATTTGTCACACAAAACACACATCAATCTTGTTTTAAATGCTAGGCGACTCATCATTATGCCTTCCAACTCAAATACAAAAGGTCGCAATAGGTATTTAGGTAAGTAGCTAAGCCAATTACTCTTTAAATAGCATATGCGCATGATTAAGTACATTTTCTTGGTTAATGTTTTAAGTAAATACATAAGCGTTTCTTTTTCGGCATCTGTCGATTACACACTGCGGAAATTATAATTTAAATTGCTAATCAACCAAGCTATTAACGTTTTCTGTCATTTAACGCATAAGAGCTACACTCTGTCATTTAACGCATAAATTTTTTACGACTGGATTATACTGTGGATGGATTGATCGCCGCTGCCGGAATTTGGCGGTTTTGCGCAAAGAGGACAAATGTATGCATGTTCGTTGGAGAGACAACGACCATGCCAAGCTACAACTATTAACTTACCTCATTGTCACTCGGACGTTAAAAGTACGATGTAAAATAACCTTGATTTAATTTCGATAAGATGATTATAGCACTGTATTAGATTTATGTTACCTACTCGAACTGTGTAATTGGCTCATTATATACCAGCTAAATCCTGCTCATGCCCTTTGGTCGTCGCTGCTGGTAAATGCTTGTCATAAAATCCCAATCATGGTTCCACGTTACGATGTTTGATACCACGCATCAGTTTCATCAGTATGAACGAAACTGACTGATAGATATATGACAATCGTGTGAATAGTCGTATTCGGTCCAGAGTCATCACGCAAACGATAAGCTACGTGATACAGATGCTGCCATTCAATTACATCCTTAGGTCAAACTTTATTGTTATTGGCGAGTAAGAATGAGTGATGACAAATTTAACCATTCTTTACGGATACAACTTTAGTCCCACACAAACGTTGTGCTAGGTAAATGTGACATTTGACGACTGTTAGAATATGGGATCCACATAACCAAAAGTAAACTGTACATATGGTTCTGCACGTAACACAAAATACTATACTTGATTTCAATCTGCCATGTCCACAATACTTTGTCTGGTCAGGACTTACAATTATGGCCACTGCAGTTTATAGGACGCCAAGAGCCGAGCTTAGTTGCACACCTTATTTACTTTGGCATATAACGGAACGCAGTCAATTAGCAGTGAAACTTGTTCTCGAGCATAACAATTACTTTTGAGAATATCCACCACAGCAGCGTGTGAAATATGGTAGATTGATGGTGACAAGATAATTACAGCCAGGTATTATATGGCCATCTGAATGATGTATGTGATCCCCTGGCGCTGCCTTTTTATATATTTTTAAGATGCACCAACAGGAAATACCGCGCACAACGTGATTGTACTTTGAACTACGCGCCTCCCTCTCCAGGGAAGATGGCCCTAGGGTGGCGGACATGCCCCCTACCAGACATGCACGAGTTGTTAACATATTATGTATCTCCAAGTTTGAGTGACATATATTGCAATAATGTTCGGCACGTTGTACCGACACTCTATGTTTCTCCAATTAGTTACATTGGACTACCACTAACGATATTAAAGGTTTGCATGATGCTGGCAAACTATATTTCATGTGACAGTCGATAGACTGGACGCGGAAAGCGGCATGACGGAAAAACACTCATCATGGCGACCTCTTAATTGCATTGCGTAGATATATATGCAGACATGGTGGAATAAATATATTAATGCAGAAACAACTAGTTGCATGAATTGAACGCTAACACGATGCCGTGTGCGTCAATGAGATCAGACAATTACTTTGAAAGGAATCTATAACACAGTGACCTTACCTGGGATGCAACAACAAATATAAGCCTGGGTGCAGGCCATTTGTTTGTATTATGCCTGGGGCATCACAGGGGCTGCTCGAGTTTGCTTCGCATTTATCTTGGTAATGTTGGCAAACGGCACATATGATCAAGTGTTTTGTTTTTGATTATAACTGTGTTAATGTAGTCTATATAATGCCGCATCCTCCGCAACTGCGCTCTCTCAGCCCAAGCGATAATATCAAGGGGTACTAGATGCTCACATGCAAGAATGAATATGGCGCGTATTATTGGATCGATGCAATATGGTACAGTTACCGTGCTACAATGTTATATCTGTTATATTTGGGGCATATATAGAGTCACGTGCTTGGTAAATTATCATCGAAAAAGCCATTCTCCATGCATGCAATTCTACAAACAGTCCTGGCAGGCCTCAAATGAAGCTCGCTCACAACGGCAACACTGTATTTGAAACGACTACAATCCTTGCAGCTGAGAAAATTAGATGCGTAGAATCAGGCACCATCAAGCCAGACTCTTGTTTCCGGTATGCTTCTCACAGATGCTCCTGTCCTCTTAACTATAAGAAACAGCATAACGTTCTGCTGTATAATGATTGTGCATATGTTTGGGCGTCATAGACCTATATTAAAGTCTGTTAGCGGTGGTTGAAGCCGGTATAAATATGATAAGCATGCTATCAATTAAATCATTTTAGCCAATAGTTTATCATATATATTTGATTCGAACAGCTGGACAATTTAACAGTCCATAATTTAATAATTAGCACATTGTTTGATGCAACGCATTTTTACTTGACTAATAGTATCTTATGATTGAATCATTTTTATAAACATAAATATTGAAAAATGAACATAATTGTGCTATACGACAGATATTGATCGTGTCGAGATCAATTTATTTTGCGATTAATATTATGGTAATTATTGACAGGCGATCAGCAATATGTTTGGTATGTACCTATATAATCAATATTAATATAAACTCAATTATGGTTCATACCTATTGTGAAGTATTCTGCAGCTAACCACTGTTTGAGGTCTCGCAGTTGGTTGACTATAAGCAAAATTTACTCTCCGTGAAGTACATGAAGCAACAGACACTTGATCATGCAAAAGTATATACAGGCTCGGTAAAATACTAAATAATTTAAGGTGTTGATATTCATACCCACATAGGCAAAGCACAGTAGCTTAAGAATAAATCATCCTAGGAGGGTCTGGTTTCAACAGCTTGTGATGAATGTATGGATGGTTAAATGTGCTAGTGTACATTCGACAACCTCTCAAAACACAGGGTGAATTGTAATACAAACCGTCTGTAGCTGTTAAGCACTTAGATGAGCCGCAATCATGAGGCCCAATGCGATCATCTCCTGTCATGCTTATGGCACATTACCACGAACCATATGATATCTTATTTATCGCTATTGGATTTTGATAATGAGCGTCATAATATAAGCATATAAAATCATGCATAGACCAAATTGTTGCTGTTACAGACACCATTGTAGTCTGATCTGATGAGTTTATGCGTTTACAGGCACTAATTAGCAATACGCTCTGATGTGCTGCAGACAAATTTAATCTGGATGTAAGATAATACCACCATCACTTTCGCATGGAAGAGCAGTTTGGACTGAAGAGCATTATGCTTTACGAAGCAATACGCCATTATACTGTGTGTAAATGATGATGAAAGCAATTAGAGTGCGCTCGTCAAGCAACTCCGAAAACAGCAAAACAAATACCCCTATACATCTAAACAACACACTTTGTCCCTGCAACTACAATCAGCACTTGGCAATATTGCTTTCACCAAAAGGACCATAACCACAGGCTTACTTCAGTAATAAATGTGAGACGTTAGTCATTTGTTGCAATGCTAAGCATAGTGTTACTTAAGTCAGCTGTTGTCCTCTTCAACATGTCCATTCTATGTAATTGGCGCAGCCTTTTCTTAAAGATTCCAGTAGTTTTACTTATCTACATAAAACTTATTGGTAAAACATATTGTGGGACTGAGAGCGTACAACAGCACTGTCACTGTCTCTCCCGATGACAACAATGGACTAATGACTTGTATACAATAATCCGTGTTCACAAGTTTTGTAATTCAAACGTTCAATAGCTGTTGAGCACTTAGTTGAGCGCACCAATTTGCCTCAATGCTAGCATACCATGTCTTGCTTGTAATCTGAAGTTTTGAGCGGTATCTCTAACTAGGGGGCCGGCGACATTCGGTTAATGGCTTTGGCTGGCAGCTCATTATTGAACATTTAAAGCTCGAACAAATATTACCGCTAACTATTGCGGTGTTTAAGATAATAACTGTAGTAACATGTGATATTTATTACCTTTATAATTAATGACCACAGAAGGTATACACGGGATTAGGCATCTTCCCGTAACAGTGCAATGTAAATGTGCTCGTGACAGCCGCATATCAGCTATAATACTGTTAAATCGAAATCACGACTGTGCATGCAATCAACTTGTAATCACGTACGCGTGCTTATGTTGCAGGCATCTTTGCTGGCTGACTATCCCATTTGAGACCAAAAACTGTGAACATGTTAAACAATGCAACCTTACTGTCCTCGTATGATCTTTAGATGCTATACACGTAATATTAGCAGCATGATCTCCTGTAGCTGCTGGTGGTTATGAATTAAGCATTAGGGGTTCATTCGCCACATGTTTACATTGTCTGCAGCTCTTTTGCTAGCAACCGATATTTATCATCCCGTATTTATATCTTTGACCTCACCATATCGACTACGAATCTATAACTTAAATTATTTTTATCATTGAACGAACAGTACTATTCACATGATTTGCCCCTACGCGTGTCAACATTATTCTTACCACAATGCTGAGCGCGGGAACTATGTACGGATGGAACCTCACATTCAAACAGTAACATGGTATATACCTGATGGGTAGTTAATCACGACCGCATACAGTGTGTCAGACATTTCAAACAATGTTGATGCGCTTAGCAAATCGTGGCATCTATAGAGCGTAGTTACGCAGGGGCAGTGCACGAGCCTGCCGCAAATTGAAATAAATTTGTTCACCTTTGTAATGACCTGAGCCATGTTCGAGACACCTCTCGTGTGCAATATCCCCGCATTATAGTAGAAGAAATTGGCGATACCGTTAAAAGCAAAAATATCAAAAACATCATGGATATGACAGCTGAGGGACAACATTAGCATTGCAGCTTTGTTACAGCACACAGTTAAACATAATCCGTCGTTCATATTGAATGTGCGTATACTAACGCCCATAAACACCTATATTTGCACACCACATCCAGACATTCTTGCTGCAGACGACGACAGGTTATTATTTGCGGCATACACACTTGTCAGCAAACCGATATGCGTGACACAATACGAACATTCAACAACATCAGTTCACGCACTAGTTAGGCGATATTTGCAAGCCGGGTAATGCTGTCGACAATTAAACAATAGTGACAGCACATTTAAGATGGTCAAAAACAAATACATCGACAATGTTATCAATATTCACAAATATCGACAATGTGTTGATACTTGAGTTAGCACCTTGTTAAAAGGACTAATATCTATTATGCTGATCCATGAACTTCTAATTCTAACTGAGATATCCATATATACATCCTAGAAGTAGTCGTGTCACTGTCATGCAAATGTCTCATGCGGTTAACTTAAAAGCATCGATACTGAACAATTTTCCGCACTAAGTTGGTATCGTGTATCATTATGGTAACTCTCTGCATAAGCTAAAAGCAGCGCAAACACCATTGCACGCTAAATTAGCTCAGTGAACGCCTCGCTGACAGTAATTTACACGACCACGCCCGTAACCAAGGCTCGAGTTGATTATGGCGGCTGCTTGCCATTATGCCGGCATGCTAAACAATTCATTGCGTCGTCAACATACATTTCAAGGCCACGTATAAAATCGATTATCAACATAGTTTGCTGTGCATATAAGCAATCATATATTACCAGTTCCCTTGTATTGTTAGATTTATATCATATTATATTCTTGAACGCTGCAATATACAAGTCAAAGCCATTTTGTCGACGCCTTATGACCAGGTCCTAACCCCGTAAACATATTGCAAATGCACTAGATTCGAAAATGAAAATACAATCACATTGCATTGAGAACAAGCAAGCAAGGCGAAATTCGCTCAATCGCATAACCCGGTAACCCTATTCGTTCCGCTTGCAAGTATTAAGCCCAAAACATCCTTGCCTCACGAGGTATATATGCTACACTTATATACCTACAATAGTTTAACGTCGTAAGTTGTATCCCATGCAGTTGTATTCTTGCCAGCATAGTCAAGTTGCTACCTTTGAGAGAGCGGGAATCGTCTCGTGCTACTGAAGTATCGAGAGCTGCTATGTAACAGAAATAGCGAAAGTTATTCAACCAAAAGCTCCTGCAACCACCATTTCCATTAAAAGAAGATAATTAATGATTGAGTCCACCATATATAGGCCTACATTATTTGTTGCCAACCGCTCAGGAGTGGTGCCCTCTCCCCCACCTTTTCAGTAGGAAATGTCCAATATCAATATTTCAGGCACTAATCTTTATTTGCTTCGAACAGCAATCAAACAGCGCTGTGAATTATTATCATGCAGAACAATTATGCCGTGGATGCATGAATATTTCAGGCAGCATGAAAGCGTTGCTCTTTCAATCGATGTTCACATTCATCTCCGGAAAGGTCATGTACAAATGCATGTATATATTTATAGGTCCTGTGAAAAACAAAACATGCTTAACGGAACGGAAATAATCAGAGGGACTTTTCTCAACTAACGAAGTGGTTCTGAACCTGACATGCAATGCTTATTGTTAAACTCATCATGCGTACATCTTTTGTTAATAGAAGAAACTTGAGCATCTTAGTTTTACTTTAATGGGTAGGATTTTCGCATGCTTGCGTAAGTTGACGAAATGGCTGCGTCAAATACATTTGCCTGTTAAAAACGAATGCATTTAATCGACATAGTTTCACACTATATGTTATATTCAACAACTGTTGAGGGCATATACTGCCAGATCTATTGACTCCGCACAAACTGAATTAATATTAGAGAGAGCCCTGATGTTTTTGCTGGCGGTTGCATTGTGGGGTGTATGTCAAGTGGCCATGCAATTATTTATTGCCCTTGATTAGATCGTCTGACTCTTACTGATCATTCTGAGTATGTAATGCATATATATGACGAATAAGCCAGTTTAGTTTTCTAGAAAGTAAGGCTGTAGTTATACCAGTGCTAATCGTGAATATGGTTGGTTAATGAATAATGTCAGAACACATAGAGCTGCATTTGCTCATGGTCTCAGGGAGCGCAGAATCTGGTTGATAGGGCGTCCAGGGACGCGGTCCTGTCTCCGTTGTATATATACGAATAAATATAGAAAAACGGCTACTTTTAACTGGCAGCAAGGGGAAAACGAAATATACACCTAAAAATATAAGAGGAGCGATACAGCGAGATGAACCAAACCCCCTCAATTAAAACCCAATGGAAAAATACCCCTTATCGATGACTCTTTGAATGGCCACAGTGCTATCACGTCTGAAATCAGGTATTGTTTGGTAGAAGATGCGACATCATTTATACTTCCCACTGTTGATACCCAAGTAGGGTTGGACCTCCAGAAAGTGCATACTAAAGTGTACACGTTGACCCAGGTCACTAGGAATATACAGCGATAAAGTAGATATTGAAGGTGCACAATCATGCAATATGGTTGTGCGACTTGTAGAGGAATGAAAGAAAACCGAACGAAACTATAACTCCCGATTACCCTCTTTGAACGTTCCCAAATGAATCCACTGGGACAGGCCCAATGACTGTGTGATGTTGACTAATTAATTTATAGCGTGTTTGTCACGCTACTTATGAAATCGAATTTGGTACCAAACCAAGATGTTGTGCATAGATATCGAGAGAAAAGCCGCATCTGAACATTGCGAGGCGGTCAATACATTTTACAATGTGCAAAAACAGTTCAGTAAAACCCTTGTTTACCTGCACTATTTCGTTCATGAATAGCAATAACTGCATACTTGCTTCATAAATTTAATACACTGCTTTAATAGAAACTGCATCTAAACACCTGGTGTAAGGCAATGTAATTACCATAAATGTATGCAACCTTGATCATCTAAACCGGTAAACAGTGACATTGTTATACATAAACCTCATCTTGCCAAAATAATGATTAATAAGGTGATTTGCAAAGGTCAATAAAGGCTATGCTCAACAGAACTATGCATCATACATGACAGGGAAAATAACTAAAAAATTCCTTACTTAAATTCTAAAAGTTTTATTGCGCAGTCAATCGAGATAGCAATAATACACATCATAAAGGCAATGCTCATCATTATTATCAGAGCAGATTAAGAAACAAATGCACATTCAGCCATCCACGCACTCACGTATGACACATCTTCACTCCCTCATTTACTTACCAACACGCTCTCTTACTCATAGCATTTATTGGCACGCTCACAGAGTATTTACTTTATCACTCACTTGCATCCTTCACACACCTATTGCACTCCCTTATTCGCTGAACAAATCTTACATGCACATTCATTCATTGAAACACTTTTGTTTTTGCACACACACAGTATCACATGTACTGACATATAAGCATATCTACTTATCAAAGCCCGGTAGGCAACTAGTCAGTGTGGGCAAGGCAAGTAGGATAATTTGTCTGAGGAACGTTCAGAAACTCTTTTACATGATTTACTTATAGCTGGACATGATGGATTTTTAACAGAGCGTGGCATCAATCAAGTACTTTCAGTGAACTGTACACCGAAGTATCCTAGCACATTGTAATACAGATTTGTATATGAGTATGTACTTCCTTTACAGAGGATAATTGATTTATGAACGTTTCACCGACGCATTTATCAAGTTATAGAGCGGAACCCAATAAGCAACCATTTATGCTAAGCTTTTTCCTGTATACAAATCATATTAATCGTTTAGTATGTACAAAAGTGTTTCCTATGTCTACCAAGCAACAAAATGTAATAGCGGGTACCATTTATCAGTGAACCAGTAGTACTGGATCACAGCATCTTAAAAGGTTTGCATTACCTCGATTAGCATTTAATACCATGCGTGTCATGAATGTAAGTCATACCTAGTAGTTGAATTAATATAGATCGTTTTCAAGGGTAAGTTATTGCATTACCTTGATTGATATCACGCAAGCATGCATCGAGAGATCAACGACGATGCGTTACATATATTAATATATGCCTATGACGATCTGCCTGAAATATGTCCACGGTGCAAGGTTTATTGTGGTTAATGAACAGCACTCCAACAGATCCAACGACAAATGTTAAATGAAAGTCTTAATGGTGATTGCAACAGCTTCTGATGACTTGCAATTTTGTTCGTTAAGATAGGGAATGGCGCAAATATCATTTAATACCATGCGTGCGTCTCCTACGCCTTGAAGAGAACATACTACGGAGCCAAGCACATGGTAAATCACAGTTGCATCATGCTTTCATCAATCAAGGCGATATTACTTGCACAAAGGGGATCAAATACTACGAGAAAAAAGACAACGTTTGCAATGTTTTAGCAAATATTAACTTAAAGGACTTTCCTTGCCTCTGATAATCAAAAATGAACATTTTTCGCACAACGTTTATGGCTGTAACATTGGCCAATGATTAGTCGAGGCAAAATCACTATCATTAATATCATCATCATCATTATCATCATCATTATCATCATCATCATCATTATCATCATCATCATCGTCATCATTATCATCATCATCACTATCATCACTATCTTCATCATAATCATCTGCAGCAGCAGCAGTCACAGCAGCACCATCATTATCGTCCACATCGTTATCATCATCATCATCATCATCATCATCATCATTACCATTATCCTTCATTATCATTTTCATCAGCCTCATCATTACCATCATAATCAACGTAACATGCCATACGTACACAATAAATCCTAGACACCAAAAGGAAGCTTTACAAAATGATGGGATAATTTGATATTTCTGCGGTACTTTTTAATTTGACTAACATTAGATGGGTCTCTAATATATCAATCAATTATTAATTTTCGTGTGGCATTATAGAGGTTTGCAGGTTGGTCTCAATGACTGAATAAGTTTATTCGAGTGCTTGTTAGTGGGCTGGTCTTCATAAATACCGCAACTAATTACCCCGGATTCCCGTAGTGTTAGTGGTATCGGTGTGAACGGTTACTCCAATATGCCCTTTAGCTAATGACATGATCGACGTCATCCTCATCATCAGCAACAGCCCCCTCCATCATCCACACTTAGTCAACCAACTCGGCTGTCAACAGAAAGGCACCTACAGAGACGGAGTAGTCTTCTTCAACGAGATAATGAGATAACTAGATTGAGAGACTGCACCCTATATTAAATATTTACGTATGAAAAGGTCATGCGCGTTTCTTATCCACATTAAATTACCTAACTGACCCACACAAACGTACACGCACACATTTATAAGCATATTCACACATGTGCTTGCACACGCATGGGCACCGAAAATACACATCTGGAAGAAAACAAATGTAGTGATACACAAGATGAATGCATGGGATATACTGATGTGAGAGAAAAACGAGGTCGTTCATTGAAAGGGTGGTTGACCAAGTGTCGCCTGCCAGGGATTGAAACAGCTAGACTCGTCGCTTTCTTTTCAATTCCTTGAAATTAATTGATCAAGTAATGAAATTTCTATGTAATAGTAACATTTGAGGGTATGTACAATAGTTTAAGGTAAGTTCAATGGAGTTAGATCATAAGGCTGTGTCGCGACTAGACAATTGTACCATTGAAGTACATCTAAGTAGTGACATGTACATCAAATATATTAACAGTGTCGTCAACATTCACTATGGTAATAAGTGGAGAATTAACATCACATCTCATTAGAGTAAACACATTGTAGAAGTATATATTTCCCAACACACATTCGCTTTCAATTAGCCCCGTCCGCGCATCACTGGTAACATCAAGCAAGTAATTTAAAAGACTACGCTCGTAAAGAAAGCTCGAGTTGATTGAGTCCGACGATGGCTTGCTATATCGCCGGTATCTTCCTAAGCATTTGTTACTGAAGCGATGCTAAGCACTCTCTAGGCTGATATATAGGGGTTGCTAAGGACCAGCAATTGATTTCAAGAGATACAGGCAGCATACATTGCGTCGTCACCATGATTCACGCGCACTCTGATTCATGTTTTAAGTTCACAAGGTCAGCAAAGTGAAACATGTCGCGATTGCAATTAACTGCTTATCGCAATCGCTTACCAACCAAGCAATTTTAACTTAGAAATGCGTAATCATATTTTAGAGCAGACATACAACATACAGCTAAGAGTCATTGAGCTGACTCCTGACAACCAAATCCAAACCTTTTATACTATGCTGCTCAAGTATTGGATACGACAATGCAAATAAATCAACGCGCATCTAGAATATGTATTTTTTTCATTTACACCCCCCCCCCCAATAACCCTTTAAACTCCCGCACATGCGAGGCTCAAGTCTAATATACTGTTGACTTGTGCTGTACTTATATGCGTCGGATAATTTCACAAGGTAAAGTTGCATCCCATACAATTGCATTCCTACCCGCAGATTCACCTCGCAGCCCCAGTGCGGGCTGACTTTGTCTTATGCTACTGGCATGAAATAGCGAAAGTGATTCGGACATTGAAGCTAAAGCTCTTGTCACAACCAGTTTCATTCACTAAAACTGTCGACCCACACATTAATACCCTGCCACACACTTTGCCCGTTAATGAGTTGCTGCTCATTCCGCTGGTGCATTAACGATCATTGTAGTGACATATGGCAGCAGAGATCACAAAACTTAACGAGTCCGTTCCTGGTTTACTGTATCGTATATCTTGACGTAAGGATATCAGTTGTGTTTCGTTCATTGGTAAGCAAACCTCATGTGACTAATGGCATCTGTCACAAACTGTAACGGCGAGCACATGTGCATGCTTTCAGCCTAGAATAACGCATGTGTGCTTAAGTAGCAGGCAATTTTACTTGCAGATTTTTGCTCATGGTAATTGAAGACTATCTGATCCCATATCAAATTGAATTGGGCTCCTTTTACATCTGTAGTAAATCTTTACTCGCGATTGGTTCTAGACCGATTTGTTGGAAATTCGTGTAGGAAATAAGAAGGTGCCGTCAATAGATTATTTGTTTTCCTGATTGAATACAAAGGACGATGTCACATAATGTCATCAAAATTAAAGTTATATGCCAAAGCAAGTTCACGCAGTAATACTCGAATAATAGAAGTAACTGTTAATATAGTTTAATAACGAATCATGGCAGTGCTCGAATTCGCTTTTCATTTATAAAATGTATATATTATATATCCTGTTTCAAGGGGATGCGTATATTTGGCCAGGATACTATTTGTAGCGTACCGATGATATGAGTGTATATAACTGAGACTTGCTTTGGAAATCGGCTTTTAGGCATAGTATATGTTACATATTCCTGAGAGATAAAGCAAAGTGCAGTACAGATATGTGCGACATGCGTCTCCATTCATAAGCACCATATGGACAATCCGAATTGAAGTTCCTTGAATAACATTGATCTGGTTTATCAATGTGAGCGTTTATTTCTGACATGCGGTTCGATAGTGGTCGTGTTATAATAGCTCGAATGTTTTCAGGAGCTTGTAAAATGTGTACACGAACTCTCAAGATCGTACAGGATAAGTTTGTTGCCAACGTTGTATCATGATTAATATTTCGTCCGGCATTACTGGGAGCGACAAAGGTTTAAGTCTGAATATATGATGTAATTATGCGTGTGAATACCCCTAACTTACGCCTCTTTCCGAGTTTATCACATTACTTTGATATAATAAACTGAGATTGAACATTGTGTTCATTTACGTGTGGGTCATATGCATAAGTCATGCAACGTATATGTCGGAACCTTCAAGCAAACTAAAATCAAAATGCAATATGATACAAAAACCAGCCATTGCAATTACAATAGCATTACCGTCACCAAATTAAACACTTTATTCTCTGCTGAGCAATATATTTGCAGTACGCAATTTATAGTTGTGGTTTGCTCACTGTTGGTTATATAAAATTATGATGCAAACGCACGTATCTGATGTAAGAATATAGGTTTATATTTGATTGGATTTTTCAAAACTAGTCCACTCCTTTCACAACTAAATGCCACAGCTGAAGTCTTACAGGCAGCTCAAACAAATACAGCAAGGCGCCACTGGCAACTTACTCCGTTGGATTTTCAAAAATCCTACTCTCCTCTATTTTCCACAATGAAAGACACACGATCTCTCTCTTCGCTTGACTATGCGGCTGAATGGTTTGTATGTTGCATCACAGACGTGTATGCGCATGCGTGATCTCTTGCCTGCTATCGGCGGGGCAATGCGATTTTGTCGTCATTTACAGCGATTTTTTATCATAGACGCGGCCATCGTCGGGCCATTGATGTAGGAGATTTGTGTATTGTACCACCCAATGTATTAAATTCATAAATTATCCCAAATTGCTCAGATGCATGTCAGTAGCACGTTGACTGCACTGACAATTATCCAAAATATATTGCGTCCGATATAACCACCAAATATTTCGCCGAAAGCCAAACACTCAAAACTGTCTAAAGGCAGTCGATCATCATTGCATATTTGCAAATGAGTTCCTTATTATACATGATTGTATATGTTAGCGTCTCACAACGTTATCACACAACTAATGTTTCTAAGATGAATATAATATGATCAACAAACACCATGTAAGTGCATTCCACGCGTCCCTGGGATACTCGGGCGTTTATCGACGTGCATCATTAAAACAGGACGAACTTCATAGAATGCTTCGTATTAAAATATCGAGATGAGTGCGAAGAAATAACTTTTTTATTGCCTTGTGAACTCATAAAATAGCATACCAGATGCGATAGTTGAAGCCACTGTAGGCTTTTAAGGATAAAGGTTTTAAGTATTTGTATATCATTGCAGTCAACAGAAATTAGAGTATTGGCACTAGCTCTTATTGTTGACTCGGCCATGCACCATAATAATATCTAAATTGTGTTATTTTTTTTGCTTGTTTTCATTTGCGTGGTGCATGAAGCGCCTACAAATACATGTACGCCAAGGTCTGTTTAGTGGAATCACATTAATTACTGCAATTGATATATCATTAGTATCCGTATTATTGCTGTGCCATATTGACAAATTATTGATAGCATGTCGATTTGTGTAGAATGATACCTATTTATAAGAATAGCATAGTGGTTGAGCTTGTTGAAAAGCATGCGTTCACTATCTTCCAGCACGGCCTCGTTATCCAATACATCTTGGTGATGTCAAAGGCAGGAACGGCTTTGAACACGAGTCTGTGTACTCTCCTGTTCACCCCGTTTCAATTAAATTCTACCATCTTGGTCTACACAGCATGATTAATGGGATAGCTATATATCATGGATAAGTCATTGGTGGCCGTATTAGTGCTTGCTATTACTACAATGTATGTCTGTTTGACGCCGTAGGGCGTGTTCGGATTAGAATGATCCGCTCTAAATTTTGCACGCATTCTGCTCGAACAGAAATGGTGTACATTACCAATATGATATATTTGCTACACCAGAATATTTCGCCTGTTTTTGATGAGTACAAACGTGTTAACCAAAGCTCACACTGCAAGCATATTAGGCTGTTAAAAATGAAAAGAGATGCAAATTATTTATTCAATAACTCGTCAAATTTAATGTTGAACTTCGAAAAATAAGATAAAAACATAATACATTAAGATCGATGGCGTAATAGGGTGCATCATAAATTGTAAGGATTGTGCATATATAATCGCAAACAATAAAATTACAGCTTTTATGAGGTTAACTTCAGATGTGCATCATTAACAACGAATCAGATGATTAAATGCATACCAGAATACACACTTACTTAGTTGCCATTAAATATCTGACATGCGAGTGATTTTACACAGTGAATTCATCGAAGCCAACGGGTTTCAAGGGCGCTACACAACTACCCGTGGTTCAGCCGAAAACTGAATTGCTTCTATATTCTAGCTATAAATGCAGCCGCAAAACTCGACTTCAAAACATTATAACTGCTTCTATATGTTAGCAAGTTCAAAACGTGTGAACAGCTCGATTTTGGGAGCCGAATACTCCCTTTTACTCGATTTTTGTTACGAATTAAACTATCTACTGATCTTTTTTGTTTTTGTCAGCGTCGTAATATTCGTATCATCAAGACAAAATATACCCATGAAGTAACGTGACTATAGATATGGGATATTTGAACGCACACATGAAAAACAACTGCTAACTGAGAAGCAGCAAACGGCCATCAGCTTAGCCATACCGCCACCATTTACTGTAAAAGAACCTAATTCGGCACGTTAATCAGTACATTAGCCAGTTGGGAAAACAATACCAGTTTTTTCCTTATTTTTAATTTGAGAGCAACTAGATACATTCGGATATATACTTTAATGTCTGTGTGTATTGACCGTTGTGGTTGATGTTAATGTCTGTATGTTGGGTAACTTAACTGCTACTAAATAATTAATTTAATGACCCTTTAACGTTTTCGTGATAACATGATGTCCATTCTCTACAAGTAATGACTGTGTATACTCTCTACGGAGATCTTGAAGCAGCAAATCAACCAATGGGCCATGGATATCTCTGAACATAAACATTAACGTATCGTCCATATTATGTGCCTATGGTAATATCATTCAAGGAATTTCATTCATTGATACAAGAAATAATATATATTCCCTCGCATTACATCGGTTGCAAAAAAATTGTCGGCCTTTTTCATCGTTCCTAGTCTAGTCATAGCGAAAAGGAGACTCTACGTACTGTTTACGGCCGTGTTTAATATTGCTACCATGAATTTAGTCTCTTGGGCTAAAAAAACTGCTAACGCCGGTCGACCAAATCAAAACTATTTATTCATTTACAGCGCTCTAATAACCCTCTACACCCCCGGACATGCAAGGCTGAAGTATATTATAGGGTTGAATTATCGGGTACATGTGCTGTACTTAGATGCGTACAATAATTTCACAATGTAAAGTTAAATCCAATACAATTTCATTCCTACCCTTAGATGCGCTTCGATATCTGGGAGAGGGCTGGCTTTGTCTTATGCTACAGGCTTGAATTAGCGCAAGTGACTCGAACATTGAAGCTAAAGCTCTTGTCTGTTTGTTTTGTTTATTGCATCGTTTAACTTGACGTCAGGATATCAGTTGTGCTTCGTTCATTGGTAAGCAAACCTTATGTAACTAATGGCATCGGTCACAAACTGTAACGGCGAACTCATGTGCATGCGCTCAGCAATGCAATGATGCATTGTGCTTAAGTAGCAGGCAATTTTACTTGCTGATTTTTGCCCATTGTAATTGAATACCTACCGATCCCATTTCAAAGCAAAATTTTTTAACGCACATATTATTTTGTTGCCGCTTGCAAATACTTGTCCTCGTGTGTTCTGAGGTGCTACAAACGAAATGTTAAAAATATGACAAAGCACTTGCATAATATTCAGCTCCCGTAATTGCTGGTGGCATACGCAATACGCAATGATGTATTGGAGCTTACATCCATTAATTATATTTAAGTGATAAAGTCATGATATGCAATATGCACTGCACATCATAGCAAATAAACTCTGTATGAGTTGCTGATTACAGCCAACATAAGTCGACATTTTCCGTAACTGAAAGTTTCAGAGCCGACGCATATCCAGATTCATACAAACATATTTCAACATGAGTATATGTCTGCGTGGGTGGTCTTCATTTCTGTCCATATTATATATAATCTTGATATGCAAGTCAGTATTCTAAGTGTTAATGCGAGAAGAACGACGCAATAATAGTTCATCGATTACAACAACCTGAAAAAGCGAATGTCAGTAAAATATAGGGTGGAATAATGTTACGTTGTTAGGGGTGCATAGAGGTGCTGTGTCATACTGTGATTTTGACAGCTGTCAATCAGCTCTTGGTCGAATTGTATTGGCTTTAAGAGGGATGTTGATCGCCAAATTGACAGAAAACCTACCAATCATCATTTCGTATCCTCTCAACCATCAGTTTCCTAGAGGTAACACCCCCACATATGATATTAAGTATAAACCTCGGCTTCCCATATCCACGAGTCACCCGCCACCTCCTCATGCGTACCCCATACTCTACAGCAACAAGCCCAAAAGCCACAACAACAACTGTAATATGCAGTCAGTCCACTTACTGTCGTCATGCTAATAGGTTTGTATTTGACAAGCAGTCTTCTCCTAGATGGTCACATATCAGGACTCTGTTTAATTACGTCAAATGTGAGAAAGAAATAAATATAGAAAGGAAAAAGAATTGGTGAGCTACGGCGAAAATCCAAACACAAGCATTGACCGATATATCAATGGTAGGTTCGGTTGGTTGTGTTAAATGATATGTCAAGCTAATAACTTACTTATAAATAAGCGTTAATTCTAAAAAATCGAATGCCTAATCATGATTCAATGACACGGCCAGGACCACCATATAAGCAAGAATAGTCTATTTTGGTAGGATCAAATCGCATTATATCATAGATATGTGTAAGAAAATCGATTGTGTTAAGGCTTCTATAGAATATCAGCACATATTGGATATGCACTTTTATAAACATCCACAATGTGTTTTTACGCGCATTTATTCACTAATTTCGTATTTTCAAAGAACAAGCACTTCACTGAAACTCCTGGCCATATTGTCAAGCACGCTACTTTCATGTATGAGATGTAACATTGCAGAACCCTGTATCAGAGAATAGCATATTAACTAGCCATAACACCCCGCGGCTCCTTGTAAATCAACGGCTGTCCAGAAACCACTCTTATCCCAAATTCTTACGCATACCGGATGTTGCTGCGGAAATATGCGTAGGGGCAGAACAGGCGTTGGCTGAATGTTTTAATAATTTGCTATGCCAGACACTAACCCCTAGGGACTGTTTTGTAATAAATATGCTCATGTGTTTGCCCCAGTAGTTGCCATTAGACCGCTTACACATACAGATGGTTGCCACGCGACGTAAGTTGTACCGTATTTGAGCTGGAATTCTAACACTGTAGATTGTACACTGTTAAGATTAACCTCAGTTGATATATATTTCCATAAAATGCACCGGAACGATGTGTGGCGTATGACCTATAAGTTCCTGCAATATGTATTGCCTAAACGTGTATTATCCCATTTATTCAGAACGTATTTCTTACATATTACGTATCACAATAGCATTATACTTTTGCATAAGGCCTTCGGTGTCTGTTGTCAATGTTCCGCGCGTCTCTTCGGTCCATTTATCCCCCAGTGCATGCGATAAGGTGGTATAATCGCATAGTAAAAGCACGATATGGAAATGATGGGGACAGCAAATAAAGTACCAAGTCACTATATATACGGATAAGCTGTAGACATTACAGAAAAGACAGAGAATATCCTTTATCATGTTGATGATACAACTTTAAAGTTCCATATATGAATACTGATCAGCATTTAGGAATGCTTCCCAGCATCTGAATATGACATTTTACTGTAATTTTCATTTATAAGAATGATTCCCAGCATCCGAATATGATGTTTTACTGTAATTTTTTTTACTGTAATCACGTAATGTCACCAGTCAATCGATTGAATGTTGCTGCTCTTCAAACAAATAATGAACCCTCAAGACTTACGCTGTTTCAGCTGGCATCCAAGTATAACTGACTTGCATATCCGGGGATATAATCCATGTTATGATGTATGGGAGAAATGCGACCAATGCATTATAACTGCAGAAATTGTGAAATATTTACTTTCTCTGTCAACGATTTGCCATTTGGAAATCAAGCGGCTGTGTTTGGGAAGATCGTTCAATCACGATCTATCACCCTAACAATATTTTTGCGCTAGGTTGGACGAGTACATGATGATTTGGAGGTGTGGTGCAACTATTTAACACTAGTGGGCATGTTCCCTTCTGCGTAATCGATACCTAAATCGGAGAGGCTTCTACCGTCGCTTATTCTTCCGCAGCTCCCAATTTTGTGAATAATTCACCCAAATGTTTTCTTTTTCTTCAGCTTATGTAATAACAAGCAAAACCAATGGCCTTCTAATTAACCCTTAAACAGTGAACCCTGCATCGACATGATTTGTCCCACATCGTTCATCCCTTGAATGCGACTGCTTACCTTTATAATTTGTCCGACAATACCAAGTGGAAGAACTATGTACGCATGGAATATCACATTGTATATCTTACTATATAGAATAACGCAAAAAACAGTGTTGGGTGCCCGTGAAATCAAACAATGTTTGCAGGTACATGCCGTACAGTTGCTCACAACAATAATATGTGTTGTCCGTCAAATCTTTGCTTAGTCGGTTGATAACGTCGGGTGTTTTCGCTGGATTAACATTTAGTGTCTAATCCGAATTCCGGTAGACGAACCCTCAGTAGCATTACCTGCTCATTATCAAGCCTTGTCATACAAACAACTCCATTACGTTGGTATGCACTATTCAATGAAAAGTGTCAATTCAGTTATTTAGTATGGGACAACAATTATGCGACAAATGTATAACATACATACATATTTAGTTAGCATCTTTAATAAAATGACCAATACCTTGCACCGACTCAGTGCGTCGGAATATCTCTGTGACTTTTTATTTGTAACACAATTTAAAAAATATCGCACTAAAATAAATTCGGCTAGAGTAAGCGCTTATAACCAGTTATGAACTTCGACAGCTGACCCATAAGGACTGTCTGCAACTGTGTTGATTCTGCAGCCGGAATGTATGGAAGTGCGTTGATGTTTGTGATAGTGACCGCCAGTACTAGGTTGTCACTTGCTCAACTGTTTGTCCCAATTTCTTGTTGGCTTTTAGAAATGGCAGCGTCTCTAATGTGAAAACTTTTTATGACTATGGCCTGGCCATCACAACCCATAATTGACAAATATTTCAAATATAACACCGTTTCATCGCCTCTGCATCGCAAACATTGAGTCCATACCAGATACCTCTTTAGTAGCAGTCTATGTGATCTTGATTCCAAGCATACCATAACGTGATGCTTGACATGAATAGAAAGCAGAGTGTGACGTTGCGGGAGCCACTGTATCAATCAGCAGAAGTTAAGATTTATCATGAGAGAAAGATGGATAGCTATGATATCATAATATAGTGCATAAATAGAATAGTAATCAATACCGCTAAGCAGTTAATATATCGTAATGGTTTTGCTGGTCAACCGTTAGTACATATCGATAATACATGAATGCTAAATAAGTTGGCTAGCAGTTGAAGGTTTATTGATGCAGGGCCAGCGGGACCCTTTGCTAACGCGCCTTTTGCATCGATGTAGCAAATCTATACTTGCGATTTGTTCTACACAACTGTGTTCGAAATCCTTGCAGGGATAAAGGGAAGGGCCTGTCAATAGTTTAATCTTTTTCCTGAATACATACAAAAGACAGTGATCCTTTTTAAAAAAATGTATATAAGTAGGTGGTAGTCCTTGGATATTCCTTATCTCATGCCACAGGTTATCACAGGTTATTTGATTGATTCACATTGTGCATTTCCATCTAGATCATGTAAACATGCAAACTTAAAACCTACATATATGTAATTCATTGCACCGGATTGCATAAGGACAAAACATCCACCAAATGGATCCCACTCGGAAGAAAATATGAAGTCATCTTCTCGACCCCATTTTGCATCAGTTTGTCGCTAGACAGCAGGTTACGTGAGGTCGCCCCGGCTGCTCTGAATTGGACAACAGCGAGAGCTAATAAAGAATTCGCTGCTTTTAGATTATACCATAATAAACCAACTAATCAAGTTGTCTAATGAAGATAACGAGTGAGGGTTGCATTATCCAACTATTGCTCGGATATTGAAACTGAGAGGTGCGACGCTGACTTCGCTTCGGATGCAAGATCCATGCAGGACCTGCTACCAATATTATCTGTCTAGTGAATGTGCCTTTTGTCATTGTACCCCACGCATATTCAATATAGCTGATTGCTTTTTAATTGCAGTGTAAACAACATTTCTTTTACCTTTTACATCAATCTAATTACACTGTATAAATATAACTCCAATGACAGTCTATTCGTAACCAATCCGCCTGTCTTAGATGAAGCTGTCTGCACGGAGTCCAATGAGCACAGCAAAAGGGTGCGTGTGCTGCATAAGTTGAGAGAGAGAGAATGATGAAGGAATGGTCATGCATCAATAACCATCCCGGATCGTGTCAAACTCCGATGACGAAATTGTTCGGAAGCGTCGAAATTGGAATTTATTCAAATAGACGGACCTGAGGAGTTCTCTACCAATAAGTATGTTAACTACTGTTGCCACAAAAAGTACAGGCTTGCGGTTGAACAATCGTATCATTTATCCCTAAGGGATATTTATCCACGTTGTGCACAATATACGGTGCTTACATTATTCCACTACAATATATTTCATACTGCCATAAATTTCTAACACCATATCCATAAGAAGAGCTAACAATAAAATCACAAAGTGAAAGAATGGTTGACACATGACAATTTGTCCTAATGTGCAACTTATTTCAAAACCATAGACAACCAAACGATATATTGCTTCCGATTATTTAGGAATCAACCCTACAGTCAGTTCTGGGTAAGGCCCAGACTTGGTTGAAATAAAAATCGGAAAGTGCTGCTAGCCTGTGTGATAAACTCATGAAGAACAATTCCCTGACCCGGGCGGCAAATATACAAGATATCTACAAACGGGCTGAACAAACTTTCTCGGTCAAGTTGAATCAACACCTGTGAGTGACAATCGATATTTTTACGACAATAGCATATGTGACGTCATTGTCTGGATTTTCCAGCAGTTTACAGAGCGACATGTCGATCGATATGACTTGGAGAATGTGTATTTTGAAATCACTTTTTCAACGGACAAAAAGACGACATAATGTAAGTTTCTGCAACCTTTTCAAACTCTGAACTTAATTAATAATGGACTGAGATGAATCGTTGTATTTGACCTTTAGATTTTGCTGGCGAACTGTGTAAAATGGATTCGTATAGACAAAACATATAAGTGGAGCAGTTGTCTAGAATTGCATTACCGACACTGGAAAAGTATTTCATGTAGATGTCGACAGGTATTTCCAATGGTAATATTATCCGCCCATTAACTAGCTCATGATAGCTATTCATATAACATAAGAAAGAGTAATAGTATTATAGTGGCAGCATTGCTACCTCAAACCATCCATACATTGCTCGGTACACAGGAATAGACCAACTCAAGTAAACATGTTATTGTGGATGCAAGTTTAAACCATCATTAGCCGCATGCATTGAATGCTTATTATGATAACTACATTGTTATGATAGGTCCCCTTTGTTTGCCAGTATATTTCTTGAAAGTCGTCATATATTGGCATTTAATGTATTCGTTGGCTTCTTGGCACTGACGTTTTGGACAACTTTTATGATCAAATAATTCGCCAACACAGCCAGTGTCGTTCCCCAGAGCCAGAAATATTGGAGAATATTTAAACCATTCTTCTTCAAAACATGATGGCTATAATATGCATAAAATGACGACAGTTTGTAGCATTTCATTAGAATAGAGGTGCAATGTATTTATGGCATGCATGTACAGTGACAGGGCTGGCATGTGAAGCTTGACAAACTTACCAGTTTAATGCGCACGAATCAGGTTTCTAGAGAGGTTAATATATAGCAACAAAGAGACAGAGGCGCTGCATATGCAATATCCCAAATGATTCCTTGACCAGACGGACCAGCTTCCGTTCCTATCAGGGCTTCTTGCTGCTGACTTTTCGGCTAAAAGCAAATATGCTTTGTATGTCATTGCTATCTATAGGATATGATGCCCTTTATTCATCGAATGGCTTCCGATTAGCCATCTATGTATGTTTTCCGGATATCATCATATATGCCGTCCAATATACTGTTGATTTAATAGAGGGTAATTAATAATTGGTTATACGTATCGAATCATAATTAACTGCACTCTTCACACGAAGTGTCACACCATAATGTAACCACCAAACATAATCATAAATCTAAATGACAGTCATGCAGGAGATTGTGTGGGCACCGTCAATAACAATTTCAGATTCCCAATATCACATTTAGTAAAATTATTGAATGTGTCATCGACTATGTTTGTCTGGCATTGCGTTTTAGGACACACTAGCAGGACTATTTTGTTGCAATGTTTCTTGCAAGGCGTGCTTCAACAATTGATGGCCATCACCACCACAAATTCTAAAGACATCTTGTCTAAATTATTCGTGAGGTATACCTCGTGACGACTAAAGGGTAAGGAGAATCACGAATGAATAAGTCATCTGTGCATAAATTCATTGAAATGTAACATCGATGTAGTTCATTGTCTAGCGTTATGTTGAACTGCAGTCAACTGTATGAAGTACAGGTGGAATATATGTTTTGGTAGAATGATCAGGACGAGTTTATAAACATTGGATATTGCAGGCCAAAACATTTATCGTGTGTCGACTCCATACTAACTATGCCATGGGTAGGATGCAAAGTGTCAACTTTGCGCAGATAGGATATGCATCTCCCAGTGCATATATATTTCCAAAACACTGCTAAATATCCTCTAGTAATGTTCTGCTAATCTGAATGCATCTGCGTAAGTTATCGTGCTGGCTTCTATGACAGAACCTGCTTCCCATCGCATTGTTTTGTATGTTAACGTTGACAGCATATTTTGGAAGTCATTTTTAACTGAAGAGAACATATGGCCAGTCCAACTATCCATCTTCGAACTTTGCTTTGTTGCTGTTCTGTTACAAATAGGCAAAGCCTAGTCAATTGTAATATTAAGGGTCTTAGGCAATCGACACTTGAAAAACTGCAGTTCCGACCAAATCTGTTGTACCGTTGAAAATGATTATAAGAGTACAACATGCCAACGCATTATAACGGAATTATACAACAAATATAATCGCGCTTCACACCCTACCTTGCCATCGTTTACTCGATAATACGAGAAGAAAGCATGGAATACTAACATATCCAGTTAAGTATATTTCAGCCTATGAATTGCCGATTGAAAATCTGATTCTCTGCAAACATTTGCAAGTTATTTGCTATCGTGCGTCCATATTACCTGTATTTTCGTCATGCCATAACTCAATGATATGGCGGAGTGCAATTGATTGCTCTCATTATTAGCTATTGTCTGACTTCGCTTGAAATTAAACGACAATAACTAGTTGGAAAGAAATTTGGGATGCAATTCATCTCAGTATTACTTTGAGTTCTCATGTTGTCAACGAGTACCTACACATGCGAAATCAGAGCCACCTGGTTACCGAAGCAAATTTTAATATCACCGAGCCGCTTTAGGGTGACGAGCAACTATCTACATGTTTTCAGAAGATATGCAACCGACCGGCGCCAGTGCGTTGTCCTTCATTCATTGACACATATATGCTCTCACATGAGACATTATACACCGCTAAGGCTTGCTTTAGTCACACATGTGGTTAATTAATACCTGTAATAATATGGCAGCAGCGGCTTACTGTTGGCAAGCTTGGCAACGAGCGGCAATGACAAAGAAGATCATCATATCAGGTTGCTGTTTTATCACCTTTACACTGTGCTTGCTCTAAATATGACTAGAGTCAATATAAAATATATCATTTGTATCATATCCTACAGTAATGACAACCACTTATCTCTATCAAAGATCCAACATTAACGAACCCGAATCTACTTTGCCTGCCCAATGTTTTACTTAACTGTTTCTTATCATCTGTAGTGCTCCTACCACATTCGTGGCAACATAGTATGATCTTTCATCTTCCAGCAAGGACCCTGTTTCTACATCTTAGATACTACTATAATCGCTTTGTCGCGATGCCGAATTGAATAGGGCTTGTCAATGAAACGGTGTTGATTACAAGTCAAATCAAAAAGTGTTTGCAGCGGCTCGCTATCCAGTTGTAACGAGAAGATGTTAGCTCCATCAAATATTTGCTTGGCTGGTCGTGTGAAAACATGGGGTGTGTCCGTTTGATTAATGTGTCTATTGTTGTGTTAAAATGTATTTGTTTTTTTGGGGGGGTTATATCTATGTATTGGCATTACTTGGTCATTTCGAAGCCTTGCCATAGATAAACTACTAAATAACATTGACTCTCATAGTTTCACAATCAATAATTTGGCCTGGGACAGCGATAAGGTGACGAATCAACAAGGCTATATGACATTTTTGGAAATGCTTTCTGACCATGTAATAGCTGATGAGGAAGTTAATAATATATTCGTTGAAGCTGCATAATAGATTATTGAGGCTATAACAAACCGCATAAATCAATGAGCATCACAGAAAATATTGCTTGAACGATTTCGAATCATGAATATGATCAACTTACGGTGTTCGATGCAGCACGCCACTGGATTAAACTTAATAGCTGTAACAAGTTAAGCAGCTGTTTCCGCAAATGTTCCGAGTCTCAATCCCTAATGTATGGGATAAACAATTAAACGTACATTTCTGTTATATGTGACAACAGTGAGAGTAGCATAATGCTCACGAAAATAAAGCTAACAAGTATTTTCCATCGTCTTTGGGGATGACATGAATTTACCACGTGTAAGAGTTTTCCTTTGAACCGATAAAAACCCGTTTCTTACCAAAACGCTAAACTTAAGATTTATTTATTTTCATGCCCCAATAATGTCAAGATCTTGATAGTACCTCCAGCAAATGGAAAGGCTCTGTCTATTTTTATTTTCATTGATGACCCATGTGGCGCAATTTGGTTCTTGTACGACGTTAACTGTAACAGATATATGACGACCTAGCTGAACTCATCTGAACGTAACAGAAGCACATCCACTTTTCGATTATGTAGCCAACAATGCCCTATTGTGATGAATTCCTTTCCCCTGCCAGTTATATGCAACCTGACTGTCAGAGTATGACCTACCAGTATAATACAAACATGGATATCACACATTGGTAACATTGATCACTGTTGTGATATTGCGATAGTATATTCATGTGTATGATATCCTGACGGTATAGTGCTGAAATGTCCGATGCACAGCACAGCTAGGAAAAGTGCGCTCGTATCAGCTAGTGCATGCCGCAAATTACTATCGACGTTTTTTACGTTGCATTCATTTTGTTTTAAAAAATAACTGTCGAACTCAACCTTACTCGTCTTAAGCACACGCTAATTCACAGACCATGAACTACACAACCGGACTGATTAGTCTCTCAGCAACTGTATAGTTTCTGCAAACATAGTATATGGTAGGCTAATGATGTTTGGTCAGATGATCGTCAGCACCTGGTTGTGAAAGGCTTTAATGGTTGTCCTCAGAACCCCTTTGTTGGCATTGGGGGATAGCAGTGTGACTATATCATCACTGTGTATGAATGTGGCCTGTCTATCGCAGCAACTTTTATAAATGCTGCTGCTGACTTTAGATATCATATTGGCCGAATAAAAAGTATAGCTATCGGTAATTTTTTTGAGTACTGTCAAATCAATACGGTTTTAAATAGTTTAGCGGTAACAACATAACCTCGGCCTCACAGACGTCGTGTAAAGAATTCTTACCAATACCATATTTTCTAGCAGCCCGACAAGTGTCGATTCATAACAGAATAAAATTTAATGCATGACACTAATCGAAATAAGAATGTGATGTCTTTGGAGACAATACCACCACCAGCCAGGAATCGAGCTATATAACAAGAGGACATTATGACCTCATAGTATAATAATGAATAGAAGACTTACAGAACTGGAAAACATATTGTTGCATCGTTGATGATCATACTGCACTGGCTTATTATAAACTGGTCAATCGTTAGTACTTTATCAACCTTCTCAAACGTCCAGTAGTGTCATCCACGACGCAGGGAAAACATAACTTCATGCTGGTAAGTGGACTTACTTCTCGTAATTAGTCATTAAAAAAACTGCCACGAAGGAGTGTAGTTCAAAGGCAACTGATATTCACAGTAGGTTTGAACGTGTAACGAGTATATCAATGGTTTTCGCGTGCATTGACAAAACGTACTGTGTTTGAAACCTTCAGTGCGTGATACATAAAATAGATATAAACCATTATGATTCTAGCATTGAATGACAGCATATGGCGATATAGTAATAACATTGATCATCAGCGAGTTGTTACGAATTTGCTGAGATGCTAAACCAGTCGCTACACATGTAGTTGGGACATGATATATTTACAGTCATTCACAACCAATCTGGCCGACATTAACAACTGCGTTTAATTCACTGGATTTTTGACAGTAACGCTCGAATAGCCAATCTTACATATATCGGTAATGCGTAGATGGCTAGCGTTTCATGCTGAATTTGATGCAGCTAAGCAGCGTCGTTTGGAATCTTTTCACATACAGTAAACACTCGTTATTGGGTTTTGTCAAATATCAGCGCCCTGTGGTTGCCTGGCGATGAATGTGTTCTTTTGTTGTGCTTGATAATGTACTTTATTCTCCAATGTCGTTATTTGATATACCTATGGCCTATGTCTATTTAATATAGCCGTATAGCGACATTTTGCCTGATATCAGTGTGAATACCCCTATTGAAAATGAGTCACCACAGATTGCACCCCATGGAAATGAATAATTAAGGGCAATGGGTCGTAGCAGGTTACCATGGCAATATATTGAGTATAAATGTTGTTCGATAATATCCAGCTTAAACATCGCAACTCACACATGAGAGAACAGAAGGCTTGTGATACATTACCGCTTAATGGCGTGGTTTATCCGCATAATATACCTGTGTCTACCTAATATTCTTATGTCCATCATCAAAAGCAAAATGTTCACTGGAACGTATGGCTTTCTAGTCAATTATATGCGAGTTAAGTGTTTCTACCATATTTTGCACACTCTACACCTGATGCGTGATTAACAATTCCAGCGTCTTTCCCTACACACCAATATACATCAAAACAGAGAGGCTAATGCACTGCACGTGACATATCCCAGACAATCACATGACAGGATGAGCCAGCTTTTGTTATTGACAGAGATCCTTATTGTGCAGCAAGCAAATGTTATCACACCTCGTTGCTTGACGTCATAAGGGATGTCCTTCAATCACCAAATGGCTTCCTATTAGCCCACAACATATTTTGTGGGATATCATCAAAAGCATTTTGCATCGAATTTTTACGGGACCCATCAAATGACCATTTTACGTGCCATTGCTTAGTATCAGTCTCTTAAGATTAGCAAGAGCTTGAACCAAAAACTGCGAAACTTCTATAGCAAATTCGAAACAAAATAAATGTCATATCATTTTTATTGACCCGTACCGCATTGTGTTCAAAACGATTAAGGCCACAATTGAATAGTAGGTATCGACCGTCAGCTATATGTTTAAATACAACAATAAATGGATATAAGTTGGTAAATGCAACGGTTCCTGACGAACTGCTCTGTTGTCTCGAAGTGTCACACCGAAAAGGTTTCTAAGAGACCTACTAAATTAGCAACTTCATCCATGACAATCATGGAAGAGACTTTGCATGTACGATTAATGTTGATTTCCGATTCCCAACAGTCAATATAGATGAATGAATGAAGTTTTCTATTATTGCGTCTCTAGGAACCACTAGCAATATTGTTGCGTCCCAATGTTATTTATGGCTTACGTCAAACATCACGACAAATTATGCAAACACCATTACTATATTATTCGCGAGCCATCGATGGAGTAGCTATTGCCCAGAAAGTTGCTAAGCAATTAAATGAGAGAATAACGTCTACAAGTGGATAAGCATATTTTCACGTTTTCGCAGTAACAATAAGATAAATCTAATCCGCTTAAGGAAAGCACGCTCAACAAACCCTCGTAAAAACCATCCATAAATAAGCTTAGAAGTCATACACGCTGGTTTTGTCAACGGGTTAGTTTGCTGACGCCAGCCACCTGATGAACTGCGACTCAAGGAATCAAACCATAGATACATTATGCACAACATGACTCCGTTAGTTGAACAGCTAAAAGTTCTTGTTTTAGCGCCATCATGAATAGACGCTAGTATTTTAATTTGCAGAGCCAAAATTATGGTATGACAAACGTTGTACATTTTATTCGCATATTGAGATCATAACAATGCTCCTTTACTAGAAATTAAAATATATTCTTGCTAAACATTGTGTTTGTTTTCCTAGGCCGGTTATATCTGCACAATAATTTGGTTCCTAATCTTTCATAACGTTCGTTACACGTGCCAATATAAAAAGTCGGATCAGTCAATAATGGGCATTCGGGGTCCAGTGTGTCTCCTGGGATACATAACAGAGTGAGCACTTCCTCGAGAATAATGTTTGTGTACACCACTCAAATCAAATCAAATTAATCACAACTGAAAATGGTGCGGATAAATAGATAACCTTGATCTGGCAATAAGAGTGTTATAAAATTTGAATATCTGAGGTCAAACAGAGATTTCGATAATAGCTGTATTTCCTACTGCTATTCCGAACTTGTTTGCTGTGAGTCTGCACGCGGATATCATGCATATTGCTGTCATTACTTCGCCAAAGCCTGCAGAGAGTGTCATTCAACATACAATCAAAAATGTGGTGTTTTGGCCAATATCAGCTTATCAGTACCAGTACCATTAATTGCTCTGATAGGAGAAGATTTGGTTATCTGAACATTGAAAAATGGGTCTTACAAATTAAAAAGATGTTACGATGTTAGCTTTAATATGTAGAGACCCCTTCACAATGCTTAAACTGGATATATTGGTGCGATGATAATTATCGCGATAAACACGGAGGGTGAAAACGCAATCATATTTGTTCAGGCGATAATTTATCCGCACTGGCATATTTGAAAAATGCATTAATATGTAAGCAAAAATAAATGTGCCGAGCAAGCTGCCGTTGCGACAAATTTACTTGAAAAAAGGGTTCTCCCTGTCACCTATGCAATGAGAATCATTAACGATTGCTTCTGTAAGACGTGGCACTGCATTATTGTTCAAGCTAATTGATCTTTTTCAGGTATAAACACCTGTAACATTTGTTGTTGCATCGTATATATTCGAGTCAAAATGAGTGATCTGTAATTTGCATCTCAATGAACGCTACAAATATTTACACTGTGTATACATGTTGACCAAATGCTGTGAATCCTATCAGATAAGCTAGTGTTATGAAATGTAACAATCATGCCAAACCCGACAAACTTCGATCAGCTATAGAATCTACAAATCACAAACTTCCCACATTCAATACCCGCTTCGTTATTTATGCCGTCGTTTTCTACCATCAACAACAGTAAATGGGCGGGTCACTGAACCGATATATGCCCTTTGTTTTGTCCGACAAGATATATGTCACGCGACCAAGATGCAAATCACACTGAACCCAAGCGTTGTTATTGTATTCGGGACAATGCGAGCTCAAACGATCACATAAACAAGACAGCTATACATTCGGTGAAAAAACTTCTTTCGCCTTCTATATTGAGCATTGAAGTGCCAATGACAGGACGAACTGTATGCACAAAGATGAGGTTTCTTACGATTTGGTAAGCTAAAACACGAATTTTGGAGTAGTTTGGCTACATTAAATACGCTTATGAAGCTAACCAGATGATTAGGTAATGATTTATATAAATATAAGTTAAAGATATATTGTGTAGGGAGGCATGATAATTTTGTATGATCCCATAACCTACTGTGAACACTAAAACAGTGAAGGTGGAAGTTGACTGATTATATGAACATTGTCCCTCGGTATTATCTACAGAGCACCAATGTATGGCTTTGTAGGGGTAATTGTAACTGCCACAGCCTGTAAAGAGTGTTAGGAGCAAGCCGTACGCCGGAGACAACTTTATTCGACACGAAAGAAGGTCCCTCGGCATTCAATGACTCTTGAGTCACTTTGGGAAATGGAGGATTTGCTATGGATAATATACTCTCTCTTTGAATTTGATCCATCGTCTTTCCAGAAAACTAGTGATTTGTGGTCCAATAAAAGAGATGTAAGATCTTTAAAATGTGACCCTTGACAGCTTCATTGAACAAATTTATGGGGCACTTGTAGCTTTTCGTATGTCAAAAGTAGACGACTAAGGCTGGGTGGCGCAGATCCCAACTTGGAGCTGGCAGATCGTGGTCGTAATCCATATCGAGTCATATTTGCAAAACATTCTCTACAAGTAATGATTGTGCATACTCTCTACGGAGATCTCAAAGCAGCAAATCAAGCTGAATGGGCGATGGATATTTCTTAACATAATAATTAACATATCGTCCATATTTTGTGCCTATGGTTATATCGTTAAAGTGTTGCAAGGAATTCCATTCATTGTTACAAGAAAAAATAAATATTCCCTCGTCTACATCCAGTGCAATAACTTTGTCGGCTTTTTCGTCGTTCCTTGTCTAGTCTTAGCGAAAAGGAGACTCTACATACTGTCGTTAATATTGCTCCCATGAATTGAGTCTCTTGGGCTCAAAAGCTGCTTTCTGGAGATATATGGAATCCAGTTGCATTGGTGACATCTTTGCACGCAAGCATCTTCGACTGAATGTAGTATCGTTTTTTTAAGCGAACCACAGTTTGCTTCTGGCGTGTTTCAATCACCATATACCACTACCACACAATTAAACCAATTTGTCCGAGTAATATTTGACAACTTTGCGGCATGATAGCTTCAATATTATAGCTTACCAGGTAACTGCCATTAGATGGCAGGCAAGATTAAAGCCGATGCTCTGTGTTCCGTATTTGCCATGATTTTCTCTGCCAGTTTAACTAGATTACTACGCTCTCTTATGACTTCGGTTTAACCGGTCGCCATAATATCTATGGTCTCTACACTGAGTCTTTGTGCTGCATGGTGGAAAATGTGAATGCAGACGTGGATTATTTTGTATAAGTGTTAACGTTGCAAAACCAGCAAACCGTTAAATTGTTATTGATCATATTCAGCTTGTCATAATAATGAATAATAAAGTGAATTACTAAGGTCAGTAAAAGCTATGCCTAACAACACTATGCATCATACATGACAGGGCAAAATAATATAAATTTCCTTCATTAAATTTGATAATTTCTGTAGCGCAGTCAATGGAGATATAAATAATACACACAATAAAGGCCATGCTAATCAACATTATCAGACCAGATAAAGAAAGCCAGTGCACATTCACCCATCCCCTCGCTCAATTATGTCACATCGTCACTTCCTCATTTACTAACCAAAACGCTCACTTATAGCATTCATTGGCACGCTCACACAGTGTTTACTGGATCACTCACCCGCTCCCTTATGTACCTATTGCACTCATTTACTTACTTAACATATCTTACACACACAGTTTCACATGCACTGCCACATAAGTGCATCAACTTGTCCACGAGTTAGGCACCTTGTAAATCAGTATGGACAAAGCAAATTGGATCATTTGTCTGAGGAATGTTCAGAAACACTTTGACATCAATAGACAACTAGCTTGACCTAATGGATTTTTAAAAGAGCGTTGCACCAAACAAGTTCTTTCAGAGAACTGTACACCAAAATTTCCTTGCGTATTATGATATAGATTTGTATATGAGTATGTACTTCCCTCAACCAGAAGTATGGATTTATTAATGTTTCAATAGAACTCCGGCGCATTGACCGAGTTATAGAGCGGAACCCGATAAGCGAACATTTTTGCTAAGCCCTTTCCTCTTTACAAATCATATTAGTCGTTCAGTATGTACTAGAGCGTTTTCTAAGCTTGCAAATGATCTACCAAGCAAAGAAATTTAATAGCTGTTACCATGATTCAACACATTGTGCCCGCTGTCATGAGTATGAGTCATACCTAGTAGTTGACTCATTATAGATCTTTATTTAGGGTAAGTTATTGCATTACCTTGGTTGATATCAAGCAACTATGCATCGAGAGACCAACGACGCTGCATTATTCATATATTTATATATGTCGATGACGATCTTCCTAAAATATGTCCACGGTGCAAGGTTTATTATGGTTCATTAACTGCCCTCGAAAGGATCCAACGATAAATCTTAAATTAAAGTCTAAATGGTGATTGCCACAGTATTCATCAAATGGCTTCCAATTTGCCATCTATATATGTTTTCCGAATATCATCATGGATGCCGTCCGATGTACAGTTGATCTAAATGAGAGCAATTAATAATTGCTTATACGTATGGGATCCTAATGAACTGCTCTTGTGACACGAAGTGTCTCACCATAATATTAAAACATATTTACCTACTCTAAAAACATGGAGAGGGTTTTGTGGGCACTGCCAATAATAATTTCAGATTTCCAATACCACATTTAAAGTTACATAATTAGTTGCACATTTATCTTTAGTATGATAGAAAGCTACATTTGCGATTGAAGGAATCCGAAAAAAATCAACATTGTAAGTCTTTGTAAAACAGGAAAAGGCAAAGGCGGTAATATTTTGTCCACATTCAAACAATGTTTTGAAACACACATTTCGGGGCATATTCGTTGCGTCAACGTGCTCTAACAACCACCTTTGGTGATGGAACTTGCGAAAGAGACTTCTCGATTAACAGTCTGGGTCAGGGGTGTGTGTTTGTACAGAACGAATGGAAATTCAGGCAGCTTCCATATCCAGGATCCAGTAACCCAGCCTAACGAATCAATATAGTCATAACAAATTTTAAAAAATCAGCATGAACTTGACATAATGTTCATGACGGCCGTCTGAAAGTTGTGCCCTCTAGGGTAGTCCATATTTGTGAGCGCGATTGTACCTAAGTCCAATGCAATTTTTTGTTCTTAAAGCGGCTAAGCAACCATGGTTAAAGCACAAATGCAAGGGGTGTTACTTGTAAACTGTTGAACTGAACTTTCTATCGATCGCCAAAAGCCTGTACTGGTCGCATTGTGATGCAAATGTAAAACGACGGCTATAATGCATTGATATTCTACTGAAACAAACACCCTCGTGTCTTGGAGGCCTATCATATGAATGATTTATAGCAAATCAAATAAATATACAGTTAAACCTAGTTATAACTTGCAATGGTCAATAAATGGAAAATAAGCAATTATATTAATAACATCACCGATAGGAGTGCTGGGGGATAGCAAAAGTTGCATTGCAGCTATGTAACAGCCCACAGTTAAACATGATCTCTCGTTCATATTAAATGTGGGTACACCATAGCCCTGAAACACTTATATTTGCACACCCAATCCAGCCAGTATTGCTGCAGACGACGACTGGCTATTATCTGCGGCAAACACACCTGTCAGCCTAAGAGCAAAGCGATATGCGTGACACAATACAATTTTCAAGCCAGGTAATGCTGTTGACAATTAAACCATAGTGACAAAACATTTCATATGGTCAAAAACAATTACATTAACAATGTTACTGATATTCACAAATATCGACAATATGATTGAGTTAACACCTTGTGTAAATGACTATTATATTTCCATTATGCTGATCCATTAACACAAAATTCTAATGTAGTTTTTTCACTGTTATGCATAAAACGCATCGATGCTGAAACATTCCGCACTTTGTTAGTATCGTGTATTATTATGTTAACTCTGTGCATAGGCTGAAAGTAGCGCAAACACAATTACATGTTAAATTAGCTCCGTGAACGCTTCGCTGGCAGTAACTTACACGACCACGCTAATAACCAAAGCATTGGTTGACTATGGCTGTTGCTTGCCGTATTGCCTGTACGCTAAACAGTTAGCTGTGCATATAAGCGATCATATATTTCCAGCTCCCTTGTATTGTTAGATTAATATCATATTATGTTTTCGAATGCTACAACATACAAGTCAGAACTGTTTTATCGACGCCTTTTGACCAATTCCCAACCCCATAAAACATACTGAGAATGCACTAGATTCGAAAATGAAAATACAATCAACGCGCATTGAGAACATGTGCAAGCAAGGCCAAATTCGCTCAATCACATAACCCGGTCACCTTAATCGCTCCTCTTTCAAGTATTAAGCCTAAAACATCCTTGCCTCACGAGGTGTATATGTTGCACTTTTATGCGTACAATAGTTTAACGTTCTAAGCTGTATCCCCTGTAGTTGCATTCCAGCCAGCATAATCAGGTTGCTATCTGTGAGATAGCGCAAATTGTCTCGTGCTACTGAAGTATCGATAGCTGCTATGTAACAAAATTAGCAAAAGTTTTTCGCAAATTCAGCCAAAAGCCCTTGCAATCACCATTTCCATTAAAAGAAGACCATTGGTGATTGATTGCATCACATAGAGGCCTACTTTGTGTGCTGCCAACCGCTCAGGAGTATTACCCCCCCCCCCCACCCAAGTCCTCTCCTTCATTCAGGGCACCTCCCAAACTGATCTCATTAGACAAGTAATAGGTCTCTTGGCCTCTGAAGATGATGCAATGTTTCATCGATCATACTGCTACGAGGGCCAGTGTGTATCTTTTTCATTGTGCGTCCGTGTGCTGCAATTACATTGGTTATATTTATGAGTATTGCGAATTTTTTTCAAATGTTTTTTTTCCTTCAAATTATTTGAAATTTTATTTAAGCATGAAGGAATCTTATTTTTGTATTTCGGAAAATGCATTGGAAATAAATGCAATGAAGCCAGTTATTGAATCACGACATCACAGGGATATTCGGAACCCACGATACCGCTTGATCTCGTCAATATTTGTACCTAATAAACATCATGTGCTAATTTTTATAGCAGCTGGAATTTGATGCAATACTCGGTCAGCGACGGACATAGGGCTAACGAGAGACACATTAACTAGAGACAAAGTGTAGCGAAACAGAACATGTTAGATCCGTCCAATAATTGCTTGGCATGAAAACATGGTGTGTGTCCATTTGATTTATATATCATGTCCTGTCTGCATTCGAGGGGAAAATCATGGCTTCATATTGGCATTGCTTGGTCACTCCAAAGCTTTTTAATTTATAAACCTTTAAATCATATTAACACTCATATTGTCAACAGTAATTTGGTTTGGGACAGCAATTAGGCGACAACACAATGTGACACTTTTGGAATTGACTTTTATAGCAGATACACACCATCTGATTTACTTGTGTATGATAGCCTTATGCCATGAATCAGGCTCTTATCCTATTATTGTAATTGAATGACGGCAATAACGACAATCTACAAATGACTATTTGCTAATCGATTCTTACTAACATGGTTGAAAGTAAAGGTAAAATGATCTGTAGATTTCACAAATAAAGAGCAAGGCATTACACCTTTAAGTACAACTGTCCGACATTATCTACATGCGGCAGAAACTTTGCATTGTGCATTGCGCATCCCTGGAATAGAATGGTAATCAATTATTGCATACAATGCTCGATTATTCATATTGGACACAAACTATGTTTTCCGCATTCGTTCGGCCGATCGCATACTTGGATAATTGTGCTATTGCCAACGAACTATGCTATATATCAACGCCGGATCTAAATAGTTGCAGAAGAAGCTGCTATTCAGTATAACGGTTAAATATGTGCATATAAATTTGCGTGCGTTAGTATTTTACTACTTTGGTGTGATGTTGTGTGATAATCAATGCATATATTGTATTCAACTTGATGAATTGATTTCGCCGGTCGGCCATTTTCATGCTACCTGACGGTCAAAGTATGCCCTACCAGTAAAATACAGACATAGACGTAACCTGTTGGTAACATTGACCACTGTTGTAATATTGCAGAGGTCTAGTAGTTAACAGTACCGCCCTCATATAGAGAGAATTGTGATAACATATTAATGTGTGTGATACCCTAATGATAACGTGCTGAAATGACTAATACACAGAACAGAATAAAAAATGAGCCCGTATCAGCTAGTGTATAAGGCAAATAACCGTCGACATTTGTTATGTGGAATTCATTTAGTTTTAATCATTAAATGTCGCACTAAACCTTACTCGTTTCAAGTAGACGATAATACATTGACTATGAACTGCGAAACCGGACTTATAAATCTCTAAAGCAACTCTGTAGTTTCTGCAGCCAGAGTGTGTGGTAGGCTAATGATGTTTGGTCTGGTGATCGACAGCACCTGTTTGCTATTGGCTATAATGGCTGTCCCAATAACCCCTTTGTTGACATTTGTTAGCAGTGTCACTATATCATCACTGTTTATTACTGCCCATCGCAGCCAATTATAGAAAATCCTGCGGCTATCATATTGGCTGAGTACTGTCATATTAATACACTACTTAGACCCAAGTGTACCGCGATCCAACACTTTTGACAGAGAGTGGCTTTTAAAGAGTAAACTGGTAACAACATAATATCGACATCGCAATCATTGTGGAAAGAGTTCTAACCAATCTCTTATTTTCTAGCAGTCTGATAAGTGTCGATTCATAACAGAGAAATAAGATGATGCATGACATTAATCGAAATAAGAATATGACGACTACGTAGACAATACTGCAACCAGCAAGGGGTCAAGAGTAACAGGGATAGTTATGACCTCATAGTATAATAATGAATAGAAGAGTTATTGAACTGGAAATAATACTGCTACATAAAGTTATTGTAAACTAGTCAATTGTTGGTACATTATCAAACTTCTCAAGCGTCCAGTAGTGACAGCCACGACGCAGGGAAAACATATCTTCATACTGGCACGTGGACCATTTTCTCGTAATTAGTCGTTATAACAAATGCCACGAACGAGTGTAGTTCAAAGGGTGTTGGCAACTGATATTAACAATGTGCAAGTGCGCGTATCGAGTATATCAAAGGTTGCAGGTGCATTAACAAAACGTACTGTGTTTGAAACATTCAGTCAGGGCTATATAAACCATTACGATTCACGCCATGAAGGACAGCTTAATCCGATATAGTAATAACGCGTTGTTCCGAATTTGCTGCGTTTGTAACTTGCACAGCACGGCGATTTATCACAGATGTAGATATCTTAATCAACCGCTACACACGTAGCTGGGTTATGATAAATTTACAGTC
>CM067355.1:25301432-25318932 GCA_034190875.2 Urechis unicinctus
TGCCTCTGTATGCCTTTTCAGTCGGATATGCCCAACATAATAATTGCACGCACTAATCTTTATTAGCTTCGAACATCAATCAAACTGCAGTGTAAATTATTCTCATGCAGAACAATTATGCCGTGGATGCATAAATATTTCAGGCAGCATGAAAGCGTTGCTCTTTCAATCGATATTTACATTCATCTCCTGAAAAGTCGTGTACGAATGCATGTATATTTATCGCCTCTGAGAAATACAAGGCATGCTTTACTGGTCATGAAATGCTTTGCAACACAGTTAACATTACCATAATGCATATAAACGCTTGAAGTATACCTACATCTTGCAATGAACGGGTTGTTCATAAAGAAATAATCGGAAAGGACTATACGCAACTAACAAAGTGATTCGGAACCTGACATGCCATGCTGATTGTTCTGTTCATCATGCGTACATCTTTTGTTATTGAGATAAACTTAAACATCTTACTTTTACTTTAATGGGTTTGGATTTTCGCATACTTATGTAAGATCAAATACCTGCATCAAATACATTTGCCTCTTTAAAACGAATGCATTCAATCGACATAGTCTCACACTATATGCTATTTTCAACGACTGCTGAGGGCAAATAATGCCAGATCTATTGACTTCGGACCAACTGAATTAATATATGATACCCGAGTAGGGTCGACTTACGGAGAGCGAATACCACAGTGTGAACATCGACTCAGGTCACTAGCAATATACAGGGATACAGTAGACACTCAAGGGGCACAATCATCCAATATGGCTATGCCAGAGAAGAATAAAAGAAAAACCGAACATATCATAAACTCCCGATTACCCGCGTATGCTTTTGGACATCCACAGACGAATCAGCTGTGACCGGCCCAATGACTGTGGGATGTGGGCATTTCAATCTATGGCCTTTTTGTCACACTACTTAGGAAATCGAATTTGGTATCAAACCAAGATGTTTTACATACATATAGAGCGCAAGAGTCGTATTTGAACACTGAGAAGCGGTCAATATGTTTTACAATGTGCCGTCAAAAGTTCAATAAAACCCATGTTCACCAGCACTGTTTCGGTCATGAAAAGCAATAACTGCACAATTCCTTCATAAAATTCCTGCTTACACAGAAGCGGCATCTATACAACTGTGTAAGGCAATTTCATTACCAATGATGTATGCAACCTTTTATAACAAAACCAGCAAACCGTGCCATTGTTATACATTAACCTCAGCTTGTCGTAATGATGATTGATAAAGTGATTTGCAAAAGTCATAAAGGCTATGCTTAACAGCACAATGACAGTTATCGAGGAGAAGGCCAAATCGTTGTTTGCTTTTATTTCCAATAAGACATTGAGAAACATTCATGAATATTTTTACTGATTTTGTTTGTCGGTGTTTGCGTTTCTAGGAGCCGAAACCATGACTGTTTTGATCCAACGATATTCGAGGCCTGTGTCCACAAATATCAAAGCAAATTATGCTTACACCACATTGTAGTATTCCTAATGCGTCGAGGTCTTTGATTTTGGCGATAAAAGAGTAAAGAGAAACTAACAATTATTTAAATGTTACACCGCCGTAGTTCATTGTGATGCATTTTGTTGACTTGCGGTCAACTTGATGATGTAGATATGGGTAGGAGTCGTATGTCTAAAAGCCGCTGTGATATGATTACATATGAAGCTTCGTGACAAGGAAAACAAATAGACATGACGCTGTAAGATAATAAAAACATTTGATATTGCAGCGCAGTATATTCATCGTACTGTGAATTAACAATGCCGTCTGTAGGATGCAAAATATCTACTTGGCACGGATAGTACTTATTACTCCGAAGCTCATACCTAACGAAAACAACGCTGCATATTGTCATATATTGTTCCGCGTAAACTAATCGCAGGCTTATATGACAAAGCATGCATCGAACCTGCTTTCCAGCACATGTTATTGTCCGTTAAAACATGCACTAATACGGCGATATTTGCAAGCTGGGTAATGCTGTTGACAATCAAACCATAGCGACAACACATTTCCGATGGTCAAACACAAATACATTAACAATGTTATTAATATTCAAAAATATCGACAATATGTTGATACTTGAGTTAACACCTAGTTAAAACGACTAAAAGCCATTATGGTTAAAATCCATTATGCTGAAGTTGGTATCATTTATCATTATAGTAAATCTTTGAATAGGCTGAAAGCAGCTCAAACACAATTACAAGTGAAACCAAGGCTTGAGTTGATTATGGCAGTGGCTTGCCATATTGCTGGTATGCTAAACAATTATTTGCGTCGTCACAATGATTAACGCGCGCGCTTTGATTGGTTCCCGCAAGGTCAACAAAGTGATACTGTAATAAAATGGATCATCTACCCAGTTTGCTGTGCATATTAGCAATCATATCTTACCGGTTCCCGTTCATTGTTAGATGTAGATCATATTATGTTTTCGCATTGTACAACATACAATTTATAGCCATTTTGTCGACGCCTCTGACCAAGTCTTTACCCCATAAAATTTGTTGCGAATGCACTAGATTCGAAAATGTATATATAATCAACGTGCAATTCGCTCAATCACAGCACCCGGTAACCTTATTCACTCCGCATGCAAGTCTTAAGCCTACAAAATCCTTGCCTAATGGGGTATATATTCTGCACTTATATACTTAACGTAGTAAAGTTGTATCCAATACAGTTGCATTCGGACGAGCATAGCCTGTGAGAGAGCTGGAATTGTCTTGTTCTACTGGCGCAGGTCACAGAAATAGCCAAATTTATTCTGAAATTTAACCAAGAGCACTTGCCACAATTAAAAGATCATTGCTGATTGGTTACACCAAATATATGCATACTTTGTGCTGCCAACCGCTCAGAAATGTTAACCTCCCCACCCCCCACTCCCCTCCTTCATTCACGGCCCCTCCCAATCTGATCTCAGGAGGCGAGTAACAGGTGTTGACCTCTGAAGCTGGTGGAATTATTGATCGATCACTCTGCTAAGAGAGCAACTGATAGTGTCAGTGTGTATTTATTTCATTGTGCGCCCGTTTACTGCAATTACATTGGATATATTCGTGAGTTATGGCGAATCTTTATTAACTGTAGTTAACCTCATCCAAATAATGAGAAAAAATTATTAAAGCATAAAGGATTCTTGTTTTTGTACTTCGAACGATGCAATAAAGCTCAAATATGAAAGACAGTTAATGAATCATGACGTCACACTGATATTCGGAAAAACCGATACCGCTTGATCTCGTCTTAACTTGTACCTTAAAAACACCATGTGCTAATTTTTACAGCAGGTAGTTTGATGCAATACTAGGTCAGCATTGGACAACAGGGCTCATGTGAGACATATCAACTAGCGATGATGTCTCAAACACAAAAGCATGGTTATGAACATGAAGCTTAGTCGATAATAATTGTAACAGTTCGCTTTAATATAATAGTTAACATAATCATTCAGCTTTAAAAGTGGCGTGCATTACATATTTCAACAGTTAAACTGTTGCATAGTGACAAACCTTAATGATATATGAGCTGTAATGCAATTGTTGGGGTTATGGGATGTGATATTAAAGCGCTAATATACACTGGTATTATATGCGCAATAACAATCTGAATTCAACAGTAACCAAATTATTTTTAAATTTATATATAGAAATCCTGATGTGATACCATATAAGGCTGTAACATTTGCGATGGCGAGATAAACAATACTCTATGTGTCTAATGGAGCAGTCAGTACCAACCTCTCGGTTAAACACGATCTTTGTTAGAGCGTAATAGAGAGTGGAGCACCTGGCGAAATGGCAATAGCTACGATGCGTTAAAACTATGATTTTCTTGTTAGTTGAATCTCATGTTATGCACAAATTACACGTACTTACAGATAATTTATCTTAAACATAATATTAACAATCTTTGCGACGTGTTGTAGTTGTACGCACTGCAACATTTAGTACATGACATTTTGCATTCAACAGCCAGAAAATTGTCTTAGGCTTCAAGTGAATCATTCTATGGATATATATTGACGTTTATGAAACATAAGATGACTTACTAAACCAAATATAGTTTTAGGCCTGGTCATTACGCTGGTATTCGAGCAGTAGTAGACTGGCAGTATGCAGACACAAGTATCTGTTTGTACTAATTGAATTACCAGTGTACAACAATATAATAACTGGTTTAGCAACAAGAGAATAACATACAGATTCGACAGAGGAAGGTTTGCGGTTTTTTCCTTCGAAATCAAGTACTGTTTCATTTGCAGCCAAGATAAAAAATAGGTGATCAAGCTTTTTCCTTTGCCGTATTTAGCAATATAAATAAGCAACCTTATTCGGTATCAAAAAACGTTTAGAAAATAGTAAAGATTAAACAACATTAAACAAGCTTATTAAGATGGCCTGATAATATGAATGGTAGGTCGTTTGTTATTGCCAAAATCGGTGTTTCTTCTTGTTATGCATTAAAACTCGTTTTTCAGGGTGATCTTAAGTAGTCGGCTCGTTGCCGGGTCAATCACATATTGTCCCTGACTGGCGCACTATTTGAAGACAACCATTTACGTACACGAAAAATTAATGTCAAATACTATTTCCGGAATAGATTAGATTGCGGATGGACAAGAAACAAGTTTTCTTAAATACACTGTATATTTGTTCTCTGTAAGGTTGCTATACAGTAGTAGTTTTGATGTTCACATGGTTACAGATGCTTTACAACTGTATACCGCAAAAACTTTCTAATTGAGAATATTCAATTCGCTTGCCAATGTGTTTGATTTAAAACCCATTTTCCTTTGTATAAGTATTACGCAATGCCAAACTACTATATGCAATATACATATCAGCCAATGAACATTGCTGCCTATGTAGGATTCTTTGCTTCGACGGCAATAATTTATATTGTAATGACTCTCTGAGGGCCTACATACATGCATGGTTTTTGCGGCAATCAATATAAAGAACGCTGAAATGCTATTTGAACATTGCTTCACAAATCACGGTCCCCGATCACTATACGTCGATGTATGTTGAATATCAGAAGCCTACCGAATTCCGTACAATTAATCTGCAAGGGAATTGAAAATGCATAGGGGAAAGTTAATTTTCTAGCTACGCGTCTACAATTCATAGACGACACCATGGGGAGAGATGAACTGCTAATGATGTCTATTGAAGACGAAGTCCCGTTCACATTAAGTTATCCCACACCCTGAGTTGCACCTCGCGTGCCATGTTCTATTTGTTTGATGCCAAGTTAACTTTCATTTCCTGCTTGTGTGCTGACTACCTCCCATTCGGGCAAAAAGAGGAGTCATCTCAATGTATTTTGTCAACTGCTATATTTAGTCACGTTCACAATGCCGCCATGTAAAACATTGCTATCCAAAGCTGGGAGGGATATTCATAATGAACACAAGATATCCTGCATATTGTGTAGTTTATTTCGACAACCATATTACTGGCCGCTAGAATCAAAACCGTGATAACAGATTGGCCAGTCGGAGCTCGCCTTACAAACGCGTTTGGTTACATCCGGAGATCGCCGACTAAACGCACATTGCTGTTACGCTATCTTTGTTACGCTGAAGTGATGGGGCGCCACGCGCGAACGCGGCTCGAGAGCGTTGACTGGCCTGCTATGGAACCACAGAAAATACCGCGCATTGTCTTATTTGGAGAGCGGTTTTTTTTCTGTTGGAACAATTTGCCACATGTATTGCACGCTGATACTGAGGTGGTGGAGCGAACCTCCAGAGTCGAGGGATGTATCCTATATGCAATATATCCAAAAGCAAACATCGCCTTTTATCAAAGAAGAATCATTAGCACGTCCAGTGTGGCGACGATGGACTGAGTGATAATGGGAAAACCACAATCAGCGCTAATCTCTTTTGGCTTCACCGAGTTTGTTTATTCTGCCTCGTAATCGCGAGGGTTTCTAGAAGCTTTGTTGGGGAAATCACTGTAGGACAGAGATAATCGCTCATGTATAAAGGAGATCATATGGCTCTAGTAGAAAATGCTCCACTTTGCAGCTTCATCATGTCCACTCTTAGATGCGAATAATTGTCGCTCACATAGCACAAATCAATTAAGTCGCAGAGAATATGCAAGCACAATAGCCTGCTCTCGTAAGTACTTGAAACATAGGCAGATACTTAAACGCATTCACTGATTATGATGCATGTTGAATGTGGATGGTTATAAATGTACACATTGCGATGTTTAAACTCATTAAAATCCCCTTAATATGCTAATGATTCCAGCCGAATCTATAGCGACCAACACTGCCCGTGCTTCTATTAATACTGACTTTGTAAGCACCATAGAGGACCCATCGCCAATTTGTTGAAACACATTGATAGCTTGTGGTCAATTAAAACAGTCGAATCCTGGCCATAATGAAGTCAACTTGAAATCAATTAACTGTGAACACGGTTGTTAATGTGCAAACGTGTGCATTTATCATAAACAATTAACCGCATAATCATGCTATCCGGAATGAATGGGGAAAAGAACGAGTTTGCGTTGCACGTCATGCAATTAAACAGCCACAAAAGCTATCATAGATCCATGCTAAACGGTAAATATATACATCGAATAAAGCTATACACTTTTTAAATGTACCGATATCAAACCGAAACTTAGGGGGTTGTCGGGTGAATGTGGTTTGCATTCCGGCAGCGGACATTATCCGTTCATTAGCATAAACTTGACCACAAATTCATAATTACTATCAGTATGATAACAGTAAGAGCGAGCTTATTCTAATTTAGCTGCTCCTTATTGCGATGGTATAATTTTTGGTCATATTAGCTTCGACTAGCTTGAGCATGCACATGTTCTACACAATTTGTCTGAAAGCTCATAAATCATTGGACCGGGGCACACAAGGAGCTAATTGACCCACACTTTATCTAGCGAGACAGTTCAGCAATCTCCAACACTCTGGGTCATGTTCTAGATGATTCATGGCATGGGTTGTTTTTTATATATTCTGAACAAACGTTCGCAGATTCCTCGGTTAGATTAAGGTACACCTCTCACGAAGAGGAATGAGATCCCTAGATTCGTCTGAGACACCATCTGAGACTAAGTGACGAAAAGCGGATGACTTAATTTGGGTATAAAAGCAACATCAGAGATGAAATACTAGAAAATGAGACCAATCACTGATTAGCAAATGTGGTTGAACACGCAAGCTAAGCAATTATCGAAGCTACCGGCACTTGACGATCCCAGGCGTTTATCATTCAACATGCTCGCATGAAGCGAATATGTCGCCAATGAAGTCTACCAACTCGTGGGATGTGAATGCACATTGAACTGGACTATATATTACTCATCCTGACCTATCATAAAACTGTCAGCGGCACAAGTGAAAAGCCCCGTTACCTTCTTTAAAACACGAGGTTGCGTTAAGCCTTTTGATGAAAGGATTGTTTGTGCAAGTGCAATATGCAAGTGGCAGTTAATGTTGTGGTGTACTGGGACATTACCCTACGCTGATTTGGAGAGTTATGTGCAACACAATTTCGGAAATTGGTATATGTTCGCAATAAGGGACATATAACGCCACATTCTATCTGTGCTTAGCCTTTACAACTAAGATTTGTAGTGAGGGAAACGATCAAAATGATGTTATGCGGCAATACAAACTGCCAGTCAATGAGGTAATCGGTCTGGTTTACATGTTGCATATTCTAAGTAAGCCACATTACCTGCCATTTCGGATTAACTAGCGATTGGATATTTCAGACATGCCAACAATATCCAATGCGCATTGGCTGAGTGCTTCGCTCCAAATGTATTCTGTTAGCTATACGTTCGGATGTTGAGGACAAGCTCCTGACGATTTATGTGTTCCGTGTAAAACGGTTTTTTCTCCCCCAGACCGGTGACCAGCTCATTAACTATCCTGCGCCTACATACCTAGCCAACGCTTTGTTGGTTGGGTGATTACATCTCTTACTGCTAGGCGCCGTTACTGACCAAAGCTATTGCTGAATGCTCGTAGCTAAAAGCAACTTATAGAAGCCATTCAGATTCATTTCAGTTTGGTGATAGATTTAAAATGCCATGCGACTATGATGAGCATCGTGCATGCAATAATATGCGTGCATGCAATAATATGCGTGCATGCATAATTTACGATGGTTTTAGTGCTGCTTTATGAAATTTCCCTACATTTGTTGTTCGTAGTGAGACCCACAATCCAGCAAATGGCAATCACGTATGATAGCCATCACGTTTTAGCGAGTATGTGTGCAGATATCAAGGATATACCCATTTTAATTTAAATAACTAACATATTTGAAGATAATGTCTTACAACATTCGCTGATCAACAGGTTTGTGTGCACTAACCTTAGCATGGGACAATTAATGAACGTTCCTGTTGTAACGTATCCGAGTATGTGATGTAATTACTAATGAAACAGCACCGGCGATCACAAATCAAGATACCTGCACTGTGGTTTCTATATAGCATATAATATAAAGATTAACGCAGTTTATTTGGGACATGTAACGTTTTCTTTCCAATCAGACGATAAACGACATCCATGCAAAACAGCATTAAGGATAACTGTCAGTTCATTACTCAGAGTAGCATTGTGTATGCATAGCAGGCCCATGAACTGAGCCTTAACATGTTCTAGTCCCGTAGTTGTCAATTGTGTCTGATAGTCATAATGTCTTCTGGCATTGTGTGTGAATTAGCGCATACTTACCAAATAATATGTGCTTGTCATGTAATATTAAATCTTCAGAGTAATCCAAAAGCATCACTGCACAGTCCACTTATCTGCACAGAGGATAAGTTAGCCTTACGCCAAGGAATATATGAAATACCAGCACATTATCCATGCACCCTCGTTTGTTATGCTGATACAGGGCATTTACTTTATGATCTGTAAGACGCGTGTCTTACATTCGGATTCGCTTCTAATGCGTAGGAGTGATGTTGCGGCGCATGAAATTGTCACTTGCAGCCATTAGTGAGCGCAATACCATGTAAGCTTACCATAGCTTTTTGTTCAATCTTGCAGTAAATGAACAGCATGGAGCGATGTGCAATGATGCGAAAACACCCGGTTTAATGCTCTCATCGGCGCACGATAGGGATGAATTTTAAATAAGGATATATGCAGTAATCACCGCTGTTCCTTGTATCTACTATGGTTAATACTTAATTACAGACCAATGTAACGTTGCCTCTTAATAAAGTGTTGAAAGTCAAGTCAGATTTCTAGTTATGCACAACAGCGGCTATAGGAACAATACAAGTCAAATATGATGGGCGGTGCACAAAGATGGAATTCACAAAAGTATCGAATGCCCATACGGTGTTTGCAAAAAATTGGCGAACTTTACTGGCGATCTAATACTGATATATTTCATATTTTAGTTATCTCCCTGTGCGCGATATTTCAGCCACTGTGTTCCAACAGCTACAGAGTCACGCGCCTCAGCTTTATGTACAACTCACACTGCTTATTTCGCCATCTGGTGTGAAGCTTTCTTGAAAAAGATGTGCAATAGGGATGATGTATGAAGAAAATTAAGTATGTAATTATCGCTGTTTCTTGCATCTTTACAAACATGTTTCATGCTAGCAATATTTTGAATGTCATGCCGATTTTCACGTGAGCGCTATAGCGAGGTTACGAACCATACAGATCAAATGAGATTGGCAACTCACAATGAGTGAATCAACAAATATATCGAATGACCATCTCACGTTTGCAATAACATTTGAACCTTACTTTGAGGTTATCATCACTTCACCTCTATAAAATGCTTAAACCTTGGTATATACACGAATGACAAGAATAAGTCACACTGCCTTAACCAATGATCGACGGTTATTGAAATTAAGCCCAATTGTTATTCCGCTTGCTCCTAATTAAAGCCAAAAATCTTCAGTAATACTATAGGAAATCACAAAAGAGAATGACATTACATGATTCTAGCCCTCGAATATAGAATTTGGCACCAAAAGGGATGTGACAACTCCATTTAACACGAAAATGTATAGTTCCTGTGAATCAGGCGCCGATGAAATCACACCAGATGTTAAGGTATCGCTTAATATGTTGTGGTGCAAACTTAGAAATTGTGAGACGTGTTCGGGTTTAATTCATGTTGAAAAAGGCACTGTGATGCACATCAACAACAGAATGAGGCAGAATCACGCTGGCGATTACCCCCTGCTGCGCAGACACTTTACATGTGACATACGCCTTTCATTTAAAGCAGTTTACTTCAATGGCGTTGCGAGGGAACACAATGAGCCAAATTAACGCTGAGATTGGATTTCGCAGCCACTTTGGTTAGTATTACGCGTTTGAATGCGAGACATTAAACGCATCGAACAGGTTACATTATTCAGCAGCCTTGAAGCCGGCTGGTATTGGTTAAAGCAAAATCTTTTGCTACAATTCAACATAATAAAACTGTTCGTATGTCATGCTTAGGGTAATGATTCCTGTGGTGAGTTATCAACTGCTTTCAGCAACATATGTCATACGTCACAACCATTCATAAACTTGTTATGTTATGTTTTTTTTGTGAGCGAAAGAAAACATAGCATAATATTGACATTATTCGAGGCCTTAAAACCGCATAATCACTTGCATTTGCACTGCTTGTATACAACAGGTCAACATCCATGCATTATTCGCCTGCTGGGCAATTTATGTAATAATAGTTTGCCGCGGACGAATAACTTAAGCTATTGTTCTTAAATGATAACAAGATTGAAATGAGAATTATTTAGCTTTTGTGCTTTAATTGCACTGGGAGAGCTGTAATTATTTGATATTATTGGTACAGGATTCCTTTGCAAAGCTCGCTCTGCGGGATTATGCAGGATATGCATATCGCTTCATGTCGGTAAATATATCCTTATCAGCGTTTATATGTAAATTCATAAATAATATAGATAATATTCTGCCACATTAAGTAGCAGAAACATAGCTGTGAATATCATCAACCTTCCAAGTGAGTCTTCTGTTGGAGTTAATATATCGCGCTCATGTTATTTTCTTTCAAGTTCTAAATGACGATTTAAAAACGACCAACATTAATATTGTTGTCTTTTTATCTAGATCAAAGGAACTTGTTTCCAAACAATAACCCCATAATATATATCCCTCAATATTTATAAGACATACCGCTGTGCGCATTACGAATGAAGGCATAAGTGATATTTAGCCAAGGATGCTGACATTTGTTTTATTTTGATGTTTAGCGTACTTCAAAGGGAGAGCAAATGCCTGTCAATGTGGCAAATTCGTCGTTAAGAACAACAGTATAGAAAATAAGGCACTTGCGAGAACGATTAGGAAGGGGGAGAAGTGTTATATACGCAATAAAGATAACTTCTGCTAAAACATAATGACTGTAAGATAAGAAGCTCACGGAAGTGGCTAGTATTAAGGGAATAACACGTTGATGCATTTCAATATATGTACTCGTAAGCCTGCATTATGTTGGGCGTGATAAAAAGCACACTTTTACACCATCATATGTATATTTCGATTTCAAGCATGATTAAGAGCAGTGATTCTACTAATCGGAACATACAACTTAATCATCCCTTTATAAAACAAAGCAAGTGATCTGTGCATCAACGAAATATGCACTTATTCACCAGTAATTTTCACCTGAATTGTTTCACTATAAAAACTAATTGCTGAGAGTTTGCTTCATCGGTAACAAACCGTCTCTACCTGCTGCTGTTCACGACGGCGATGCATTTGGCTAATAATGTACCCGATAATGATATCATTATCAAATCATGACTATAATTACAGCAACCATGGAAGTCGAAGATAAACATCGAATAAGTAGATGTGGTTCCTCTACTGTAGCACTGAAACCAATAATTGGGTTAATAGACATTCGTGAGCGTGATAATTGGTCCTCATCAAAATAGCATGGTATGCATAAAGCTATCGTTGTCAATCTAGAAACACGAATGTTTTCGCTTAACGATTCCGAACTGTTGCTTCTCGTATGCTATTGTGTTCCACGGGCCGCCGTTCCCATGCTCGACGCAGGCTTTCTGGACATCAGCAAGGTGGCAAGCCGACGTTAACTTGCAGCTGTTCCACTCACTCGCTGCAATGCTTGCTGCAGGATTGATTCCAAAGGCTCGGTCTGCTAGAGTCACATCTCCTAGCTGAGTTCAGATCTCTAGCAATCTTTTGTGGTGAGCTGCCGTTCTATAAAGTCTGCTGTTCTTAGCACAAACAGGTTCACGTTCAGTTGTTTTATTGAAATTGGCTCCTGGCGAGGTCTAAATGACAACAGCTGGGTCGTAAAGCCTGGAACGTTTCTGGGCGTATTCGAGCTGAATACGAATCAGTTAAGTATGACATTTTGAACGCAGTGTTGTCTTCCCCTTTGTACCTACCCCGCATCCGCGACAGGGTTCTGGATGCTCATTACTATTTCCTCAATTGCGCCACCGATTGTCCTAACATTGCTCAAAGGCGCAAGGCCTGACAAAGACACCTGTTGACCCGGTTATGAGGCAGTTGCAAAATGTTCATTTAACGTCTCTTTCGCTCCATTGTTTATGTAATGAAGCAACCGATATCTAAATAGGTTCTGAATATATATTATTTGAGGGCTTAGCGAAAGTGGTCAAAGGATCCACAGGGATTACTGAGCTCGCTGCCGAACTTCAGGGTGTTTGTCAAGCCACTTATAGTCAGCGACAATCTTTTTGAAGGTAAGTTCTCATCTGTAAGGGTTCACAAGGACAAAGCTTCGCTCGAGCTTTTGTAGTTTTTGATAGCAGTGCACTACTGCTGATAAAACAGATACTGCTGATTGCCACTATGGAAGGCAGATTGCAGTGAAGCTCCGGGAATTCGTATATCAATAAGTAACGGATATATCTGGGGAATTTCACTTCAATTATTAGAGTGCTGATAAATCTTTTAATTGGGGAACGCGTATCAGAATGTGATTTTAGATGAAAATGTTCAATTGAAAATAGTCATGCGAGGACCGTATTTATCACAGCGTAATAGCTACATATATTGTTATGCATGGAAAGCTGCTGTGTACCTCATCAATAGAGGAATGTAGCATATGTATTCTTAACTATGTGGAACTGTATATTATTCGACAATGTTCCAGCCAGTTTCATGCGTTATCTACCTGGGAGTATTTAAGGCGAGTGCAAGATTCGGGAATCTATACCACTTTATTCTTGTGATAAAACCCCCGGTATATGCATATATAGCAGAAACTAATTTGTATCATTGTGCTAACAAGATATTTTACAATATCACACAATTATATTATCATGGCCGTAATCATTATTTCAGGGTATTATGTAGCTAACACCAATTGCGATTATCGTCTCAAACAATGCCCATGTAGTTACGACGTTTTTAAGTCAACACAAAGCGGTTTTAATCATGTGAATATACTATATTCCTTGATCAACTTTGGGAATAAATATAATATTGCCACACGGATGAATAACAATGCTGCATAGTACAGTCGGGCCGATAATGGTTCGATACACAGGCAGAAACGAATTTCCACACACTTACTTAGCCGCAAAATACACCAGCCAAATGAATTAATCCATGGCATGTTTATATCAGCTATTACATAATTTTCTCTTCTTGCGTATGCGTGATTGTCAGTACCTGTTATGGCACTGTGTTTTGCGTCCAAAAGTATCGGAATTGCTTAATCATTGCATCACTGATGTTGCGAAACATGACAATGATCAAACAATAATGCCGTTAACCACTTTGACATCACCAAAATGGCTGAATATTAGTGTATTTGTCATATGTAATGAGAGCGCCTTTGGGGATTTAACGGTCATAAATCCAGTTTGTATGTTAGAATTTACTCTATGATATTAGCTGAAAGCACAGCGAGGTTATTACTGCTTAATAGCTTCCTGTTTCTTATTTATTTTAAACGTTTTTTTTTATATATTTTGCGATTGCAGGTGTTCAAACTTGTCCAAATACGCGATTACGAAAATAAACTTGACACACTGGGGGACACTAAATTAGCATTGACCACGTAGAGACAACAGCGTTATTATACTTGTTGTTTAAATAAGCTTATCATGGAAATGCTTTAAACAATTTCCGTTTAATATCTAAACGTTTAGTCGGTGAGGGATAGACTGTTTGTAATGACTTAATGCGGTGAAACATTGCTATCCAACACGTAGGGCGTTTTTCCGTTTGCATTGAATAACTTCTATCATCAACGCAATAAAACATAGTTTGAGTTATACATTTGTATAAATCAATATCGTCAGCATGGAACGTCAAGTCCATCTGCCGCGATTGAGGCCGACAAATGACAATAAGCAAAATTTAAACCGCAATTACATTTCGCAGTCTAGCAAAAAGGAATATGTCATATGTCAAAGCAATCGCTTTGCATTTGAATGAAAACTGAAAAGCGAATGAAAATTTCCTAAAGGGAATGGGGGTTTTGTCTTATAACTAACTAGTCAGTACATTATTCAAAATATTTGACAACTTTTTGGAATTCATGTATGGTTAATAAACCCTAGCAACGCTTACTTATGCAATGCAACAAATGTCAAAGCAGAAACAATAGATTTAATGAATTACCATTGCTCCAGACAAGATTATTTTCGACCGTACCAGTTGTGATATGAATACATCGCATGAATATAAGCTACTTTCAAATATTGTGTGATCATTTATAACGGCAGAAAATAACATCGCTGGCTGTAACTAACTGTTAAGGTTCGACTTTATCAGTAACTGATCCGCCTCTATCTATAGATAACATCATTAAGCCCAGTTATACAACGCCATGCAGTTTCTCGGAGATATCTTGCAGCGACTTGACGCTCAGATATTCAAATTAAGCACATAATATTTTCTAACATTGCAGGTCATTTTACAGAAGATTATGAGCTTGCGATGTTTTATGTATTCCTTAATCGGGATGGTCGCTGACTGACGCCTCGAGTAGCCAATTGCGCACAATAAACCAATCAGAGTGGAATCGCTGCCGACTGACGCCTCGAGTTAGCTAGTTGCAAACAATAAACCAATCAGAGTTGGAATCGCTCGAACTGGTAAACCATCATCTAAGGTGATATGATAATATGACGCTGGCAGCTTAAAATAATGATGCTTCTTTGAGGTTGTTAACGCAACTGCAAAGGATACAGATCACCTAAACACAGTGGCATCAAATACTAAATTAAAATAAGAATATCCGCCGCCATTTTACTTTAAGAATTGGCAATGCATGCAATTTATACAAGCCGTGCATATCTTATTAATTTTTCCTGTGAATGAAAAAACCCGAGGAGACTCTGTATAAGCATTATGTGTGCAGGGCAACATAATGCGAAAGCCGATAAATATGCCAATTGGACTATTATACGCTTCATTATTACAGAACACGCTCAGCAACCCTCTTCTTTATGGTTGTGTCCACCGGCATGGAATTGTTCATTATTATTCAATCATTTCTGATATGTCGCAGACATAGACGCAAAATGAAAAGGGATGTGCTTCAGAGGATATTATATTTGCTGAGTTTTGACATATCTAGTCGAACACCGCATTAGGTCACTGTGGTGCATGCTGGGTGTTTTTCTCGATAAAAACACTAAAATAATCAGGTAGTGACATATCATCTTGGAATAAAAGCTGATTCAATATATGCAAAATGTTGCTGCGACGAATATACACGTGCAAACATCTTAAAAGTCCAAGATTTCTCCAAAGTTTCCGACTTTTTTTGCGCACACTTGACTCTATGCAGTTCCAGCAATGATTGAAATTATAATGAACAATAGATGCGAAGTAATTGCAAACACTGTTCGACAAACTTGTGTGCCCATTTGTCTTTGTACTTTTATCTACGAAGATATTTGCACATGACCTGCCATTTCTGAAAAATTATTCAGAATTTTCCTTTTTCTCATATGTTTGAATTGCATTCCAAATTTTTGACACACTGTTCATGTTAGGATAGGCGTGGGCAAATCATTGCGTGATTGGCAGCATTCTTATTGTTCTATCAGCCTGAGTGTCAGTGTCAAATTTTATTTTAAAAGATTTCTGCTCTCACTCATACATAGTCTGCGTCTTTAGTACTGTCGATTCGCACTTAGCTAATTGTTACCATATCAAATATCTTTGTATCAACATTAGATCCACGCATCTACCTCAAACTGTCGACATCGTATATTATTAACCATTAATATGATCACCCGTTTCATGCGATTGTGCACTAATCTGCGAACGTTTGGAAATTAAAAGGAATTTTTGTACATTCGTGAACGAATAAACATGTACGAATCATAGCGCAAGCTATGGGTCCTACAACCGAAAGCTGCCCAGTGTCAACAACTCTGAGGCGTGACAAGCTGTGTTTATTATACGGATTCGGAGTTGTGTCAAGGTTATTTTTGAAGTGAAACATGTGCACTTGTCTTTCGAAACGAAATCATTGGACTTGGTGAGGTCTTCTCTTAATCATGAATATGCAACGAACTATAATTTTGTATAAACTTAAGCTCCATATCCAAGCAAAATAAAACATGGATTGTGTTTGTCTAGAGATCAACTAAAATCGTACTTGATATATTTACGCAAAAGAACGAGTGCAATGAAGATACATATATGGTATAAGATTTCGTGAGAAATATGAACGCTCGGTTATTCAATTATGCCAGCAGCAACTTTGGGACGGATTTATATTCCGGGATGTGTCATCAACGTATATCTCAGCAATCTAGGGGTCAGCTCCATATAAACTCGAATTTCATAGAGATATTTCGGCTGTGCCTCTAGTGTCTTAGTGTAGTTAATCATATCAGTAAATATTTAATATCATTTTTTTTTCATCTCGTCACTGCATAAAAACAAGATTAATGCCATGTTATCAATAATTCAACCTTTCATCGTCAATTTAACATTAAATAACAAAACAAATTGACGCGTGCAGGGGTCGCGTGTTAACGCCAAATTTAATTAGTTACCTTTGCAATGATTATCTAGCTTGATGCACTGTTCATCCATTGATTTAAAAAAAACCCGTATGTAGCGGGAACCGGATTAAACCGTTGTGGTTGGTTAGTACTTAGCAAAGCAAGTTTATGGCTATTTCTATTCATCCCAACCATGGCATTGTTATTTTAAAACAAACTATAATAAAATCAAAATACCTCATAACAGTAAGTCAGGTTTAGCTGGAAACAATGATCGTAGCATTGTAAATGCAGCTGCTTAGTGATTCAACCCCTGCATACGTAGGTTTATTTTGTTACATATCGATGAATGCTCAACGTGGAAAAGCATATAAGCTTATCACCCTGCCATGAAGACAGTTGGTGGAGGATTATATACTAGGCATTATAGTATCAGTAGGTATATATATCCCAGGTACAAATCGTATAACTGAATACTTTCGGTAGCTACCCGC
>CM067355.1:25323932-25370190 GCA_034190875.2 Urechis unicinctus
CTCCATTAGTTTAATGGAGGGCGGAGATGTGGGGGGGGGGAAGTGGCAAGTGACGCAAAGGTTACTCATCGAATTCAGATGCTGCAGGTGGTTGATTCCAAACGGGATAGGTTTGTCGTGATAATGTCAATTTTGCTTTGGCTTACACAATGTTTTATGCAACCAATATACAACAGAGAAAAGTGCTCAAATATTTAGTATTTTTACTGCGATAAATCGATCACCTTGCATTAAGCAAATCGTATCTGTGTCCTATCCAAAATAAATGTTGACCTAGTTCAAATGCGCGCGGTATACTCAGCACTTGTTTGGTAAAAAATCGAACATCCCTGCTACTAAGACATTCCTGCTACCGAGGTGAATTTGGTATGTAGAGCTAGAAGGTCTGAATAAACAAATCTTGAATATATATATATATATATATATATATATATATAGATATATATATATATATATATATATATATATATATATATATAGAGATATATATATATATATATATATATATATATATATATATATATATATATATATATATATATATCTATATATATATATATATATATATATATATATATATATATATATATACAATAGACCTCTCACGATCGTCCCTGACATCGTTTGTAGCCAATGTGTACCTAAGCTGTTTGATCATTTTCCAGACGGCTAATGCAATTTTTCATCTGCTTAGTACCCAAATTTTTTGCTTATTATCTGCCTCCTGAGCCCATTCAGAAGTTTTTTGTCGGCGCAAATATATCAGGTCCATATTAGTTTTACATGAACAGAGTAATCTGCACGTGTAGCAGGTGCAATATGAAATGAGTAACAGAGGGACAAAGCCCCAGGGCGTCATATGTATTTCAGCTGATGTATTTTTACCCGAGATAAGGTATCAACAGACAGTGAGCCCCAGATTGAATGCAACTCGAAACTATTCCCTGACAGACAATTCAAGGGTTGAATAACGAAAGATGGTATTTCGGAAATGCGCGGTAATATATTGGTGGAGCGTTGCATGAATTCGGATGACTAGTCAGAAACTCACAAAGGGGAGAAACATAGGGTTATCAGTCAATTCTTGACAGCTCATCGTTGGCATTTGAAGAGTAAACTGCATCACGTGTCTATGACGAAATGTAATGCAAGTGCAAAACCATCGAATGTCGCTTACACGTATCGGATGAAGTAGGCTTATGCATGTCATCTAACATAGGGTTGGGAATACCGCTTGTTAGTTGCAATAGAATAATCAGCGTGGTTTAAATAAATTATCCACTGCTGTATTTCATTTCCTTGGTGCACACTTAATTGGGGTCATAAAAAATGGCAATTTTGCACACTATTGATGAAATTTGATTAGACATGTGTCGACTTTTAAAACTCGCAAATACATAGACTGGATGGAATTTTGTCCCCGATTCGATAGATCATCATAATAAACAAATATGCCATATATTCTATCTAATTCGTTGTTCCTAGTATTGTTGTTGATCACTGAATGATCCGTACTACTTGATACTGGATAAATCTACAAACAGTGATAGCATGTCTGTTGTGATGATCACAAATGCACGTCAGTCCTACCATGAACACATCTGTGATAATTTCGATTTTTCGATTAAATCTAACACCTGATATATATGATATATATATAGATATATATATATATATATATATATATATATATATATATATATATATATATATATATATATATATATATATATATATATATATATATATATATATATATATATATATATATATATATATATATATATATATATATATACACGCATCGACAAGATACCCCTCCCCCCCATCATATGGGTAAGATTAGAGATGATGCAGTGATCATGCAGTGATCATCTTAAATGCACAACACATTTCTCACCTTCCTATCTCCTTGGAAATGCAGCTGTTTTTCCATTGAGATCCTGCCACAGCTTGACTGGCATACGAAATATGGGGAACAACAGCCTTAAGTCGGTACAATGCAGGGTAAATATGTGGGTGAAAATATTGCGATGTGTGGGTCTTCCGTGGAAGCTACAGTCTGCGAATGGATTGTGCATCGCCTTTGCAAATCAGCAGACATGATTTACAAAATACCAAATGCAGTTGCGTTAAAAACAATTTCTGAGGAATTAAAAGTCAACCATTATTACCGTGAAAACCCGGGCCTTGTCAATAACCTTCTGTTAAATGTGCTGATTGTAAAGTGTAATAACACCGATATATCATACAGATTATGACAGTTTTTGTGATGATATCAAGAGATGATTTTATATCAAGAGGCGGCTACACTAGATTGACGGACGTACCCAGATGTATCAACCCAAACCATACCACCATTGAAATTGTCTAACCAATAGCTAATAAACTACTGAACTATATTGTGTCATAGAATAGTCTAGACATATCAAATCGTTGAACAATGAGCATTTGAGCAACATCAAATGCAGACGGTCCAACGAGGACAGCTCTCTGAGAAACTAACAGTCATATTGTGTTAAGCATCAATTGCTAACGATGAATTGCATTGTGGACATGGTCATCAGCGAAACGAGTGGAAAACAACTTCCCAGCAACAATGTACCAACAATACAAAAATATTACAAAATGCTGCGGCTGTACTGAAAGGGGATGTCCACAGTTTTGCTCATACCCATTGTCAAGAAAAACAATAATCATATTTTTTGTAAGCATAGTCTCGCTAGAGAATGTTTGATGTTTAACTGTTTAACTGCCTAACTATGTCGTATTGTTCCATCAATATTCCTGGAAAATGAAGAGTATGCGTTTCTTGGAAAACAAGTATGACAGCTCACAAATTTAGTAGTATTTCACCTGTCGAAGTTCAATATTCCTGCGAACCTTTAAGCCGCTGCAAAACACCGCAACCGGAACATCGTTATGTTCCATTAGGTACGCAAAACATAAATGTAAAAACAGTCGATTAAAGATTGCGATTGTGAGCATGGACTCATCATGGCGCCATAGAGTCGGCTCTCTGTGCGTTTGAGGACATTATAAACAATGATACAGGGACCTTGCTACTCGTATTATGGTTCAATAGTATGTTGGTTCATAGATGTAGTGTCATAACGTATTACGATATAGAGACATGGTGAGCTCATTATGCTATCATAGAACACAGTGTGCGGTGTCCAAGAGATGTGGTGTCATAATGTATCATGATACAGGAACCTCGTTGACGTATTATTGTTGAATTCATGATGCTGGTCCCAGCCGCTGGCTGCTCAACTTTTACTCGAGTACATATCACCTGGGAACCCTGAAACCACACAAAGCATTAGAGTTAGATATAGATGTTAAAACCATACAAAACAGTACTGTTCCACACTGGACAACGCGATGTTATTGTAGGCAATAGTAGAACGAAGGTACAAATCATCGACATCTCGACGCTTTCCATTCCTTGCCTTACACACTGACATGCCCAAATTACTCATGTTATCATTTCATTTGGTAGTTGAAATTGCATTACATTTTTACCTTATTGCCTTTCATATACCAACCCTGGAAAATGTTTCTTCTCCACTCTTTGGGGTTCAAGATCTGAGACGATAATCAAGACATATGACATTGCTCGTACTTATTGGTTGATTAATATGAAAATATCGTTGTGCATCTTGCGATTGGATATATGCACAATAGGTAAGCATACGCACATGCTCGTGGAAAGACATACATACGGTATTCAGTGACAAAGCATCCTTGTATATACGCATATATTCAAGCCATAAGTGCGATTGAATCAAATTGTGACAAACAATTCGTCCATTTAGATTTGCAGGTACAGTCAATCAAACGAACTGTTTGTTTAATGTAATCACACACCGACAGTCGCATGCTTTGTAATCGTTATGTGTAATTTGTTTGCATAGATAATGTCGAAAAACACAATCATGATATGTGATAAATAAAGACGAGTCACAGCAATAATGTGAACCTCAATCTTTATTGATCACAAACATTTCATATCAACATTCAGGCTTTGATAGGCTACTATGATTTACCACTGACGGCATGTCTGGTAAGGTAGAGGCTTGTAAAGCTTCTCAAATTATTTCTACTGACTTGCATGCCAAATGCCATACAGCATTTCCGTTTCTCCGTTGACGCGATGAAATAATAATAAATAACCATTCCCGTTATGGCTAAATAATGATACTGATCGGAAGAGTTTCCCATTTCCATGGCTGAGTCGATGAAATTCTAAGTGAACGGTTGATCATTATATTGAATCGATTCATCTCCGCTGGTTTAATCATTGTATGGTTAAAATACATTTAATTGTTTACCAATACAATTTTGGTTTATCATGTGTTCAAACGAAAATCGATCCCTTCGAGACAGCGAACGAAATAATCTTCCTATATAATCAGACGTGTGGTCACAAAGAACCTTTAACATGCAGGTATGGCTTAAAGGGAATTGTACCGGGGTTATAGGCGTAGGCTGTTTCTACATCGATTGGGTATTTGCCCTTTCTCTGCTTTCAATCGATTGTAATAGCATGTCATATGATTTACTAATGCCATATTCAGTGTGCATCGACGACATGTATGTTACCTAGGGGGGGCATCAATATCCGAATGCTGCTGCATGTGCTGTTCTCATAACATGGTAGTTATTGTCATTGTTGATGTCACATTCAGTATTGCAACAGCCAATCACCGGCAAGAATTGCAAAATGACAGCGGGCTAAAACACACTGACTACAGAGAACTTAAAGCACAATACGTGGAACATACAGTAAGCCTACTTCCATATATGCGCCAAATGCCTTGGAGATATTTTACTGTCCTACCACGCACTAAGTAAGCTGCAGTGGTGCAGTGGGTGTCCGTTGAGCGAAGTGTTGATCTGGTGGGCGCTAGAGGCGGCAGGTGGCTGGTACACAGCGTCGCCTGGCTTATAAAGGTGGAGGCGCTTCAGCAGCCCCGCCAGAACAAGGCTCGTTAAAGGCTCGACGAGGAAACTGCTGCAGCGCAGATCCGCAGTGTCAGTGCCGTGTCCGACATTGTGCTGCATTATGCAGGACCAGATTATGTACACCTAGTGGCGTTATGTCTGTGGAACCTGGATGTATTACTCTGCATACACAGCGACGATTACAAGAATTGATGACAAGCTAGAAAATTACGATTCTCCCTCGGGTAAGTGTAAAATATTTTTGTACGGCATTATTTATCCAATAACATGAATCGGATATTGCGTGTGATCGCCTAATATTTGTTGAGAGAGAAGTGACGTTTAAACGCATTCACTTCTTTAGCCACCGTTCCTTAGTTGCCCGTTGATCTATTAGCTTAACACTTGCGGACCTTTTTGGTCTAGTTTGGGGTATATCCGCATAAGAATACAGGTAGTTTCACTGTGGATAATAAATACAATATGCCTTGACAATTAAATATGCAAACACTCCACTATCCTCGTAAATTCATGCATGAAAGCATATGCATATATATGTTCATCATATAAAAAGACGTGAGGTAATAACACATTCGCTTCTTTAGCCACCGTTTTTCAGTGGGGCATTGATCGGGCTTATTTGCTTAAGAAAAAGTCGTTCCCAGTGGTCCTTTAACGTTCGTCGTGAAATTAGCTATTACTATACGCCAGCACAATTTCCTTAGTACCGGCCAAAAAAATCAACCAATAACATTTACGACATGATTGCATTACTATTAATGCTATAGTAACACTTGCGGACATTCTTGGTCTAGTTTGTGATATATTCGTATAAGACTAAAGGTAGGCTCACTTTGGATAATAAGTACAATATGCCATGACAATGAGCCATGCAAACGCTCATCTAACGTACATTCACATATAAAAGCAAGAATATATACATTTATATATATATATATATATATATATATATATATATATATAGATATATATATATATATATATATATATATATATATATATATATATATATATATATATATATATATATATATATATATATATATATATATATATCTATATATATATATAGATATATATATATCTCATATATATATATATATATATATATATATATTACGCTCATCTGATGTAAAATTATTATTTCGATCATTCCCTTCCAGGCAAGATATTGAGAGTTTATATATGGCTGGCACCAGATCTACTTAAGGTCGCGGTCATGCTTATATTTGAGGATATATAAATATATATATATATATATATATATATATATATATATATATATATATATATATATATATATATATATATATATACATATATATAATAACATATATATATATATATATATATATATATATATATATATATCATGTATACATATATATATATATATATATATATATATATATATATATATATATTGTTGTACATCCATACAAATGTGTATATAAATAATGTGCATCTGTTTATATTATTGGCTGTTCATCATGGAATTACCTTGGCCATTCACCTGTGCATGCTTGCATATACTACATTCTTTCACCTCATTTCCCTTTACTTGAAATTAAACTGCAGGATTGCAATGTTTTTTAATAGCGAGATATGATAAGCACTAACGATTTTATCGGTTCTTGACTGAATCCCACCTAAGAATGCTTTGTCACATTGTGTACGTCTTCAAATTATTGTCAACTCGCTCTCATATCGATTATCCTACAAAGGGTAGCAGACATTTTTGTCTGTTTTCGTTAGTGCGATGTATTTTATTATTCCCTCTGAATATCATTTCTTACGTTATTTTTGACTTTTTTTTAAATGACGCACGTGGTTGTGCCTATATCATATATCGATATCTTCGCAGATGCACCATTGTGTTTCGATATAAGATGACATTCCACCTCTTTTTGCCTTCTGTATGACCGCTTACTTGTGTGTCTCTCTTTTGCAGAGTGCTTTGCATAGATTTGCAAGATGGTTTCCATTACTTCGTTCGTTTGCGCTAAGGTGGGATATGTTTTTCCCTTTCATTTCACTTCACTTGGTTTCGGGCTTTCTCAATACATATTGCCCCGGTGATAGGCATTGCTAATAGAGACAAAGCCACTCTGGAAAACATTTCCGGATTTATTGTAAATATCTACAAAACAATCTATCGAAAACATTACCCGAGTCGACTTTGAAGTTTACATTGCTAGATGGGTTGTTTAACTTCTGCCTGCGCTGGTTATCATCGCATTGTCACAAATGCCTCGGAACAAAAACAACTTTGCATGTAGCGGTCATAATTTCAACGAGGATATTATGATGCTAAAAAAAAGGTTATTTCAAGCAATTATAAATATATACATACAATAAACAACGTATCGCTTATTAGTCTTAAACGCCAGTTGAATCATGAACTCATACCAACATCTAATTTTAACACACCAGCAGCTTCCATGCAGCCTTAATAATGTCACAATCATTATACTTTAAGCCAATACACTTTATCCATATCTGCTCCTGTCGAACGTATCTGAAAGTTGTGTAACCAACGCAAATGTTTGTATTCCAATTGCAGGAACAAAGACACTCCGGGCAACAGGCTGGCAAGAACATTGTCATCACCTCGGTATGCAAGGAAGAAGCAAGCTGCTTTGAAAACAGCTCTGAACTGTCATACCTACGAATAACAAGCCTTGGAGCCGAGTAATTCTTACTCAAAACAGCCACAAAATTAGCAGGCGCTCGTTAAACATATCTTACTTTCCCGTCCTGATTGGACCAAATTTACCTCCTAACTGCCTAATGACTAACGGGGGCTTGCCTTACAGGATCAAACTTACTAACGTAGTTAACCCCACTGCGTCTGACACGAGCAAATTCCATATTGTTGGGTCGCGCGAAAAAATAAACTTTTCGACATAAAAGACCATATTCTAAGTGTTTCAGTGGCACAAGGAACAATTGAACCTGATAAACAAGTGCATTAACATTCCTTCGGCGCAAAGGCAACATAAGTGACAAATCTCCTCTGACGGAAGGACCTGAAACAGTGGACAGCAAATAGGACCAACTTCACATCAAATAAAAATCAGGACAGCAACTACCCTGTAGACAAGGTAAAATTCCACGTCGGATAGCACGGACAAAATAAGGAAGGCAAACAGGGAAGACTGGTATGATCCAAGCTCGCATTATAAAGTTAGCGACTCGATGTAAAATCAAGCGCCAAGTTACGCTTAGTCCGAAGACATAGCAACACCCCTGTACGGAAAGTTTAACGGTGCTGAGTGGAACGGCATTTAAGATATTGAGAGTGCTCCCGTTGAGATAATCATGGCAATAACAGATGTTCAGAACACTACAGGGCCCAATAACGACACATCTAGCTCATACCTCATCTTCGCTAACATTGCCGTTAAATATATAGCTCCTTCGTTTCTTGCCCTCATCTTCTTTGTGGGCATTATAGGTAATATCCTAGTGATCATCGTCATTTGCTATAAAGACGCCATGCGCACTGCCAATAACCTCTTACTCCTGAATCTGGCAGTGTCTGACATGGGTTTTTTGTTGATCCTTGTACCCCCAACTGCCTACAACTACGTCGCTCCCACTTACGAGCTAGGGGATGCCATGTGCAAAATAACGCAGTTTGCTATGTACGTTTTGTGTTATGTCACCGTGTATACCCTTGTGGGTGTATCCGTATTGCGTTATCTAACTGTAGTTTGGTCGGCACAAACGGTTAAGTACAGAACCAAGATAAACGTTATTATATTCATTGTAACCCTGTGGATTGTCATGCTGACCTGTAACATTCAATATCTAGTTGTGCCCCGACTTAAATACATTGGAGTCTGGGCGTATTGCGGCATGATCGATGAATACATTATGCCGTTGAGATTATCTTTTTTTGTAACTGCATATGCTGTACCTTTAGTCATTATTGGTTTGCTTTATATACTTATTATTGCGTTTCTGAGCAAAAACAAGGCCGCGATGTTAGACAAATCATCCGCTTCACGTGAGCGAACCATGCATGCTTACCGGGTTATCCTGGCTGTTATTGTTACGTTTGCTGTATGCTGGCTGCCTCTTCACGTGGAGTATGTGGTGAGAACATTCCACAAGCTGCCGTCCACGCCCGCCTATGTGTTCTTCCAGATTCTCTGGGTATGTATGGCCTACAGCAACTCCGCCATGAATCCAATTATATATCATCTAGTAAGCCGCGAATTCCGAAAAGGATTCCGAGCAGTGATATGTTGCCGGCAGGAAAACAAACCTCATCGACGTAACAATCCGAATGACACAGGCAACACTATGGAGGTCACAGCTATGGTTTGAGGTAATAACTGAGTCATATAACATTTTTTTGTGTGGATAAGTTGAGTGGATCTATTGAAGGGGAAATATTTCCTGTACTATGATAGTTTGTTTATGGTGCCATGTCATGCGTCCCTGTAACTTCGTTAGTAATTTCCAACGGCCTTATTGACTATGTAATGTTATCACTTTTTTAACTGTTAACCTTGCTATTCAACAACCACAATCATTAGTAATACATGCTGACGCAGACCTAGGCAGAATCAATGAACCAATGCTTGGTACATATAAATAAAACCGCGAGCATGTGTATCTTGTGTACATATCAGAACTTATCAATCCTATGAACCCCTGTTGCAATTTGATGTATGTTGTGGTTCGCTCTATAATTACCGTCGTATGTGTAAATAATGAGTAAATCATTGACATGATAAGTAAACGTAATTGGTTACTAATGCAAATATACATGTAAATCCCGAAATAACTGAAACTGCTGGCAACCGTCGGCGCACCTGTTCCGTCGAGCACTGAATTCATGACGCAGTTTAATAGTTTGGCAGATTTTAGTTGCAAAATTGATTACAACGGTTCATCATTGGATATGTTCTGTGCACATAAGTTGTTTATGATTAGTGACATTGAAACGTACGTTGTTACTCGGGTGGCAGATTGAGTCTCCGCCTAAATTAATAAATTTCTAGCAGCTTTTACACTTTATGTGGTGTATGTGGGTATCATGGGGCAATTTTGAGAAGCTACTCATGCAAGAACAATGTGAAGCAGCTAATGACCAATCATTATGACTGATTGATCCATCTTATTTAAATCATTGCTACGGTCTAAGAAAGAATTAAGGTATTGTTTCAAAAAACCTTGGCCTTCTATGTGGTGTCTAGGGGTATCCTGGGCAATTTTTATAAACGACTCAAGGAAGAACAACGTGCAATGTATCCAGACCAATCACGAGGACTGCCTAATCGATCTTTTCAACGCCATTGATCTTTCATAGGGTTGATAAAATGTGGCGGCTGTCAAAATAACTAACGCCACCTCTGCTCGTCTATGTGGTATAAAATATAGCTTGTAGTATCGAATTTATCACATTTCAAATACTGCCCTGCCTCTCTAATGTTGTTTCTTATCGTTATAAATCTTGTATTGACAATAAATCTTCAATTTGCGTGTATTTTGAATAATGCCATAGAGCGCGCCTGCAATATCAATAGGTCAAGTATAGCTCAGGGTTGTGTCCGTATAAACAGCTGCACTGGGTATGATATGTGAATCTCTTAGACGGCGAAAGCTTTTGACTTTTATCGTTGAACAATATAATGCTACCAGCTTTATACAGCTAGGTCAATAAATGAATTATATGTGCTATTCCACAGTACATGAACTCTGCTATATGACACCTTTCACAGTTTACGAGGCGCGTTACATAATGTGTCAAATTATAGAAGAAGAGGTTTATTTTTTCCTTTACAAAGCAATATATTCTATTAAGCATAGTACACTGAAAAATAATGTGCCAAAAGATGGGAGCAATTTTGCCTCTCTTCCCATTGTCCCAAACGGTATCATTACTGTAACCATTACATTAACAGGGACTAAACTAAAACAGTTAAGTTAGGACAGTAACAAAGGTATGATTTAACCAGAATGCTTACAGATAATAACAATGTTTCGAGTCTACTATACAATTTTTGGGGATTATAATATATATATACATCATTAATTCAAGCTTCAATACCGCCGTGTATTCAAAATGCATGTTCAATAAAAATAACAAAATCAATGCTGCACATTAGACCTTAATATAGCATTGTTAAACACACAGGTTGCTTATAGAAAATGCATATGACATGCAAATCTAAAAAACTTTTGTAAGTCCCGTGTGATAATTATACACATGATTACAATTAAAGTGTAAACATATCATTTAAATATTTTGTTGAAATTTACATATAAGAACAGGGAACGCGTAGTAATCAACTGAGCGCTTAAATTTTCCTTAGGTTGCGACAAACTGTTTGCACTGATTATTTGATTGGACCATTTATTCCATATTTTGGGAAATGGAAACGGTGGTAGCGCGCTATTAAGACGTTTTTGTTATGGCGTAATCATGCAATTTACATTTATCGTCTTGTGCGTCGTATTCAAATTAAACTGATATCGAACGACATTGGTAAACGATTGAGGCAAAAGCTTATGGTTTTGTACATCACTAAAGCCACATTTATATACATATTAGTTGTTCAGCTTTAGAATGCTATGGTGTTTTAAAAAAATGGCTGGTGTGGCCGTTGTAAGGGGATTTGTGTGTATCCGATAGCTCGTTTTTGCCAGATATAAGTACGTTTCAGAACATTCTATTTAGCTTTTCCCCGTGATATAATGCCATAGGATAAATGTGGATGAGTTGTAGCGAAATAAAGATTGCGCAGTAAAGGATTTGTGAGAAAATGCTTGACTTGTTTGTTAACAACATGACAATATAAAATTTTCATATTGATGGTTGCTAACTGGGTTTTCAATGATAGATGCTACTCTATGTATATTCAAAAGAATTTTCTGGGATCGGCTCTCTTTATTGCTTTACCGTTAATCATAATTTTAAAATTTATCTAGTTTAATGTCGTTGTTGGCTTGTGAACTACTACATATATAGTTTTAATGACGTTAAATTTTAGTTTATTTGCAATCAAAGTCATTTAATATGCATTTGCTTTGTTGAAAAGGCTGCGTAAGTCAGGGGGAGACATATTCAAAGTAGTATCGTCAGCAACAGAAAATGTTGTCGCTTCAGATGCATTGCTTACGTCATTCATATAAATCAAAATTAATAAAGGTTCGAGTATCGAACCCTGCGGGAAACCATGATAATAATCGTTTGTGTTAATCTATGTTTTTGGATTTCACAGTATTGTGTACTGCTGTGTAGAATACTATAAAATCAGCTGTAAGATTTGCCTCTAATGGCCAATGTCTACATTTTAAAGAGAAGAATTTCGTGGTCAATTAAATAAAATGCCTTCGTAAGATAACAGACTATTGAAAGATAGCATTTGTTATTTTTTTTGTTATTGGTATTTGCAAACTGAGAAAAGAAAATGCAGAATCGGGTGTATGATTGAGTTATTATTTTGATATCCGTATTGATGTTAATACAATAAAAACGTTTGTGAGAAGAATTACCCTGTTAAACATATATTTTTCAAGAAATGTTGCAAAACTTGGAAGTAAACTAGTAGGACAATAATTTTTAAGTAAGCGAGGATCTTCACTCTCGTGGATAGATATTACTTCTGAGAACTTGGATTGGTCAAGAACAGTGCCAGTCATAAGTGACCGCTTGAATATGTGTTATAAAGGTGAAAGAGTCAGTTGGATAGATGTTTCATTTTTATGTGGTGGTGGCATCATTACCACTGCTTGTTTTTAGTTTGAGGTTATATAGTTTTTCGATATTACATTATGGAATAAAATACTGTCTTGAATTGTTGTTGTTAAGTAGGCAGATTCTATTAAGTTAGGTATGGGTGTAAAATAATTGTTAAATTCTTCGGCTATCAGATATTTGTTTATCGTTGGTAGCAATATACTGTGGTAGATTATGACTTTTGCTAATTTTTGTCTACGCTTTAACTTATTAAAGATACACTAGTACGCTTGGTATTTGTTTATATTTCTCGGCGTTGACTTTTGGTTAGTTTTTTTTTCTCGAAGAAATCAGCAATCCTGGTGTCATCTATTGCTTATGTTTTAGTTTTGTATACAGTTGACGAGAATGTCATTGGAAGACATGTTTGAACGCTTCTCTATACTTGCTGATAAATAATTCGGACAGTAGCAATCAATGATATCTGCACAGTCAGTTACATTTTGATACTCTATGAACTCAATGCAATGTCTTTCAGAATAGTTACGGTTTGTGATTGTGAATTTACTTGATGTATCTTGGTTACATGTATGGGAATAATACAAAGTGTCAAAGTGATCTGACAGATCGCTTATAATGATACTTGACGACGATGGTGAATGATTTCGTATACATCTGGTCGATCAAGGTGGCTGATGTTTGAGGATATAGTGCAAAAGGAGGTGTGAAAGACAAAATTAATTACTGTGTTATAGATGACTTTTCAGTATTCCCACATGTCATTGATGCATTGTTCATTTCGGTACGAAACTAAACTTTTGTCTAAATATATAGTTGGGGTCGTTTATCTACCAAATACAGCGCCGCTTGCTTATATTGATGTATGTACTGACGAATTGTTGAATATATTGAATGTATAGAACAATGAAAACAAAAAATGTATGTCCATGGGGAATATGAATATTGATCTGCTTAGGTATAAGCCTCATTGAAAAACCAACGAATACTTAGAGAATATCTTCACGAATGCTATTGTTCCGATGATAACCAAAGCAGCTAGGGTCACTCAAACATCAGCCACCTTGATCGACCAGATGTATACGAAATCTTTCACCATCGTCGTCAAGTATCATTATAAGCGATCTGTCAGATCACTTTGACACTTTGTATTATTCCCATACATGTGACCAAGATACATCAAGTAAATTCACAATCACAAACCGTAACTATTCTGAAAGAAATTGCATTGAGTTCATAGAGTATCAAACTGTAACTGATTGTGCAGATATCATTGATTGCTACTGTCCGAATTATTTATCAGCAAGTATAGAGAAGCGTTCAAACATGTCTACTAATGACATTCTCGTCAACTGTATACAAAACTAAAACACAAGCAATAGATGACTCCAGGATTGCTGATTTCTTCGAGAAAAAAAAAATAACCAAAAGTCAACGCCGAGAAATATAAACAAATACCAAGCGTACTACTGTATCTTTAATAAGTTAAAGCGTAGACAAAAAATAGCCTACTTTACTGAATTAATAGAAATGCTTAAAAGTAACATTGAAAATACATGGGCAGTGCTAAACATAGCGTTTGGTCATTCACGCAAAAGTCATAATCTACCACAGTATATTGCTACCAACGATAAACAAATATCTGATAGCCGAAGAATTTAACAATTATTTTGCACCCATACCTAACTTAATAGAATCTACCTACTTAACAACAACAATTCAAGACAGTATTTTATTCCATAATGTAATATCGAAAAACTGTATAACCTCAAACTAAAAACAAGCAGTGGTAATGATGCCACCACCACATAACAATGAAACATCTATCCAACTGACTCTTTCACCTTTATAACACATATTCAAGCAGTCACTTATGACTGGCACTATTCTTGACCAATCAAAGTTCTCAGAAGTAATATCTATCCACGAGAGTGAAGATCCTCGTTTTCTTAAAAATTATTGTCCTACTAGTTTACTTCCAAGTTTTGCAACATTTCTTGAAAAATATATGTTTAACAGGGTAATTCTTCTCACAAACGTTTTTATTCTATTAACATCAATACCAACAAAAAATAACAAATGCTATCTTTCAATAGTCTGTTATCTGACCAAGGCATTTGATTTAATTGACCACGAAATTGTTCTCTTTAAAATGTAGACATTGGCCATTAGAGGCAAATCTTACAGCTGATTTTATAGTAACCTACACAGCAGTACACAATACTGTGAAATCCAAAAACATAGATTAACACAAACGATTATTACCATGGTTTCCCACAGGGTTCGATACTCGAACCTTTATTAATTTTGATTTATATGAATGACGTAAGCAATGCATCTGAAGCGACAACATTTTCAGTTGCTGACGATACTACTTTGAATATGTCTCCCCCTGACTTACGCAGCCTTTTTAACAAAGCAAATGCAACTTTAAATGACTTTGATTGCAAATAAACTGAAAACCGTAAGCTTTTGCCTCAATCGTTTACCAATGTCGTTCGATATCAGTTTAATTTGAATACGACGCCACAAGACGATAAATGAAAATTGCATGATTACGCCATAACAAAAACGTCTTAATAGCGTTTCCATTTCCCAAAATGTGAAATAAATGGTCCAATCAAATAATCAGTGCAAACAGTTTGTCGCAAGCTAAGGAAACTTTAAGCGCTCAGTTGATTAACTCATAATACGCGTTCCCTCTTCTTATATGTAAATTTCAACAAAATATTTAAATGATATGTTTACACTTTAATTGTAATCATGTGTATAATTATCACACGGGACTTACAAAAGTTTTTTAGATTTGTATGTCATATGCATTTTCTATAAGCATCCTGTGTGTTTAACAATGCTATATTAAGGTCCGCTGTGCAGCATTGATTTTGTTATTCTTATTGAACATGCATTTTGAATACACGGCGGTATTGAAGCTTGAATTAGTGATGTATATATATTATATAATCCCAAATTGTATTGTAGACTCGAAACATTGTTATTATCTGTAAGCATTCTGGTTAAATCATATATTTGTGACTGTCCTAACTTAACTGTTTTATTTTAGTCCCTGTTAATGTAATGGTTACAGTAATGATACCGTTTGGGACAATGGGGGGAGAGGCAAAATTGCTCCCATCTTTTGGCACATTTTTTTCCAGTGTACTATGCTTGATAGAATATATTGCTTTGTAAAGAAAAAAATAAACCTCTTCTTCTATAATTGGACACTACATTATGTAACGCGCCTCGTAAACTGTGAAAGGTGTCATATAGCAGAGTTCATGTACTGTGGAGTAGCACATCTAATTCATTTATTGACCTAGCTGTATAAAGCTGGTAGCATTATATTGTTCAACGATAAAAGTCAAAAGCTTTCGCCGTCTAAGAGATGCACATATCATACCCAGTGCAGCTGCTTATACGGACACAACCCTGAGCTATACTTGCAGGCGCGCTCTATGGCATTATACAAAATACACGCAAATTGAAGATTCATTGTCAATACAAGATTTATTACGATAAGAAACAACATTAGAGAAGCAGGGCAGTATTTGAAATGTGATAAATTCGATACTACAAGCTATATTTTATACCACATAGACGAGCAGAGGTGGCGTAAGTTATTGTGACAGCCGCCACATTTTATCAACCCTATGAAAGAGCAATGGTGTTGAAAAGATCGATTAGGCAGTCCTCGTGATTGGTCTGGATACATTGCACGTTGTTCCTGCTTGAGTCGTTTATCAATATTGCCCAGGATACCCATAGACACCACATAGAAGGCCAAGGTTTTTTCGAAACACTGCCTTAATTCTTTCTTAGACCGTAGCAATGATTTAAATACGATGGATTAATCAGTCATAAAATTTGGTCTTTAGCTGCTTCACATTGTTCTTGCATGAGTAGATTCTCACAATTGCCCCATGATACCCACATACACCACATAAAGTGTCAAAGCTGCTAGAAATTTATTAATTTAGGCGGAGACTCAATCTGCCACCAGAATATCAACGTACGCATCGCTGTCACTAATCATAAACCACTTATGTGCACAGAACATATCCAATGATGAACCGTTGTAATCAATTTTGCAACTAAAATCTGCTCTATTAAACTGCGTCATGAATTCAGTGCTCGACGGAACAGGTGCGCCGACGGTTGCCAGCAGTTTCAGTTATTTCGGGATTTACATGTATATTTGCATTAGTAAACAATTACGTTTACATATCGTGTCAATGATTTACTCATTATTTACACATACGACGGTAATTATAGTGCGAACAACAACATACATCAAATTGCAACAGGGGTTCATAGGATTGATAAGTTCTGATATGTACACAAGATACACATGCTCTCGGTTTTATTTATATGTACCAAGCATTGGTTCATTGATTCTGCCTAAGTCTGCGTCAGCATGTATTACTAATGATTGTGGTTGTTGAATAGCAAGGTTAACAGTTAAAAAAGTGATAATATTACATAGTCAATAAGGCCGTTGGAAATTACTAACGAAGTTACAGGGACGCATGACATGGCACCATAAACAAACTATCATAGTACAGGAAATATTTCCCCTTCAATAGATCCACTCAACTTATCCACACAAAAAAAATGTTTTATGACTCAGTTAAAACCTCAAACCATAGCTGTGACCTCCATAGTGTTGCCTGTGTCATTCGGATTGTTACGTCGATGAGGTTTGTTTTCCTGCCGACAACATATCACTGCTCGGAATCCTTTTCGGAATTCGCGGCTTCCTAGATGATATATAATTGGATTCATGGCGGAGTTGCTGTAGGCCATACATACCCAGAGAATCTGGAAGAACACATAGGCGGGCGTGGACGGCAGCTTGTGGAATGTTCTCACCACATACTCGACGTGAAGAGGCAGCCAGCATACAGCAAACGTAACAATAACAGCCAGGATAACCCGGTAAGCATGCATGGTTCGCTCACGTGAAGCGGATGATTTGTCTAACATCGCGGCCTTGTTTTTGCTCAGAAACGCAATAATAAGTATATAAAGCAAACCAATAATGACTAAAGGTACAGCATATGCAGTCACAAAAAACGATAATCTCAACGGCATAATGTATTCATCGATCATGCCGCAATACGCCCAGACTCCAATGTATTTAAGACGGGGCACAATTAGATATTGAATGTTACAGGTCAGCATGACAATCCACAGGGTTACAATGAATATAATAACGTTTATCTTGGTTCTGTACTTAACCGTTTGTGCCGACCAAACTACAGTTAGATAACGCAATACGGATACACCCACAAGGGTATACACGGTGACATAACACAAAACGTACATGGCAAACTGCGTTATTTTGCACATGGCATCCCCTAGCTCGTAAGTGGGGGCCACGTAGTTGTAGGCAGTTGGGGGTACAAGGATCAACAAAAAACCCATGTCAGACACTGCCAGATTGAGGAGTAGGAGGTTATTGGCAGTTCGCATGGCGTCTTTATAGCAAATGACGATGATCACTAGGATATTACCTATAATGCCCACAAAGAAGATGAGGGCAAGAAACGAAGGAGCTATATATTTAACGGCAATGTTAGCGAAGATGAGGTATGAGCTAGATGTGTCGTTATTGGGCCCTGTAGTGTTCTGAACATCTGTTATTGCCATGATTATCTCAACGGGAGCACTCTCAATAACTTAAATGCAGTTCCTCTCAGCACCGTTAAACTTTCCGTACAGGGGTGTTGCTATGTCTTCGGACTACGCGTAACTTGGCGCTTGATTTTACAACAAGTCGCTAACTTTATAATGCGAGCTTGGATCATACCAGTCTTCCCTGGTTGCTTTCCTTATTTTGTCCGTGCTATCCGACGTGGAATATTACCTTGTCTACAGGGTAGTTGCTGTCCTGATTTTTATTTGATGTGAAGTTGGTCCTATTTGCTGTCCACTGTTTCAGGTCCTTCCGTCAGAAGAAATTTGTCACTTATGTTGCCTTTGCGCCGAAGGAATGTTAATGCACTTGTTTATCAGGTTCAATTGTTCCTTGTGCCACTGAAACACTTAGAATATGGTCTTTTATGTCGAAAAGTTCATTTTTTTGCGCGACCCAACAATATGGAATTTGCTCGTGCCAGACGCAGGGGGGTTAACTACGTTAGTAAGTATGATCCTGTAAGGCAAGCCCCCGTTAGTCATTAGGCAGTTAGGAGGTAAATTTGGTCCAATCAGGACGGGAAAGTAAGATATGTTTAACGAGCGCCTGCTAATTTTGAGGCTGTTTTGAGTAAGAATTACTCTGCTCAAAGGCTTGTTATTCGTAGGTATGACAGTTCAGAGCTGTTTTCAAAGCAGCTTGCTTCTTCCTTGCATACCGAGGTGATGACAATGTTCTTGCCAGCCTGTTGCCCAGAATGTTCTTTGTTCCTGCAATTGGAATACAAACATTTGCGTTGGTTACACAACCTTCAGTTGATACGTTCGACAGGAGCAGATATGGATAAAGTGTATTGGCTTAAAGTATAATGATTGTGACATTATTAAGGCTGCATGGAAGCTGCTGGTGTGTTAAAATTAGATGTTGGTATGAGTTCATGATTCAACTGGCGTTTAAGACTAACAAGCGATACGTTGTTTATTGTATGTATATATTTATGATTGCTTGAAATAACTAAAATGCATGGATTACCCTTTTTTAGCATTATAATATCCTCGTTGAAATTGTGACCGCTACATGCAAAGTTGTTTTTGTTCCGAGGCATTTGTGACAATGCGATGATAACCAGCGCAGGCAGAAGTTAAACAACCCATCTAGCAATGTAAACTTCAAAGTCGACTCGGGCAATGTTTTCGATAGATTGTTTTGTAGATATTTACAATAAATCCGGAAATGTTTTCCAGAGTGGCTTTGTCTCTATTAGCAATGCCTATCACCGGGGCAATATGTATTGAGAAAGCCCGAAACCAAGTGAAGTGAAATGAAAGGGAAACATATCCCACCTTAGCGCAAACGAACGAAGTAATGGAAACCATCTTGCAAATCTATGCAAGGCACTCTGCAAAAGAGAGACACACAATTAAGCGGTCATACAGAAGGCAAAAAGAGGTGAAATGTCATCTTATATCGAAACACAATGGTGCATCTGCGAAGATATCGATATATGATATAGGCACAACAACCACGTGCGTCATTTAAAAAAAAAGTCAAAAATAACGTAAGAAATGATATTCAGAGGGAATAATAAAATACATCGCACTAACGAAAACAGACAAAAATGTCTGCTACCCTTTGTAGGATTATCGATATGAGAGCGAGTTGACAATAATTTGAAGACGTATACAATGTGACAAAGCATTCTTAGGTGGGATTCAGTCAAGAAACGATAAAATCGTTAGTGTTTATCATATCTCGCTATTAAAAAACATTGCAATCCTGCAGTTTAATTTCAAGTAAAGGGAAATGAGGTGAAAGAATGTAGTATATGCAAGCATGCACAGGTGAATGGCTAAGGTAATTCCATGATGAACAGCCAATAATATAAACAGATGCACATTATTTATATACACATTTGTATGGATGTACAACAATATATATATATATATAATTATATATATATGTATATATATATATGTATACATGTATATATATATATATATATGTGTGTTTATATATGTATATATATATATATATATATATATATATATATATATATATATATATATATATATATATATATATATATATATTATTTATTTATCCTCAAATATAAGCATGACCGCGACCTTAAGTAGATCTGGTGACAGCCATATATAAACTCTCAATATCTTGGCTGGAAGGGAATGATCGAAATAATAATTTTACATCAGATGAGCGTATATATATATATATATATATATATATATATATATATATATATATATATATATATATATATATATATATATATATATATATATATATATATATATATATATATATATATATAAATGTATATATTCTTGCTTTTATATGTGAATGTACGTTAGATGAGCGTTTGCATGGCTCATTGTCATGGCATATTGTACTTATTATCCAAAGTGAGCCTACCTTTAGTCTTATGCGAATATATCACAAACTAGACCAAGAATGTCCGCAGGTGTTACTATAGCATTAATAGTAATGCAATCATGTCGTAAATGTTATTGGTTGATTTTTTTGGCCGGTACTAAGGAAATTGTGCTGACGTATAGTAATAGCTTATTTCACGACGAACGTTAAAGGACCACTGGGAACGACTTTTTCTTAAGCAAATAAGCCCGATCAATGCCCTACTGAAAAACGGCGGCTAAAGAAGCGAATGTGTTATTACCTCACGTTTTTCTATATGATGAACATATATATGCATATGCTTTCATGCATGAATTTACGAGGATGGTGGAGTGTTTGCATATTTAATTGACAAGGCATATTGTATTTATTATCCACAGTGAAACTACCTGTATTCTTATGCGGATATACCCCAAACTAGACCAAAAAGGTCCGCAAGTGTTACGGTAATAGATCAACGGGGGCAACGGTGGCTAAAGAAGTGAATGCGTTTAAACGTCACGTCTCTCACAACAAATATTAGGCGATCACACGCAATATCCGATTCATGTTATTGGATAAATAATGCCGTACAAATATATTTTACACTTACCCGAGGGAGAATCGTAATTTTCTAGCTTGTCATCAATTCTTGTAATCGTCGCTGTGTATGCAGAGTAATACATCCAGGTTCCACAGACATAACGCCACTAGGTGTACATAATCTGGTCCTGCATAATGCAGCACAATGTCGGACACGGCACTGACACTGCGGATCTGCGCTGCAGCAGTTTCCTCGTCGAGCCTTTAACGAGCCTTGTTCTGGCGGGGCTGCTGAAGCGCCACCACCTTTATAAGCCAGGCGACGCCGTGTACCAGCCACCTGGCGCCTCTAGCGCCCACCAGATCAACACTTCGCTCAACGGACACCCACTGCACCACTGCAGCTTACTTAGTGCGTGGTAGGACAGTAAAATATCTCCAAGGCATTTGGCGCATACATGGAAGTAGGCTTACTGTATGTTCCACGTATTGTGCTTTAAGTTCTCTGTAGACAGTGTGTTTTGGCCCGCTGTCATTTTGCAATTCTTGCCGGTGATTGGCTGTTGCAATACTGAATGTGACATCAACAATGACAATAACTACCATGTTATGAGAACAGCACATGCAGCAGCATTCGGATATAGATGCCCCCCCTAGGTAGCATACATGTCGTCGATGCACACTGAATATGGCATTAGTAAATCATATGACATGATATTACAATCGATTGAAAGCAGAGAAAGGGCACATACCCAATCGATGTAGAAACAGCCTACGCCTATAACCCCGCTACAATTCCCTTTAACTTATACCTGCATGTTAAAGGTTCTTCGTGACCACACGTCTGATTATATAGGAAGATTATTTCGTTCGCTGTCTCGAAGGGATCGATTTTCGTTTGAACACATGATAAACCAAAATTGTATTGGTAAACAATTAAATGTATTTTAACCATACAATGATTAAATCAGCGGAGATGAATCGATTCAATATAATGATCAACCGTTCACTTAGAATTTCATCGACTCAGCCATGGAAATGGGAAACTCTTCCGATCAGTATCATTATTTAGCCATAACGGGAATGGTTATTTATTATTATTTCATCGCGTCAACGGAGAAACGGAAATGCTGTATGGCATTTGGCATGCAAGTCAGTAGAAATAATTTGAGAAGCTTTACAAGCCTCTACCTTACCAGACATGCCGTCAATGGTAAATCATAGTAGCCTATCAAAGCCTGAATGTTGATATGAAATGTTTGTGATCAATAAAGATTGAGGTTCACATTATTGCTGTGACTCGTCTTTATTTATCACATATCATGATTGTGTTTTTCGACATAATCTATGCAAACAAATTACACATAACGATTACAAAGCATGCGACTGTCGGTGTGTGATTACATTAAACAAACAGTTCGTTTGATTGACAGTACCTGCAAATCTAAATGGACGAATTGTTTGTCACAATTTGATTCAATCGCACTTATGGCTTGAATATATGCGTATATACAAGGATGCTTTGTCACTGAATACCGTATGTATGCCTATCCACGTGCATGTGCGTATGCTTACCTTTTGTGCATATATCCAATCGCAAGATGCACAACGATATTTTCATATTAATCAACCAATAAGTACGAGCAATGTCATATGTCTTGATTATCGTCTCAGATCTTCAACCCCAAAGGGTGGAGAAGAAACATTTTCCAGGGTTGGTATATGAAAGGCAATAAGGTAAAAATGTAATGCAATTTCAACTACCAAATGAAATGATAACATGAGTAATTTGGGCATTGTCATTGTGCGAGACAAGGAATGGAAAGTGTCGAGATGTCGATGATTTGTACCTTCGTTCTACTATTGTCTACAATAACATCGCGTTGTCCAGTGTGGAACAGTACTGTTTTGTATGGTTTTAACATCTATATCTAACTCTAATGCTTTGTGTGGTTTCAGGGTTCCCAGGTGATATGTACTCGAGTAAAAGTTGAGCAGCCAGCGGCTGGGACCAGCATCATGAATTCAACAATAATACGTCAACGAGGTTCCTGTATCATGATACATTATGACACCACATCTCTTGGACACCGCACACTGTGTTCTATGACAGCATAATGAGCTCACAAAGTTTCTATATCGTAATACGTTATGACACTTTACATCTATGAACCAACATACTATTGAACCATAATACGAGTAGCAAGGTCCCTGTATCATTGTTTATAATGTCCTCAAACGCACAGAGAGCCGACTCTATGGCGCCATGATGAGTCCATGCTCACAATCGCAATCTTTAATCGACTGTTTTTACATTTATGTTTTGCGTACCTAATGGGACATAACGATGTTCCGGTTGCGGTGTTTTGCAGCGGCTTAAAGGTTCGCAGGAATATTGAACTTCGACAGGTGAAATACTACTAAATTTGTGAGCTGTCATACTTGTTTTCCAAGAAACGCATAGTCTTCATTTTCCAGGAATATTGATGGAACAATACAACATAGTTAGGCAGTTAGACAGTTAAACATCAAACATTCTCTAGCGAGACTATGCTTACAAAAAATATGATTATTGTTTTTCTTGACAATGGGTATGAGCAAAACTGTGGACATCCCCATTCAGTACAGCCGCAGCATTTTGTAATATTTTTGAATTGTTGGTACATTGTTGCTGGGAAATTGTTTTCCACTCGCTTCGCTGATGACCATGTCCACAATGCAATTCATCGTTAGCAATTGATGCTTAACACAATATGACTGTTAGTTTCTCAGAGAGCTGCCCTCCTTGGACGACATACGCCGCCTGCATTTGATGTTGCTAAAATGCTCATTGTTCAACCATTTGATATGTCTAGACTATTCTATGACACAATATAGTTCAGTAGTTTATTAGCTATTGGTTAGACAATTTCAATGGTGGTATGGTTTGGGTTGATACATCTGGGTACGTCCGTCAATCTAGTGTAGCCGCCTCTTGATATAAAATCATCTCTTGATATCATCACAAAAACTGTCATAATCTGTATGATATATCGGTGTTATTACACTTTCCAATCAGCACATTTAACAGAAGTTATGGACAAGGCCCGGGTTTTCACGGTATTAATGGTTGACTTTTAATTCCTCAGAAATTGTTTTTAACGCAACTGCATTTGGTATTTTATAAATCATGTCTGCTGATTTGCAAAGGCGATGCACAATCCATTCGCAGACTGTAGCTTCCACGAAGACCCACACATCGCAATATTTTCACCCACATATTTACCCTGCATTGTACCGACTTAAGGCTGTTGTTCCCCACATTTCGTATGCCAGTCAAGTTGTGGCAGGATCTCAATGGAAAAACAGCTGCATTTCCAAAGAGATAGGAAGGTGAGAAATGTGTTGTGCATTTAAGATGATCACTGCATGATCACTGCATCATCTCTAATCTTACCCATGTGATGGGGGGAGGGGTATCTTGTCGTCGATGCGTGTATATATATATATATATATATATATATATATATATATATATATATATATATATATATATATATATATATATATATATATATATATATATATATATATATATATATATATATATATATATATATATATATATATATATATCAGGTGTTAGATTTAATCGAGAAATCTACAAATTCAGTTCGTGCATTATCACTGATGTGTTCATGGTAGGACTGACGTGCATTTGTGATCATCACAACAGACATGCTATCACTGTTTGTAGATTTATCCAGTATCAAGTAGTACGGATCATTCAGTGATCAACAACAATACTAGGAACAACGAATTAGATAGAATATATGGCATTTTTGTTTATTATGATGATCTATCGAATCGGGGACAAAATTCCATCCAGTCTATGTATTTGCGAGTTTTAAAAGTCGACACATGTCTAATCAAATTTCATCAATAGTGTGCAAAATTGCCATTTTTTATGACCCCAATTAAGTGTGCACCAAGGAAATGAAATACAGCAGTGGATAATTCATTTAAACCATGCTGATTATTCTATTGCAACTAACAAGCGGTATTCCCAACCCTATGTTAGATGACATACATAAGCCTACTTCATCTGATACGTGTAAGCGACATTCGATGGTTTTGCACTTGCATTACATTTCGTCATAGAAATTGACAAACGTGATGCAGTTTACTCTTCAAGTGCCAACGACGAGCTGTCAAGAATTCACTGATAACCCTATGTTTCTCCCCTTTGTGAGTTTCTGACTAGTCATCCGAATTCATGCAACGCTCCACCAATATATTGACCGCGCATTTCCGAAATACCATCTTTCGTTATTCAACCCTTGAATTGTCTGTCAGGGAATAGTTTCGAGTTGCATTCAATATGGGGCTCACTGTCTGTTGATACCTTATCTCGGGTAAAAATACATCAGCTGAAATACATATGACGCCCAGGGGCTTTGTCCCTCTGTTACTCATTTCATATTGCACCTGCTACACGTGCAGATTACTCTGTTCATGTAAATCTAATATGGACCTGTTATATTTGCGCCGACAAAAAACTTCTGAATGGGCTCAGGAGGAGATAGATAATAAGCAAAAAATTTGGGTACTAAGCAGATGAAAAATTGCATTAGCGTCGTCTGCTTAGGCAAAATGAACAAACAGCTTACGGTACACATTGGCTACATATATATATATCAGGGACGATCGTGAGAGGTCTATTATATATATATATATATATATATATATAATATATATATATATATATATATATATATATATATATATATATATATATATTCAAGATTTGTTTATTCAGACCTTCTAGCTCTACATACCAAATTCACCTCGGTAGCAGGAATGTCTTAGTAGCAGGATTGTTCGATTTTTTACCAAACAAGTGCTGAGTATACCGCGCGCATTTGAACTAGGTCAACATTTATTTTGGATAGGACACAGATACGATTTGCTTAATGCAAGGTGATCGATTTATCGCAGTAAAAATACTAAATATTTGAGCACTTTTCTCTGTTGTATATTGGTTGCATAAAATATTGTGCAAGCCAAAGCAAAATTGACATTATCACGACAAACCTATTCTGTTTGGAATCAACCACCTGCAGCATCTGAATTCGATGAGTAACTTTTGCGTCACTTGCCACCTCCCCCCCTCCCATCCCCGCCCTCCATTAAACTAATGGAGGGTTGGTTGGTGTGTTGCGACACTGTAAATTTGGCCCTCATCAAAATTTTGCAAATTTGAGAAATGTCTACCACAACTCGTCTTGTAAAGTTTATTTCGGACAAGATACGTATTATTGGAGCCAAGTATCCACCAGGAAGTTTAATTTCTTAACATTTTCCCTCAAAGTTGTCATCCGACTGAAATAAGGATATGAAGATGCGCAGACGTGTGCTTATGAATGACACTGCTTTATTGAGCCAATGATTTATCATATCTGAACGAAAAAAGGCAAGGCACGCCTGAGTGATAACTTAAAGACGTCTCTAAGATATATGTAACGACATATCGAAAACCAATGTTATCATTGATGTAATGACAATAACATAAAGCAGTGACAATGACATAAAGCAGTGTTAAATATCATAATGGTGCGCGGCCAAGGCGAAAATACCAAATGCAGTTGGATTAAATATTTACGTTACACCGATGTCCCTATAAGAGTGCAGTTAACTGGCTTAAATCAAAGGATCAGGTATACTACTTTATGAGGTAACAACGCGATTAAGAAAGCTACCCCTTGGCACTCAACGTTTTACACTTACTGTTATAATGATGCACTTAGATGAACACTTGAGTCACGAGAATCTATTGATTATTCCGTGGACACATGAAATGCACTACCATAGTGCTTGTGGTTCCAATTATACACCTTTTACAGACATTAGTTGCGTAATAACGTTGTTGAGACACTAACAAATACAATCATGTAAAATGATGAACACTTTTTACAAATATACGATTATGCTCAATTGCCTTTAGTCAGTTTGGAGTATTTGGCTTGTGGCGAAATACTTGAGTGAAACGATCCTTAAATCACAATTTGTGATGAGTACATGACAAAATGTTGTATAAAATATCATGTATAAGGTGTTTTACTTTTATTTGATCCTGCAAATCTCGCCATTTTGAGTCCCGATTTTTCAGTATGGAGATCTTGTGATATTTAGGCATCATGGTTGCTTGATTAAGTTGTGAACTGGTGACACACATCGGGTAGTGCATACATGTACAGACCAAATGCATTTATATTGGCAATTTTAGTGTTATTAATGGCTACTGTAAAATTAGTAATTGAGTTTTGAAGCTCAAAATATCCTGAGTATGGAATATAAGGCAGGCAATATTTGCGTACGTTGACAAAAAAAATTCTAGCATTGAACGGGCATTGAAATATATCACATATGAAACAAGACGGCGCCATTTACTGCGTCAAATGATTATATTTATATGATTTTGAGCTCCTTAAAAGGCCGGTTAATTTGCGTAGCAAATGCATTTTTGATAAACTTGATAAACGCATTGCCACAGTTCATGCCGTTGTGGTGAATGTATTCACGACCAAACAAATACTCTCTTTCTCTCTCTCTCTCTTTCTCTCTCTCTCTCTCTCTCTCTCTCTCTCTCTCTCTCTCTCTCTCTCTCTCTCTCTCTCTCTCTATCTCTCTCTATATCTCTCTCTCTCTCTCTCTCTCTCTATATCTCTCTCTCTCTCTATCTCTCTCTCTCTCATCTCTCTCTTCTCCTATATATATATATATCATATATATAAGATGTATATATATATATATATATGTATATATATATAATACGATAAATATATATCTATAGATAAATATATATATACATATATATATCTCTATATAAATAGGTCCCATATATAAATATGTATAGATATAATAGGAGATAGAGATATATATATATATATATATATAGATATAGATATATATATATATAAATATAGAGAGAGATATATATAGATATATATATATATATATATATATAAGATATATATATATATATATATATATATATATATAAATATATAGGATATATATATATATATATATATATATATATATATATATATATATATCTATAAGAACGCGATATATATGTCGACAATATCATCTATAATTTATAGTAGACTATATAACATATACAATATATACAGATATATATATATAAAGTATATATATATATATTTGATTCCAAATGTTAATATATACCATACATATATATATGATATTCTGGTAAATACATACATAATTTTTAACATCCGATTTCTTTATAAATTCGAACCAACTGATATAGTTTTACCCAATGCTGACGAGGACGTAAAGTATATACCAGGAATAAAGAGTGCCTTAAACGTTATTAGATAGAGATTTGAAATATATAGCCGAATTAATGATTATAATACATATATGTATAGAAACAAATGTGCGTAAACAAAGCTCTTTTTATTCAAAAGGTTGGAGTCTACCTCTCTCTTGATTTCGTCAGCTAATATTGCATCTCGGATCAATAGACCCGTCTATGAGAATCTCTATATACTTCTCTCTAAGGCGAGAGATATATAGATATATATATATATATATATATATATATATATATATATATATATAATATATATATATATATATATATATATATATATATATATATATATATATACCTATGTATATATATAAAATATATATATATATATTATATATATATATATATATATATATATATATATATATATATATATATATATATATATATATATATATTTTATATATATTATATATATAGATAGATATCCAATAGATATATGGTATATTGGTTTTTATATCCACAATCGAGTTCGACGCAAAAGACGTTGGGGATTTAATTTTACCTGAAGCCAATGCTGGTTCATCTGACGTCTAAAAACCGTTCTTGTACAGGCATGTGATACAGAAAGAGTTTGAGCATATATATCAATTCATTCTCAGTGCTATGTTTTACCGGTATATATATATGGCCTGGTCATCTATAAGTCTATTTTCTAAGTCTCCATACATTATTAGATCCATGTTTACTACGGGACGGTACTGGGCAAAATTATATTACATTAAGCACCATGGTGGCATTAGATATATCCGGATTGTAAGTGTAATCGATAGCTCTTTATGAGACACAGGGTATAAAAAGGGCAAAATATATTTCTGAGTCAAAATCTATATAAATCATTATGGATGGCAAGCTGACCGAAGATATATTGCACTATGACCAAGTTGTAATCGATAGCTTTATGAGACACAGGGGGTCGCGCAAGCAACACAAAAAACACGCTATATTCTGAGACAAACATCTCACTAAATTCTTTATTATGGGATGCCGCTTCGAATTCGCTTGGGAGAGAGTATCTTACATACATAAGCACTCAATGAACAAGTGTAATCGATAGCTTTATGAGACACAGGGTCGCCGCAAGCAACACAAAAACACGCTATATTCTGGGACAAACATCTCACTAAATTCATTATTATGGGAGGCCGCTTCGAATTCGCTTGGGAGAGAGTATCTTACATACATAAGCACTCAATGAATAACTTCATATTTGAGTACTCATAAGTACGTTATTGATACATTAAACGAAGCTCATATCGCTTATATACGTTTTAAAGTATTGTCACTTTTTTGGTTTCTCAGACATTAATAGTATATATAGCTTATCAGTCACTGTCATTGTATGTTTAACCAATATAGATCCTGATTCCAGGTTACACAACTCGGAAGCACAAACACATTAGGTTAGTGATGTATAGTCTGTACGTTATTCGATGATTCGATGAACAACATAATAAAAATATGTACATATTTATCTCACACATCCCTTAGCCCTAGTACATCGCAGCAACAGAAGATAGGTATAAAAAGTAAGCTTGTAACTGTGTGCACAAATTGACGTATAATCAGTGTAGCAGTTAACTGCCGGCAACGAATGATGGTGAAAGTGCATAGAACTGTCAACCAATTTTTGATCATGATAATCACGAGGACATAAAAAAATTTCGTTCGCCTAATTCCTATCAGTCTCGTCATGATAATCTTGACAATCTTTATTGAGTGGCAACGGTGCTAGAAACATAATTATATATTATATTATTTCTATCAGATTTTCTTTTTAAGTATTCGATCTCTTGTCTTATCCTTTGTCTCTTAACTAATTTACGAATGCACACGTTTGAAGGTAAGCGCGGGTAGCTACCGAAAGTATTCAGTTATACGATTTGTACCTGGGATATATATACCTACGGATACTATAATGCCTAGTATATAATCCTCCACCAACTGTCTTCATGGCAGGGTGATAAGCTTACATGCGTTTCCACGTTGAGCATTCATCGATATGTAACAAAATAAACCTAGGTATGCAGGGGTTGAATCACTAAGCAGCTGCATTTACAATGCTACGATCATTGTTTCCAGCTAAACCTGACTTACTGTTATGAGATATTTTGATTTTCTTACAGTTTGTTTTGAAATAACAATGCCATGGTTGGGATGAATAGAAATAGCCATAAACTTGCTTTGCTAAGTACTAACCAACCACAACGGTTTAATCCGGGTCCCGCTACTTAAGCTTTTTTTCCAAATCAATGGGTTAACAGTGCATCAAGCTAGATAATCGTTGCAAAGGTAACTAATTAAATTTGGCTTTAACACGCGACCCCTGCACGCGTCAATTTGTTTTGTTATTTAATGTTAAATTGACGATGAAAGGTTGAATTATTGATAACATGGCCTTAATCTTGTTTTTATGCAGTGACCAGATGAAAAAAATGATATTAAATATTTACTGATATGATTAACTACACTAAGACACTAGAGGCACAGCCGAAATATCTCTATGAAATTCGAGTTTATATGGAGCTGACCCCTAGATTGCTGGGATATACGTTGATGACACATCCCGGAATATAAATCCGTCCCAAAGTTGCTGCTGGCATAATTGAATAACCGAGCGTTCATATTTCTCACGAAATCTTATACCATATATGTATCTTCATTGCACTCGTTCTTTTGCGTAAATATATCAAGTATGATTGGGATGAATAGAAATAGCCATAAACTTGCTTTGCTAAGTACTAACCAACCACAACGGTTTAATCCGGGTCGCGCTACTTAAGCTTTTTTTCCAAATCAATGGGTTAACAGTACATCAAGCTAGATAATCGTTGCAAAGGTAACTAATTAAATTTGGCTTTAACACGCGACCCCTGCACGCGTCAATTTGTTTTGTTATTTAATGTTAAATTGACGATGAAAGGTTGAATTATTGATAACATGGCCTTAATCTTGTTTTTATGCAGTGACCAGATGAAAAAAATGATATTAAATATTTACTGATATGATTAACTACACTAAGACACTAGAGGCACAGCCGAAATATCTCTATGAAATTCGAGTTTATATGGAGCTGACCCCTAGATTGCTGGGATATACGTTGATGACACATCCCGGAATATAAATCCGTCCCAAAGTTGCTGCTGGCATAATTGAATAACCGAGCGTTCATATTTCTCACGAAATCTTATACCATATATGTATCTTCATTGCACTCGTTCTTTTGCGTAAATATATCAAGTATGATTGGGATGAATAGAAATAGCCATAAACTTGCTTTGCTAAGTACTAACCAACCACAACGGTTTAATCCTGGTCCCGCTACTTAATCTTTTTTTCCAAATCAATGGGTTAACAGTGCATCAAGCTAGATAATCGTTGCAAAGGTAACTAATTAAATTTGGCTTTAACACGCGACCCCTGCACGCGTCAATTTGTTTTGTTATTTAATGTTAAATTGACGATGAAAGGTTGAATTATTGATAACATGGCCTTAATCTTGTTTTTATGCAGTGACCAGATGAAAAAAATGATATTAAATATTTACTGATATGATTAACTACACTAAGACACTAGAGGCACAGCCGAAATATCTCTATGAAATTTGAGTTTATATGGAGCTGACCCCTAGATTGCTGGGATATACGTTGATGACACATCCCGGAATATAAATCCGTCCCAAAGTTGCTGCTGGCATAATTGAATAACCGAGCGTTCATATTTCTCACGAAATCTTTTTACCATATATGTATCTTCATTGCACTCGTTCTTTTGCGTAAATATATCAAGTACGATTTTAGTTGATCTCTAGACAAATGATCCATGTTTTATTTTGCTTGGATATGGAGCTTAGGTTTTATACCAAATTATAGTTTCGTTGCATATTCATGATAAAGAGAAAACCTCACTAAGTCCAATGATTTCGTTTCGAAAGACAAGTGCACATGTTTCACTTCAAAAAACCTTGACACAACTCCGATTCCGTATAATAGACACAGCTTGTCACGCCTCAGAGTTGTTGACACTGGGCAGCTTTCGGTTGTAGGACCCATAGCTTGCGCTATGATTCGTACATGTTTATTCGTTCACGAATGTACAAAAAATCTTTTTAATTTCCAAACGTTCGCAGATTAGTGCACAATCGCATGAAACGGGTGATCATATTAATAGTTAATAATATACAATGTCGACAGTTTGAGGTAGATGCGTGGATCTAATGTTGATACAAAGATATTTGATATGGTAACAATTAGCTAAGTGAGAATCGACAGTACTAAATTGCAGACTATGTATGAGTTGAGAGCAAAAAAGCTTTTAAAATAAAATTTGACACTGACACTCAGGCTGATAGAACAATAAGAATGCTGCCAATCACGCAATGATTTGCCCACGCCTATCCTAACATGAACAGTGTGTCAAAATTTGGAATGCAATTCAAACATATGAGAAAAAGGAAAATTCTGAATAATTTTTCAGAAATGGCAGGTCATGTGCAAATATCTTCGTAGATAAAAGTACAAAGACAAATGGGCACACAAGTTTGTCGAACAGTGTTTGCAATTACTTCGCATCTATTGTTCATTATAATTTCAATCATTGCTGGAACTGCATAGAGTCAAGTGTGCGCAAAAAAAGTCGGAAACTTTGGAGAAATCTTGGACTTTTAAGATGTTTGCACGTGTATATTCGTCGCAGCAACATTTTGCATATATTGAATCAGCTTTTATTCCAAGATGATATGTCACTACCTGATTATTTTAGTGTTTTTATCGAGAAAAACACCCAGCATGCACCACAGTGACCTAATGCGGTGTTCGACTAGATATGTCAAAACTCAGCAAATATAATATCCTCTGAAGCACATCCCTTTTCATTTTGCGTCTATGTCTGCGACATATCAGAAATGATTGAATAATAATGAACAATTCCATGCCGGTGGACACAACCATAAAGATGAGGGTTGCTGAGCGTGTTCTGTAATAATGAAGCGTACAATAGTCCAATTGGCATATTTATCGGCTTTCGCATTATGTTGCCCTGCACACATAATGCTTATACAGAGTCTCCTCGGGTTTTTCATTCACAGGAAAAATTAAATAAGATATGCACGGCTTGTATAAATTGCATGCATTGCCAATTCTTAAAGTAAAATGGCGGCGGATATTCTTATTTTAATTTAGTATTTGATGCCACTGTGTTTAGGTGATCTGTATCCTTTGCAGTTGCGTTAACAACCTCAAAGAAGCATCATTATTTTAAGCTGCCAGCGTCATATTATCATATCACCTTAGATGATGGTTTACCAGTTCGAGCGATTCCACTCTGATTGGTTTATTGTGCGCAATTGGCTACTCGAGGCGTCAGTCAGCGACCATCCCGATTAAGGAATACATAAAACATCGCAAGCTCATAATCTTCTGTAAAATGACCTGCAATGTTAGAAAATATTATGTGCTTAATTTGAATATCTGAGCGTCAAGTCGCTGCAAGATATCTCCGAGAAACTGCATGGCGTTGTATAACTGGGCTTAATGATGTTATCTATAGATAGAGGCGGATTAGCCTTACTGATAAAGTCGAACCTTAACAGTTAGTTACAGCCAGATGTGTTATTTTCTGCCGTTATAAATGATCACACAATATTTGAAAGTAGCTTATATTCATGCGATGTATTCATATCACAACTGGTACGGTCGAAAATAATCTTGTCTGGAGCAATGGTAATTCATTAAATCCATTGTTTCTGCTTTGACATTTGTTGCATTGCATAAGTAAGCGTTGCTAGGGTTTATTAACCATACATGAATTCCAAAAAGTTGTCAAATATTTTGAATAATGTACTGACTAGTTAGTTATAAGACAAAACCCCCATTCCCTCTAGAAAATTTTTATTCGCTTTTCAGTTTTCATTCAAATGCAAAGCGATTGCTTTGACATATGACATATTCCTTTTTGCTAGACTGCGAAATGTAATTGCGGTTTAAATTTTGCTTATTGTCATTTGTCGGCCTCAATCGCGGCAGATGGACTTGACGTTCCATGCTGACGATATCAAATTATACAAATGTAAAAGTCAAACTATGTTTAATTGCGTTGATGATAGAAGTTATACAATGCAAACGGAAAAACGCCCTACGTGTTGGATAGCCATGTTTCACCGCATTAAGTCATTACAAACAGTCTATCCCTCACCGACTAAACGTTTAGATATTAAACGGAAATTGTTTAAAGCATTTCCATGATAAGCTGATTTAAACAACAAGTATAATAACGCTGTTGTCTCTACGTGGTCAATGCTAATTTAGTGTCCCCCAGTGTGTCAAGTTTATTTTCGTAATCGCGTATTTGGACAAGTTTGAACACCTGCAATCGCAAAATATATAAATTTAAAATAAATAAGAAACAGGAAGCTATTAAGCAGTAATAACCTTGCTGTGCTTTCAGCTAATATCATAGAGTAAATTCTAACATACAAACTGGATTTATGACGGTTAAATCCCCAAAGGCGCTCTCATTACATATGACAAATACACTAATATTCAGCCATTTTGGTGATGTCAAAGTGGTTAACGGCATTATTGTTTGATCATTGTCATGTTTCGCAACATCAGTGATGCAATGATTAAGCAATTCCGATACTTTTGGACGCAAAACACAGTGCCATAACAGGTACTGACAATCAAGCATACGCAAGAAGAGAAAATTATGTAATAGCTGATATAAACATGCCATGGATTAATTCATTTGGCTTGTGTATATTGCGGCTAAGTAAGTGTGTGGAAATTCGTTTCTGCCTGTGTATCGAACCATTATCGGCCGACTGTACTATGCAGCATTGTTATTCATCCGTGTGCAAATATTATATTTATTCCCAAAGTTGATCAAAGAATATAGTATATTCACATGAATTAAAACCGCTTTGTGTTGACTACGTCGTAACTACATGGGCATTGTTTGAGACGATAATCGCAATGGGTGTTAGCTACATAATACCCTGAAATAATGATTACGGCATGATAATATAATTGTGTGATATTGTAAAATATCTTATTAGCACAATGATACAAATTAGTTTCGGCTATATATGCATATACCGGGGTTTTTTATCACAAGAAATAAAGTGGTATAGATTCCCGAATCTTGCACTCGCCTTAAATACTCCCAGGTAGATAACGCATGAAACTGGCTGGAACATTGTCGAATAATATACAGTTCCACATAGTTAAGAATACATATGCTACATTCCTCTATTGATGAGGTACACAGCAGCTTTTCATGCATAACAATATATGTAGCTATTACGCTGTGATAAATACGGTCCTCGCATGACTTTTTTCAATTGAACATTTTCATCTAAAATCACATTCTGATACGCGTTCCCCAATTAAAAGATTTATCAGCACTCTAATAATTGAAGTGAATTTCCCCAGATATATCCGTTACTTATTGATATAGGAATTCCCGGAGCTTCACTGCAATCTGCCTTCCATAGTGGCAATCAGCAGTATCTGCTTTATCAGCAGTAGTGCACTGCTAACAAAAACTACAAAAGCTCGAGCGAAGCTTTGTCCTTGTGAACCCTTACAGATGAGAACTTACCCTCAGAAAGATTGTCGCTGACTATAAGTGGCTTGACAAGCACCCTGAAGTTCGGCAGCAAGCTCAGTAATCCCTGTGGATCCTTTGACCACTTTCGCCAAGCCCTCAAATAATATATATTTAGAACCTATTTAGATATCGGTTGCTTCATTACATAAACAATGGAGCGAAAGAGACGTTAAATGAACATTTTGCAACTGCCTCATAACAGGGTCAACAGGTGTCTTTGTCAGGCCTTGCGCCTTTGAGCAATGTTAGGACAATCGGTGGCGCAATTGAGGAAATGGTAATGAGCATCCAGAACCCTGTCGCGGATGCGGGGTAGGTACAAGTGGGAAGACAACACTGCGTTCAAAATGTCATACTTAACTGATTCGTATTCAGCTCGAATACGCCCAGAAACGTTCCAGGCTTTACGACCCAGCTGTTGTCATCTAGACCTCGCCAGGAGCCAATTGCAATAAAACAACTGAACGTGAACCTGTTTGTGCTAAGAACAGCAGACTTTATAGAACGGCAGCTCACCACAAAAGATTGCCAGAGATCTGAACTAGCTAGGAGATGTGACTCTAGCAGACCAAGCCTTTGGAATCAATCCTGCAGCAAGCATTGCAGCGAGTGAGTGGAACAGCTGCAAGTTAACGTCGGCTTGCCACCTTGCTGATGTCCAGAAAGCCTGCGTCGAGCATGGGAACGGCGGCCCGTGTAACACAATAGCCTACTAGAAGCAACAGTTCGGAATCGTTAAGCGAAAACATTCGTGTTTCTGGATTGACAACGATAGCTTTATGCATACCGTGCTATTCTGATGAGGACCAATTATCACGCTCACGAATGTCTATTAACCCAATTATTGGTTTCAGTGCTACAGTAGAGGAACCACATCTACTTATTCGATGTGTTTAATCTTCGACTTCCATGGTTGCTGTAATTATAGTCATGATTTTGATAATAATATCATTATCGGGTACATTATCTTTATTGCGTATATAACACTTCTCCCCCTCCCTAATCGTTCTCGCAAGTGTCTCATCTTCTATACTGTTGTTTTTAACGACGAATTTGCCACATTGACAGGCATTTGCTCTCCCTTTGAAGTACGCTAAACATCAAAATAAAACAAACGTCAGCATCCTTGGCTAAATATCACTTATGCCTTCATTCGTAATGCGCACAGCGGTATGTCTTATAAATATTGAGGGATATATAGTATGGGGTTATTGTTTGGAAACATGTTCCTTTGATCTAGATAAAAAGACAACAATATTAATGTTTGTCGTTTTTAAGTCGTCATTTAGAACTTGAAAGAAAATAACATGAGCGCGATATATTAACTCCAACAGAAGACTCACTTGGAAGGTTGATGATATTCACAGCTATGTTTCTGCTACTTAATGTGGCAGAATGTTATCTATATTATTTATGAATTTACATATAAAACGCTGATAAGGATATATTTACCGACATGAAGCGATATGCATATCCTGCATAATCCCGCAGAGCGAGCTTTGCAATGGAATCCTGTACCAATAATATCAAATAATTACAGCTCTCCCAGTGCAATTAAAGCACAAAAGCTAAATAATTCTCATTTCAATCTTGTTATCATTTAAGAACAATAGCTTAAGTTATTCGTCCGCGGCAAACTATTATTACATAAATTGCCCAGCAGGCGAATAATGCATGGATTTTGACCTGACTTGTATACAAGCAGTGCAAATGCAAGTGATGATGCGGTTTTAAGGCCTCGAATTATGTCAATATTATGTTATGTTTTCTTTCGCTCACAAAAAAACCATAACATAACAAGTTTATGAATGGTTGTGACGTATGACATATGTTGCTGAAAGCAGTTGATAACTCACCACAGGAATCATTACCCTAAGCATGACATACGAACAGTTTTATTATGTTGAATTGTAGCAAAAGATTTTGCTTAAACCAATACCAGCCGGCTTCAAGGCTGCTGAATAATGTAACCTGTTCGATGCGTTTAATGTCTCGCATTCAAACGCGTAATACTAACCAAAGTGGCTGCAAAATCCAATCTCAGCGTTAATTTTGCTCATTGTGTTCCCTCGCAACGCCATTGAAGTAAACTGCTTTAAATGAAAGGCGTATATCACATGTAAAGTGTTTGCGCAGCAGGGGGTAATCGCCGGCGTGACTCTGCGTCATTCTGTTGCTGATGTGCATCACAGTGCCTTTTCAACATGATATAAACCCGAACACTTCCCACAATTTCTAAGTTTGCACCACAACATATTAAGCGATACCTTAACCTCTGGTGTGATTTCATCGGCGCCTGATTCACAGGAACTATACATTTTCGTGTTAAATGGAGTTGTCACATCCCTTTTGGTGCCAAATTCTATATTCGAGGGCTAGAATCATGTAATGTCATTCTCTTTTGTGATTTCCTATAGTATTACTGAACATATTTGGTTTTAATTAGGAGCAAGCGGAATAAAAATTGGGCTTAATTTCAATAACCGTCGATCATTGGTTAAGGCAGTGTGACTTATTCTTGTCATTCGTGAATATACCAAGGTTTAAGCATTTTATAGAGGTGAAGTGATGATAACCTCAAAGTAAGGTTCAAATGTTATTGCAAACGTGGGATGGTCATTCGATATGTTTGTTGATTCACTCATTGTGAGTTGCCAATCTCATTTGATCTGTATGGTTCGTATCCTCGCTATAGCGCTCACTTGAAAATCGGCCATGCCATTCAAAATATTGCTAGCATGAAACATTTTAGTAAAGATGCAAGAAACAGCGATAATTACATACTTAATTTTCTTCATACATCATCCCTATTGCACATCTTTTTCAAGAAATCTTCACCCCAGATGGCGAAATAAGCAGTGTGAGTTGTACATAAAGCTGAGGCGCGTGTATATTACTCTGTAGCTGTTGGAACACGGTGGCTGAAATATCGCGCAAAGGGAGATAACTAAAATATGAAATAGATCAGTATTAGATCGCCAGTAAAGTTCGCCAATTTTTGGCAAACACCGTATGGGCATTCGATACTTGTGTGAATTCCATCTTTGTGCACCGCCCATCATATTTGACTTGTATTGTTCCTATAGCCGCTGTTGTGCATAACTAGAAATCTGACTTGACTTTCAACACTTCATTAGGAGGCAACGTTACATTGATCGGTAATTAAGTATTAACCATAGTAGATACAAGGAACCGCGGCGATTACTGCATATATCCTTATTTATAATTCATCCCTATCGTGCGCCGATGAGAGCATTAAACCGGGTGTTTTCGCATCATTGCACATCGCTCCATGCTGCTCATTTACTGCAAGAGTGAACAAAAAGCTATGGTAAGCTTACATAATGGCTGCAAGAGACAATTTCATGCGCCGAAACATCACTCCTACGCATTAGAAGCGAATCCGAATGTAAGACACGCGTCTTACAGATCATAAAGTAAATGTCCTGTGTCAGCATAAGAAACGAGGGACTGTGCAGTGATGCTTTTGGATTACTCTGAAGATTTAATATTACATGACAAGCACATATTATTTGGTAAGTATGCGCTAACTGACACACAATGCCAGAAGACATTATGACTATCAGACACAATTGACAACTACGGGACTAGAACATGTTGAGGGTCATGTCATGGGCCTGCTATGCATACACAATGCTACTCTGAGTAATGAACTGACAGTTATCCTTAATGCTGTTTTGCATGGATGTCGTTTATCGTCTGATTGGAAAGAAAACGTTACATGTTCCAAATAAACTGCGTTAATCTTTATATTATATGCTATATAGAAACCACAGTGCAGGTATCTTGATTTGTGATCGCCGGTGCTGTTTCATTAGTAATTACATCACATACTCGGATACGTTACAACAGGAACGTTCATTAATTGTCCCATGCTAAGGTTAGTGCACACAAACCTGTTGATCAGCGAATGTTCTAAGACATTATCTTCAAATATGTTAGTTATTTAAATTGATATGGGTATATCCTTGATATCTGCACACATACTCGCTAAAACGTGATGGCTATCATACGTGATTGCCATTTGCTGGATTGTGTGTGTCACTACGAACAACAAATGTGAGCATGTAGGGAAATTTCATAAAGCGCACTAAAACCATCGTAAATTATGCATGCACGCATATTATTGCATGCACGCATATTATTGCATGCACGATGTTCATCATAGTCGCATGGCATTTTAAATCTATCACCAAACTGAAATGAATCTGAATGCTTCTATAAGTTGCTTGTAGCTACGAGCATTCAGCAATAGCTTTGTTCGGTAACGGCGCCTAGCAGTAAGAGATGTAATCACACAACCAACAAAGCGTTGGCTAGGTATGTAGGCGCAGGATAGTTAATGAGCTGGTCACCGGTCTGGGGGAGAAAAAACCGTTTTACACGGAACACATAAATCGTCAGGAGCTTGACATCAACATCCGAACGTATAGCTAACAGAATACATTTGGAGCGAAGCACTCAGCCAATGCGCGTTGGATATTGTTGGCATGTCTGAAATATCCAATCGCTAGTTAATCCGAAATGGCAGGTAACGTGGCCTACTTAGAATATGCAACATGTGAACCAGACCGATTACCTCATTGACTGGCAGTTTGTACTGCCGCATAACATCATTTTGATCGTTACCCTCACTACAAATCTTAGTTGTAAAGGCTAAGCACATATAGAATGTGACATTATATGTCCTTTATTGCGAACATATACCAATTTCCGAAATTGTGTTGTACATAACTCTCCAAATCAGCGTAGGGTAATGTCTCAGTGCACCACAACATTAACTGCCACTTGCTTATTGCACTTGCACAAACAATCCTTTCATCAAAAGGCTTAACGCAACCTCGAGTTTTAAAGAAGCGTACGGGGCTTTTCACTTGTGCCGCTGACAGTTGTATGATAGGTCAGGATGAGTAATATATAGTCCAGTTCAATGTGCATTCACATTCCACGAGTTGGTAGACTTCATTGGCGACATATTCGCTTCATGCGAGCATGTTGAATGATAAACGCCTGGGATCATCAAGTGCCGGTAGCATCGATAATTGCTTAGCTTGCGTTTTCAACCACATTTGCTAATCAGTGATTGGTCTAATTTTCTAGTGTTTCATCTCTGATGTTGCTTTAATAACCAAATTAAGTCATCCGCTTTTCGTCACTTAGTCTCAGATGGTGTCTCAGACGATCTCTAGGGATCTCATTCCTCTTAGTGAGAGGTGTACCTCAATCTAACCGATGAATCTGCGAACTTATGTTCAGAATATATAAAAACAACCCATGCCATGAATCATCTAGAACATGGCCCAGAGTGTTGGAGATTGCTGAACTGTCTCGCTAGATAAAGTGTGGGTCAATTAGCTCCTTGTGTGCACCGGTCCAATGTTTTATAAGCTTTCAGACAAATTGTGTAGAACATGTACACGCGCAAGCTAGTCGAAGCTAATGAGACCAAAAACTATACCATCGCAATAAGGAGCAGCTAAATTAGAATAAGCTCGCTCTTACTGTTACCATACTGTTAGTAATAATGAATTTGTGGTCAAGTTTATGCTAATAAACGGATAATGTTCGCTACCGGAATGCAAATCACATTCAGCCGACAACCCCCTAAATTTCGGTTTGATATCGGTACATTTGAACAGTGTATAGCTTTATTCGATGTATATATTAACCGTTTAGCATGGATCTATGATAGCTTTTGTGGCTGTTTAATTGCATGACGTGCAACGCAAACTCATTCTTTTCCCCATTCATTCCGGATAGCATGATTATGCGGTTAATTGTTTATGATAAATGCACACGTTTGCACATTAACAACCGTGTTCACAGTTAATTGATTTCAAGTTGACGTCATTATGGCCAGGATTCGATTGTTTTAATTGACCACAAGCTATCAATGTGTTTCAACAAATTGGCGATGGGTCCTCTATGGTGCTAACAAGGTCAGTATTAATAGAAGCACGGGCAGTGTTGGTCGCTATAGATTCGGCTGGAATCATTAGCATATTAAGGGGATTTTTATGAGTTTAAACATCGCAATGTGTACATTTATAACCATCCACATTCAACATGCATCATAGTCAGTGAATGCTTGTATGTATCTGCCTATGTTTCAAGTACTTTCGAGAGCAGGCTACTTGTGCTTGCATATTCTCTGCGACTTAATTGAATTTGTGCTATGTGAGCGCCAATGATTCGCATCTAAGAGTGGCAGACTATAAGAAGGGCAATGATGAAGCTGCAAAGCGGAGCATTTTCTACTAGAGCCGTGTGATTTTATTTATACATGAGAGATTATCTCTGTCTTAAAGTGATTTTCCCAAAAAGCTTCTAGAAACCCTCGCGATTACGAGGCAGAATAAACAAACTCGGTGAAGCCAAAAGAGATTAGTGCTGATTGTGGTTTTCCCATTATCACTCAGTCCATCGTCGCCACACTGGACGTGCTAATGATTCTTCTTTGATAAAAGGCGATGTTTGCTTTTGGGTGTATTGCGTATAGGATACATCCCTCGACTCTGGAGGTTCGCTCCACCACCTCAGTATCAGCGTGCAATACATGTGGCAAATTGCTCCAACAGAAAGAAACCGCTCTCCAAATAAGATAATGCGCAGTATTTTCTGTGGTTCCATAGAAGGCCAGTCAACGCTCTCGAGCTGCGTTCGCGCGTGGTGCCCCGTCACTTCAGCGTAGCAAAGATGGCGTAACAGCAATGTGCGTTTAGTCGGCGATCTCCGGATGTAACCAAACGCGTTTGTAAGGCGAGCTCCGACTGGCCAATCTGTTATCATTTGATTCTAGCGGCCAGTAATATGGTTGTCGCTTGTCGAAATAAACTACACAATATGCAGGATATCTCGTGTTCATTATGAATATCTCTCCCAACGTCGGATAGCAATGTTTTACATGCCAGCATTGTGAACGTGACTAAATATAGCAGTTGACAAAATACATTGAGATGACTCCCCTTTTTGCCCGAATGGGAGGTAATCAGCACATATTTTTATATACGCAAGCAGGAAATGAAAGTTAACCTGGCATCAAACTAATATAACATGGCACGCGAGGTGCAGCTCAGTGTGTGGGATAACTTAATGTGAACGGGACTTCGTCTTCAATAGACAGCATTAGCAGTTTATCTCTCCCGATGGTGTCGTCTATGAATTGTAGACGCGTAGCTAGCAAATTTACTGTCCCCTGGACAACTAACTGCTTCTTGGCAGCCGATTCAATATATGATCGCAGCGATTGATTAGTGAGGGCAGCCAAAACCCATTCTAGGTCCGAAGAAGTTTGTTGTAGAAGACATCACGGGTTGCTGAAGAAAGTTAAAGTAGACACGTATACTTGTAGTGATAACGAGTGGCTATTCTCAATTTCCAATCGTTCTCTCAGCGAACACCGCAAACTCTAGATAACAATTTGCAAGAAACAATCGATGCCCTTTAAGACACGTCATTTCCCGATCCTCCAAGTTGAGCTGGGAATCGTGCAATGATCATGAGAGTCTCTCGTGTGTGCTGGCTGTAACGATTAGATCATATAATTTTCCACATTTATATTCTGCATGCAATCATGCAATTCTGAATTGCGTCATGTCATATATGTCAAAAAAGATAAATACAAAAGCGAACTAGCTAGTTGTTCCGTGCAAGCACATAATAATTCATTGGCAGGTGCACTAAACTGGCATTGTATCGTCAATACAATCCACGCCAAACAAAATTCATTGAACATGATAATTGAATTTTATGACAAACTGGATATATGGAAGATGGAGACATACTATATATATATATATATAGATATATATATATAGAGATAGATATATATATATATATATATATATATATATAGAGATAGAGAGAGATAGATAGAGAGATATATATAGAGAGAGATAGAGAGAGAGAGATATATACATATAGAGAGAGATATAGAGATAAAGATAGAGATAGACTCTCTAGATAGATAGGGTAGATATATTTATAGAGATATATATAAACCATATATATATATACATATGTATATAAATATGCATGTATATATATAGATATATTTATCTGTTTATATATATATAAAATAGAGAATATATATATATATATATATATTGGTATATATACATATGTTCAGAAAGAGATATAGATATATATATATAGAGATAGAGATATATATATATATATATGCATATATATGTATTTATATATTTATATCTATATATCTCCTAAATATATATATATATATACACACATATATGAATGAATATATAGAGATATATAGATATAGAAATATAGATAGATATCTCCCTAGATCTATCTCTATCTCTCTATCTAGATATCTTCTCTTTTATCTCTCTATATCTCTATCTCTCTCTATATCTCTCTATATCTCTATATATATATATATATCTCTATCTAGATATATATATATATATATATGATGCATGTGAAGAAACAGTCACATAATCCTCTCCGTTACTTCGTGTATATTTAGCAAAGAGCGTTTATTCCATTACTTGAACTCCGCACCCCCGTAAAAGCCTTCGCAACCAGCGCAAGCACCTTAGAAAATAACATTTGCAATATCACCCTGTGTTTGACAGAATAAAAGGGTAGAGATTACAACTATTGTACGACGTGCACTATTCGTCAGAATCTCGGTTGTGTAGTATCTAAACAACTTATTTGGAAATACGCCAATAAAAATGATACTATATTAGACCAGCTGTGAATGATCAAAATACAACTTGCATATCAGGGATAACAAGCTGTGCGCTATTTGCATTATACAAGCTCAATTCACTTATGCTAGAAAGGTTGTTTCAATTCACATATTTCCATGCGGAGAACTTCATTTCATCAATCTTCAGTTGTTCCATGATGACATACTTATATTACACTTCTGGCTAAAGATTGCTATAGTTGCAAATTGCAAATAAATCATATTATATGAATCGACACCACATAATAGCATGAGCAATTTTAACTTACAACAATATATTTGTTAAAAAAATTATTTATCAACGTCAAATTGATAAAGCACACCATGAGCGGATTGGCAAGGCGGTATATTTTGATGTTACGTAATAGTAACAAAATAACCAGACACATGATAAAGGAAAACGAAACATTGAACAATAGGGTCGGATCAGATTGCATTAACAATTGCGACCAGCGAGGAAAGCTCACTCAGTTAAATTGGAAACAAGACGGATATTCAACAGTTCCCTTATTAGCCACAAGAAGAATCAAACATGTAGCTGGCATTAAAACGCCCCAAAAACACATGGGCTTCCTCGGAACACAATTTACATTGAAAGTGCCACAGTTCTTTGCAGTTTCATTTATTCAGATATCACAACATAGCACTTTTTTCGGACATGTAGTTGTACTGCCATAAAAACAGCTAGCGTGAAAGTGATCGAAGCTTTTAAGTTATTGCGACAGAATAATTACATGATATTGTTTAATTCGTTGTGAGGTTAGGCGTCGCCATTGGATATTATTATCTACGCAGACATTCAAAACATGTCCAGACATTTTTCAAAATGGATATTAAAGATTTACGCAACGTAAAACATTAAGCGTAACATTCATCAATAAACTATGAAATTTTGATCGAGCATACAGTCAAATAATTTAAAAGTTACTCATAACTTAATATATTAACAGCCTTAATATAGTGCATTTAGTCATGATATATAGCTCTGCTGATGCTAAAGCATGTCATAATAGCCTATGATATCAGAATATACGAGCCATATGCTTTGTCATAGCTATGGTACCGTCAATTTAACATGCAATCGTATTTCCTTTCATAATTGTCAATAATGGCCGCTACTACGTGACGTGTTATGAAGCACTGTGTTTTTTTAAAAATTCATTTGTATAAGAGTCATCAGTTTGAAAATGGCGATAGTTTTGTGCAATCGAATCATATAAAACATGCGTATATAGTCCTCGTCCAGTTTGAAAATTA
>CM067355.1:25379690-25449311 GCA_034190875.2 Urechis unicinctus
AAAAAGAGGTCAAATATTTTGAATAATGTACTGACTAGTTAGTTATAAGACAAAACAACCATTCCCTTCAGGAAAGTTTCATTCGCTTTTCAGTTTTCATTCAAATGCAAAGCGATTGCTTTGAAATATGACATATCCCTTTTTGCTAGACTGCGTGGCAAAATGTAATTGCGGTTTAAATTTTGCTTATTGTCATTTGTCGGCCTCAATCGCGGCAGATGGACTTGACGTTCCATGCTGATGATATTGATTTATACAAATGTATAACTCAAACTATGTTTTATTGCGTTGATGATAGAAGTTATTCAATGCAAACGGAAAAACGCCCTACGTGTTGGATAGCCATGTTTCACCGCATTAAGTCATTACAAACAGTCTATCCCTCACCAACTAAACGCTTAGCTATTAAACGGAAATTGTTTAAAGCATTTCCATGATAAGCTGATTTAAACAACAAGTGTAATAACGCTGTTGTCTCTACGTGGTCAATGCTAATTTAGTGTCCCCCAGTGTGTCAAGTTTATTTTCTTAATCGCGTATTTGAACACCTGCAAGCGCAAAATATATAACTTTTTCAGTAAAAAAACCGTGTTTGCTGCAGTGAGTAATAAGAAGTAGGAAACTATTAAGCAGTAATAACCTTGCTGTGCATTCAGCTAATATCGTGGAGTAAATTCAAACATACAAACTGGATATATGACGGTTAAATCTCCGAAGGCGCTCTCATTACATATGATAAATACACTAATATTCAGCGATTTTGGTGATGCAAAAGTGGTTAACGGCATTATTGTATGATCATTGTCATGTTTTGCAACATCAGTTATGCAATGATTAAGCAATTCCAATACTTTTGGACGCAAAACACAGTGCCATAACAGGTACTGACAATCAAGCATACGCAAGAAAAGAAAAGAAAATTATGTAATAGCTGATATTAACATCCCATGGATTTATCTATTTGGTTCGTGTATTTTGTGGCTTAGTAAGCGTGTAGAAATTCGTTTCTGCGTGTGTATCGAACCATAATCGGCCAACGGTACTATGCAGCATTGATATTCATCCGTGTGCAAATATTATATTCATTGTCAAAGTTGATCAAGGAATATAATATATTCACATGATTGAAACCGCTTTGTGTTGACTTAAAAAAGTCATAACTACATGGGCATTGTTTGAGACGATAACCGCAATGGGTTTTAGCTACATAATACCCTGAAATAATGATTACGGCCATGATAATATAATTGTATCATATTGAAAAAATATCTTGTTATCACAATGATACAAATTAGTTTCTGCTATATATGCATATACCGGGGTTTTTTATCACAAGAATAAAGTGGTATAGATTCTCGAATCTTGCACTCGCCTTAAATACTCCCAGGTAAATAACGCATGAAACTGGCTGGAACATTGTCGAATAATATACAGTTCCATATAGTTAAGAATACATTAGCTACATTCCACTATTGATGAGGCACTCAAGCCTTCCATGCTTAACAATATATGTAGCTATTAGGCTGTGATAAATGTGGTCCTCGCATGACTATTTTCAATTGAACATTTTCATCTACAATCACATTTGGATTCGCGTTCCCCAATTAAAAGATTTATCAGCACTCTAATAATTGAAGTGAAATTCCCCAGATATATCCGTTACTTATTGATATACGAGTTCCCGGAGCTTCACTGCAATCTGCCTTCCATAGTGGCAATCAGCAGTATCTGCTTTATCAGCAGTAGTGCACTGCTAACAAAAACTACAAAAGCTCGAGCGAAGCTTTGTCCTTGTGAACCCTTACAGATGAGAACTTACCCTCAGAAAGATTGTCGCTTACTATAAGTGGCTTGACAAGCACCCTGAAGTTCGGCAGCAAGCTCAGTAATCCCTGTGGATCCTTTGACCACTTTCGCTAAGCCCTCAAATAATATTTATTCAGAACCTATTTAGATATCGGTTGCTTCATTACATAAACAATGGAGCGAAAGAGACGTTAAATGAACATTTTGCCACTGCCTCATAACCGTGTCAGCAGGTGTCTTTGTCAGGCCTTGCGCCTTTGAGCAATGTTAGGACAATCGGTGGCGCAATTGAGGAAATGGTAATGAGCATGCAGAACCCTGTCGCGGATGCGGGGTAGGTACAAGTGGGAAGACAACACTGCGTTCAAAATGTCATACTTAACTGATTCGTATTCAGCTCGAATGCGCCCAGAAACGTTCCAGGCTTTACGACCCAGCTGTTGTCATCTAGACCTCGCCAGGAGCCAATTGCAATAAAACAACTGAACGTGAACCTGTTTGTGCTAAGATCAGCAGACTTTATAGAACGGCAGCTCACCACAAAAGATTGCCAGAGATCTGAACTCAGCTAGGAGGTGTGACTCTAGCAGACCGAGCCTTTGGAATCAATCCTGCAGCAAGCATTGCAGCGAGTGAGTGGAACAGCTGCAAGTTAACGTCGGCTCGCCACCTTGCTGATGTCCAGAAAGCCTGCGTCGAGCATGGGAACGGCGGCCCGTGTAACACAATAGCCTACTAGAAGCTACAGTTCGAAATCGTTAAGCGAAAACATTCGTGTTTCTGGATTGACAACGATAGCTTTATGCATACCATGCTATTTTGATGAGGACCAATTATCACGCTCACGAATGTCTATTAACCCAATTATTGGTTTCAGTGCTACAGTAGAGGAACCACATCTACTTATTCGATGTGTTTAAGCTTCGACTTCCATGGTTGCTGTAATTATAGTCATGATTTTGATAATAATATCATTATCGGGTACATTATCAGCCAAATGCATCGCCGTCGGGAACAGTAGCAGGTAGAGACGGTTTGTTACCGATGAAGCAAACTCTCAGCAATTAGTTTTTATAGTGAACCAATTCAGGTGAAAATTACTGGTGAATAAGTGCATATTTCGTTGATGCACAGAGCACTTGCTTGGTTTTATAAAGGGATGATTAAGTTGTAAGTTCCGATTAGTAGAATCACTGCTCTTAATCATGCTTAAAATCGAAATATACATATATGAATCATGTTTTATTCATCAAGGCAATAAAGCGAATCACACAAATGCATCAACGTTATTCCCTTAATACTAGCCTCTTCCGTGAGCTTCTTATCTTACCGTCATTATGTTTCCGCAGAAGTTATCTTTATTGCGTATATAACACTTCTCCCCCTCTCTAATCGTTCTCGCAAGTGCCTTATTTTCTATACTGTTGTTCTTAACGACGAATTTGCCACATTGACAGGCATTTGCTCTCCCTTTGAAGTACGCTAATAATCAAAATAAAACAAATGTCAGCATCCTTGGCTAAATATCACTTATGCCTTCATTCGTAATGCGCACTGCGGTATGTCTTATAAATATTGAGGGATATATATTATGGGGTTATTGTTTGGAAACATGTTCCTTTGATCTAGATAAAAAGACAACAATATTAATGTTGGTCGTTTTTAAATCGTCATTTAGAACTTGAAAGAAAATAACATGAGCGCGATATATTAACTCCAACAGAAGACTCACTTGGAAGGTTGATAATATTCACAGCTATGTTTCTGCTACTTAATGTGGAATATTATCTATATTATTTATGAATTTACATATAAAACGCTGATAAGGATATATTTACCGACATGAAGCGATATGCATATCCTGCAAAATCCCGCAGAGCGAGCTTTGCAAAGGAATCCTGTACCAATAATATCAAATAATTACAGCTCTCCCAGTGCAATTAAAGCACAAAAGCTAAATAATTCTCATTTCAATCTTGTTATCATTTAAGAACAATAGCTTAAGTTATTCGTCCGCGGCAAACTATTATTACATAAATTGCCCAGCAGGCGAATAATGCATGGATGTTGACCTGACTTGTATACAAGCAGTGCAAATGCAAGTGATGATGCGGTTTTAAGGCCTCGAATTATGTCAATATTATGTTATGTTTTCTTTCGCTCACAAAAAAACCATAACATAACAAGTTTATGAATGGTTGTGACGTATGACATATGTTGCTGAAAGCAGTTGATAACTCACCACAGGAATTATTACCCTAAGCATGACATACGAACACTTTTATTATGTTGAATTGTAGCAAACGATTTTGCTTAAACCAATACCAGCCGGCTTCAAGGCTGCTGAATAATGTAACCTGTTCGATGCATTTAATGTCTCGCATTCAAACGCGTAATACTAACCAAAGTAGCTGCAAAATCCGATCTCAGCGTTAATTTGGCTCATTGTGTTCCCTCGCAACGCCATTGAAGTAAACTGCTTTAAATGAAAGGCGTATATCGCATGTAAAGTGTTTGCGCAGCAGGGGGTAATCGCCGGCGTGACTCTGCCTCATTCTGTTGTTGATGTGCATCACAGTGCCTTTTTCAACGTGATATAAACCCGAACACTTCCCACAATTTCTAAGTTTGCACCACAACATATTAAGCGATACCTTAACATATGGTGTGATTTCATCAGCGCCTGATTCACAAGAACTATACATTTTCGTGTAAAATGGAGTTGTCACATCCCTTTTGGTGCCAAATTCTATATTCGAGGGCTAGAATCATGTAATGTCATTCTCTTTTGTGATCTCCTATAGTATTACTAAAGATATATTTGGCTTTAATTAGGAGCAAGCAGTATAAAAATTGGGCTTAATTTCAGTAACCGACGATCATTGGTTAAGGCGGTGTGACTTATTCTTGTCATTCGGGTATATACCAAAGTTTAAGCATTTTATAGAGGTGAAGTGATGATAACCTCGAAGTAAGGTTCAAATGTTATTGCAAACGTGGGATGATCATTCGATATGTTTGTTGATTCACTCATTGTGAGTTGCCAATCACATTTGATCTGTATGGTTCGTAACCTCGCTATAGCGCTCACGTGAAAAATATTGCTAGCATGAAACATTTTTGTAAAGATGCAAAAAACAGCGATAATTACATACTTAATTTTCTTCATACATCATCCCTATAACACATCTTTTTCAAGAAAGCTTCACACCAGATGGCGTAATAAGCAGTGTGAGTTGTACATAAAGCTGAGGCGCGTGTATATGATTCTGTAGCTGTTGGAACACGGTGGCTGAAATATCGCGCACAGGGAGATAACTAAAATATGAAATAGATCAGTATTAGATCGCCAGTAAAGTTCGCCAATTTTTGGCAAACACCGTATGGGCATTCGATACTTGTGTGAATTCCATCTTTGTGCACCGCCCATCATATTTGACTGGTATTGTTCCTATAATCGCTGTTGTGCATAACTAGAAATCTGACTTGACTTTCAACACTTTATTAAGAGGCAACGTTACATTGGTCTGTAATTAAGTATTAACCATAGTAGATACAAGGAACAGCGGTGATTACTGCATATATCCTTATTTATAATTCAACCCTATCGTGCGCCGATGAGAGCATTAAACCGGGTGTTTTCGCATCACTGCACATCGCTCCATGCTGTTCATTTACTGCAAGATTGAACAAAAATCTATGGTAAGCTTACATAAATGGTATTGCGCTCATTAACAGCTGCAAGTGACAAATTCATGCACCACAACATCACTCCTACGCATTAGAAGCGAATCCGAATGTAAGACACGCGTCTTACAGATCATAAAGTAAATGCCCTGTATCAGCATAACAAACGAGGGTGCATGTATAATGTGCTGGTATTTGATATATTCCTTGGCGTAAGGCTAACTTATCCTCTGCGCAGATAAGTGGACTGTGCAGTGATGCTTTTGGATTACTCTGAAGATTTAATATTACATGACAAGCACATATTATTTGGTAAGTATGCGCTAATTCACACACAATGCCAGAAGACATTATGACTATCAGACACAATTGACAACTACGGGACTAGAACATGTTAAGGGTCAGTGCATGGGCCTGCTATGCATACACAATACTACTATAGTTATCCTTAATGCTGTTTTGCATGGATGCCGTTTATAGTCTGATTGGAAAGAAAACGTTACATGTCCCAAATAAACTGCGTTAATCTTTATATTATATGCAATATAGAAACCACAGTGCAGGTATCTTGATTTGTGATCGCCGGTGCTGTTTCATTAGTAATTACATCACATACTCGGATACGTTACAACAGGAACGTTCATTAATTGTCCCATGCTAAGGTTAGTGCACACAAACCTGTTGATCAGCGAATGTTGTAAGACATTATCTTCAAATATGTTAGTTATTTAAATTGAAATGGGTATATCCTTGATATCTGCACACATATTCGCTAAAACTTGATGGCTATCATACGTGATTGCCATTTGCTGGATTGTTGGTCTCACTACGAACAACAAATGTGAGCATGTAGGGAAATTTCATAAAGCGCACTAAAACCATCGTTAATTATGCATGCACGCATATTATTGCATGCACGCATACTATTGCATGCACGATGCTCATCATAGTCGCATGGCATTTTAAATCTATCACCAAACTGAAATGAATCTGAATGGCTTCTATAAGTTGCTTTTAGCTACGAGCATTCAGCAATAGCTTTGGTCAGTAACGGCGCCAAGCAGTATGAGATGTAATCACCCAACCAACAAAGCGTTGGCTAGGTATGTAGGCGCAGGATAGTTAATGAGCAGGTCACCGGTCTTGGGGAGAAAAAACCGTTTTACACGGAACACATAAATCGTCAGGAGCTTGACATCAACATCCGAACGTATAGCTAACAGCATACATTTGGAGCGAAGCACTCAGCCAATGCGCGTTGGATATTGTTGGCATGTCTGAAATATCCAATCGCTAGTTAATCCGAAATGGCAGGTAACGTGGCCTACTTAGAATATGCAACATGTGAACCAGACCGATTACCTCATTGACTGGCAGTTTGTATTGCCGCATAACATCATTTTGATCGTTTCCCTCACTACAAATCTTAGTTGTAAAGGCTAAGCACAGATAGAATGTGACATTATATGTCCTTTATTGCGAACATATACCAAATTCCGAAATTGTGTTGTACATAACTCTCCAAATCAGCGTAGGGTAATGTCTCAGTGCACCACAACATTAACTGCCACTTGCTTATTGCACTTGCACAAACAATCCTTTCATCAAAAGGCTTAACGCAACCTCGAGTTTTAAAGAAGCGTAGGGGGCTTTTCACTTGTGCCGCTGACAGTTGTATGATAGGTCAGGATGAGTAATATATAGTCCAGTTCAATGTGCATTCACATTCCACGAGTTGGTAGACTTCATTGGCGACATATTCGCTTCATTCGAGCATGTTGAATGATAAACGCCTGGGATCATCAAGTGCCGGTAGCATCGATAATTGCTTAGCTTGCGTTTTCAACCACATTTGCTAATCAGTGATTGGTCTAATTTTCTAGTGTTTCATCTCTGATGTTGCTTTAATAACCAAATTAAGTCATCCGCTTTTCGTCACTTAGTCTCAGATGGTGTCTCAGACGATCTCTAGGAATCTCATTCCTCTTAGTGAGAGGTGTACCTCAATCTAACCGATGAATCTGCGAACGTTTGTTCAGAATATATAAAAACAACCCATGCCATGAATCATCTAGAACATGGCCCAGAGTGTTGGAGATTGCTGTACTGTCTCGCTAGATAAAGTGTGTGTCAATTAGCTCCTTGTGTGCACCGGTCCAATGTTTTATAAGCTTTCAGACAAATTGTGTAGAACATGTACACGCGCAAGCTAGTCGAAGCTAATAAGACCAAAAACTATACCATCGCAATAAGGAGCAGCTAAATTAGAATAAGCTCGCTCTTACTGTTACCATACTGTTAGTAATAATGAATTTGTGGTCAAGTTTATGCTAATAAACGGATAATGTTCGCTATCGGAATGCAAATCACATTCAGCCGACAACCCCCTAAGTTTCGGTTTGATATCGGTACATTTGAACAGTGTATAGCTTTATTCGATGTATATATTAACCGTTTAGCATGGATCTATGATAGCTTTTGTGGCTGTTTAATTGCATGACGTGCAACGCAAACTCATTCTTTTCCCCATTAATTCCTGATAGCATGATTATGCGGTTAATTGTTTATGATAAATGCACACGTTTGCACATTAACAACCGTGTTCACAGTTAATTGATTTCAAGTTGACGTCATTATGGCCAGGATTCGATTGTTTTAATTGACCACAAGCTATCAATGTGTTTCAACAAATTGGCGATGGGTCCTCCATGGTGCTAACAAGGTCAGTATTAATAGAAGCACGGGCAGTGTTGGTCGCTATAGATTCGGCTGGAATCATTAGCATATTAAGGGGATTTTAATGAGTTTAAACATCGCAATGTGTACATTTATAACCATCCACATTCAACATGCATCATAGTCAGTGAATGCTTGTATGTATCTGCCTATGTTTCAAGTACTTTCGAGAGCAGGCTACTTGTGCTTGCTTATTCTCTGCGACTTAATTGAATTTGTGCTAAGTGAGCGCCAATTATTCGCATCTAAGAGTGGCAGACTATAACGAGGGCAATGATGAAGCTGCAAAGCGGAGCATTTTCTACTAGAGCCATGTGATCTTATTTATACATGAGAGATTATCTCTGTCTTAAACTGATTTTCCCAAAAAGCTTCTAGAAACCCTCGCGATTACGAGGCAGAATAAACAAACTCGGTGAAGCCAAAAGAGATTAGTGCTGATTGTTGTTTTCCCATTATCACTCAGTCCATCGTCGCCACACTGGACGTGCTAATGATTCTTCTTTGATAAAAGGCGATGTTTGCTATTGGGTGTATTGCGTATAGGATACATCCCTCGACTCTGGAGGTTCGCACCACCACCTCAGTATCAGCATGCAATACATGTGGCAAATTGCTCCAACAGAAAAAACCGCGCTCCAAATAAGACAATGCGCGGTATTTTCTGTGGTTCCATAGAAGGCCAGTCCACGCTCTCGAGCCGCGTTCGTGCGTGGCTCTCCATCACTTCAGCGTAACAAAGATGGCGGGACAGCAATGTGCGTTTAGTCGGCGATCTCCGGATGTAACCAAACGCGTTTGTAAGGCGAGCTCCATCTGGCCAATCTGTTATCACGGTTGTGATTCTAGCGGAAAGTAATATGGTTGTCGCTTGTCGAAATAAACTACACAATATGCAGGATATCTTGTGTTTATTATGAATATCCCTCCCAGCTTTGGATAGCAATGTTTTACATGCCAGCATTGTGAACGTGACTAAATATAGCAGTTGCCAAAATACGTTGAGATGACTCCCCTTTTTGCCCGAATGGGAGGTAATCAGCACACATTTTTATAAACGCAAGCAGGAAATGAAAGTTAACCTGGCATCAAACTAATAGAACATGGCACGCGAGGTGCAACTAAGGGTGTGGGATAACTTAATGTGAACGGGACTTCAATAGACAGCCTTAGCAGTTAATCTCTTTCGATGGTGTCGTATATGAATTGTTGACGCGTAGCTAGCAAATTAACTGTCCCCTATGCATTTTCAATTCCCTTGCAGATTAATTGTACGGAATTCGGCAGGCGTCTGATATTCAATGTGCATCGACACGTAGTGATCGGGGACTGTGATTGGTGAAGCAATGTTCCAATAGCATGTCAATAGCGTTCTTTATATTGATTGCCACAAACCCATGCATGTATGTAGGCCCTCAGAGAGTCATTACAATATAAATTATTGCAATCGAAGAAAAATATCCTACATAGGCAGCAATGTTCATTTGCTGATATGTATATTGCATATAGTAGCTTGGCATTGCTTAATACTTATATAAAGGAAAATGGGTTTTAAATCAAACTCATTGGCAAGCAAATTGAATATTTTCAATTAGAAAGTTTTTTGCGGTAAACAGTTGTAAAGCATATGTAACCATGTGAACATTAAAACTTCTCCTGCATAGCAACCCTACAGAGAACAAATATACAGTGTATTTAAGAAAACTTGTTTCTTGTCCATCCGCAATCTAATCTATTCCGGAAATAGCAATCCACCGTACTATATATCAATTACACATGCAATAACAATTGACCCCAGTTCATGGTTAAGTATCAAAATATGGAGAATAGTATGATTCATTATGGACAACTAACTGCTTCTTGGCAGCAGATTCAATATATGATCGCAGCGATTGATTAGTGAGGGCAGCCGAAACCCATTCTCCGTCCGAAGAAGTTTGTAGTAGAAGGCATCAGGGGTTGCTGAAGAAAGTTAAAGTAGACACGCATACTTGTAGTGATAACGAGTGGCTATTCTTAATTTCCAACTGTTCTCTCAGCAAACACCGGAAACTCTAGATAACAATTTGCAAGAAACCATCGATGCCCTTTAAGACACGTCATTTCCCGATCCTCCAAGTTGAGCTGGGAATCGTGCAATGTTCATGAGAGTCTCTCGTGTGTGCTGGCTGTAACGATTACGTCATATAATTTTCCACATTCTTATTCTGCATACAATCATGCAATTCTCAACTGCATCATGTCATATATGTCAAAAAAGATAACTACAAAAGCGAACTAGCTAGTTGTTCCGTGCAAGCACATAATCATCCATTGGCAGGTGCGAAAAACTGGCATGTTAACGTCAATACAATCCACGCCAACCAAAATTCATCGAACATGATGATGGAATTTGTATGACATACTGGATATATGGAAGATGGATCTCTATATATATATATATAGATATATATATATATATATATATATATATATATATATATATATATAGATATATATATATATAGATAGATATATATATATAGATATAGAGATATATATATATATATATATATAGAGATATATATATATATAGATATATATATATATATATATCTATATATATAGATATATATCTATATCTCTATCTATATCTCTATATATATATATATATCTCTCTATCTATATATATATATATATATACATCATTATGTTGCGTATTTGACTAAACATTAATTTTTCGTGTACGTAAATAGTCGTCTTAAAATAGTGCGCCAGTCAGGGACAATATGTGAATGACCTGGCAACGAGCCGACTACTTAAGGAAATCCTGAAAACCGAGTTTTGGTACATAACAAGAAGAAACACCGATTTTGGCAATAACAAAAGACCTACCATTCCTATCGTCAGGCCATCTTAATAAGCTTGTTTAATGTAGCTTTACTATTTTCTAAACGTTTTTTGATACCAAATAAGGTTGCTGATTTATATTGCGAAGTACGGCAAAGGAAAAAGCATGATCATCTATTTTTCATCATGGCTGCAAATGATACAGTACTAGATTTCGAAGGAAAAAACCGCAAGCCTTCCTCTGTCGAATATGTATGTTATTCTCTTGTTGCTTAACCAGTTATTATATTGTTGCACACTGGTAATTCAATTAGTACAAACAGATACTTTTGTCTACTGCTGCTCGGATACCAGCGTAATGACCAGGCCCAAAACAATATTTGATTTAGCATGTCATCTTATGTTTCATAAACGTCAATATATATCCATAGAATGATTCACTTGAAGCCTAAGACAATTTTCTGGCTGTTGAATGTTTTATTATCAAATTGTACTTTGATTAGACGTAGCGTCAGAATACATTGTGCTCTAACTGCAGAGTTGTTTACATGAACGGTCGACAGCGGATTATGTGAGTAACATGTTTCCTGATAATATATATATATATATATATATAAACGACAACTAAGGATTCGGATATCTACAAACGAAATGACCGCTGTCTCCCAGTGTTTGCGAAATGATTAGTGAAGGCATGACGCATGTGAAGATACAGTCACATAATCCGTTACTTCATGTATATTTAGCAAAGAGCATTTATTCCATTATTGAGCTCAGCACCCCGAAGAAGCCTTCACAACCAGCGCAAGCACCTTAGAAAATAACATTTGCAATATCACCCTGTGTCTGACAGAATAATAGGGTAGAGCTTACAACTATTGTACGACGTGCGCTATTCGTCAGAATCTCTGTAGTGTCGCTATATTAGTATCGAAGCAACTTATATGGAAATACGCCGATAAAGATGATACTATATCAGGCCAGCTGTGAATGATCAAAATACAGCTTGCATATCAGGGATAACAAGCTGTGCGCTATTTGCATTATACAAGCTCAATTCACTTATGCTAGGAAGGTTGTTTCAATTCTCATATTTCCATGCGGAGAACTTCATTTCATCAATCTTCTGCCGTTCCGTGATGACATACTTAAATTATACTTTGTTTTGATAAACAATAAGTTGATAACGACAGTAGACTACTATTAGGTCTAGACTATATTATATAAAATAGTCAGACTAGACCACTTCCAGTCATTCGTCTAAATCGACCATTCATTGCCACTTTATTCCATTTTCTGTCTAATGAACACAGAGACAAACTATGAACGGGAAGGTACACGAGTGAAATTATAGCCACTAATCGTATATGTCTGTGTGCCAGCCTTGAGCTGGCGGTCTCAGCTGAGTTCGCTAACAATTTATTTTGTGGATACTCCTGAGTTCGCGGACTCAGCTTAGCACGCCGACTCAAGTTAAGACGACTCAAGTTAAGATTCGGTATGGATACGGCCCCTGAACTTCACTAGGAGATGTGACTCAAGCAGACAGAGCCTTTGGAATCAATCATGCAGCAAGCATTGCGGCGAGTGAGTGGAAGAGCTGCAAGTTAAGGTCGGATTGCCAACTTGTTGATGTCCAGAAAGCCTGCGTCGAGCACGGGAACGGCGGTCCGTGGAAAACAATAGCCTACTAGAAGCAAGAGTTCGGAATCTTTAAGCGAAAACATTCGTGTTTCTGGATTGACAACGATAGCTTTATGCATACCATGCTATTTTGATGAGGACCAATTATCACGCTCACGAATGTCTATTAACCCAGTTATTGGTTTCAGTGCTACAGTAGAGGAACCACATCTACTTATTCGATGTGTTTAAGCTTCGACTTCCATGGTTGCTGTAATTATAGTCATGATTTTGATAATAATATCATTATCGGGTACATTATCAGCCAAATGCATCGCCGTTGTGAACAGTAGCAGGTAGAGACGGTTTGTTACCAAATTAAGCAAACTCTCAGCGATTAGTTTTAATAATGAGACAATTCAGGTGAAAATTACTGGTGAATAAGTGCATATTTTGTTGATGCACAGAGCACTTGCTTTGTTTTATAAAGGGATGATTAAATTGTATGTTCGGATTAGTAAAATCACTGCTCTTGATCATGCTTGAAATCAAAATATGCATATGATGTTGTGAAAGTGTGCTTTTCATGACGCCCAACATAATGCTGGCTTCGGAGTACATTAATAAATCATGTTTTATTCAGCAAGACGCAAGAGCAAATCGCACCAATGCATCAGCGTGTTATTCCCTTAATACCAGCTACTTCCGTGAGCTTCTTATCTTACAGTCATTATGTTTCAGCAGAAGTTATCTTTATTGCGTATATAACACTTCTCCCCCTCCCTAATCGTTCTCGCAAGTGTCTTATTTTCTATACTGTTGTTCTTAACGACGAATTTGCAACATTGACAGGCATTTGCTCTCCCTTTGAAGTACGCTGAACATCAAAATAAAACAAATGTCAGCTAAATATAACTTATGCCTTCATTCGTAATGCGCACAGCGGTATGTCTTATAAATATTGAGGGATATATATTATGGGATTATTGTTTGGAAACATGTTCCTTTGATCTAGACAAAAAGACAATAATATTAATTTTGGTCGTTTTAAATCGTCATATAGAATTGGAAAGAAAATAATATGAGCGCGATATATTAACTCCAACAGGAGACTCAATTGAAAGGTTGATAATATTCACAGCTATGTTCCTGCTACTTAATGTGGCAAATATTATCTATATTATTTATGAATTTAAAAACGCTGATATGGATATATTTACCGACATAAAACCTAATGCACATCCTGCATAATCCCACAGAGCGAGCTTTGCAAAGAAATCCTGTAACAATAAAATCAAATAATTACAGCTCTCTCAGTGCAAATAAAGCACAGAAGCTTAAAAATTGTCATTTCAAACTTGTTATCAATTAAGAACAATAGCCTAGGTTATTCGTCCGCGGCAAACTATTATTATATAAATTGCCCAGTAGGCGAATATTGTATGGATTTTGACCTGACTTGTATGCAAGCAGTGCAAATGCAAATGATGATGCGGTTTTTAGGCCTCGAATTATCCCAATATGATGTTATGTTTTCTTTCGCTCACAAAAGAAAACATAACATAAGTTTATGGCATTTGAATTGTTGCGACGTATGACATATGTTGCTGAAAGCAGCAGATAACTCACCAAAGGAATCATTAACATAAGCATGACAACACTTTTATCATGTTGAATTGTAGCAAAAGATTTTGCTTTAACAAATACCTGCCGGTATTAAGGCTGCTGAACAATGTTACCTGTTCAATGCGTTTAATGTCTCGCATTCAAACGCATAATACTAACCAAAGTCGCTGCGAAATCCAATTTCAGCGTTAATGTGGCTCATTGTGTTCCCTCGAAACGCCATTAAAGTAAACTGCTTTAAATGAAAGGCGTATATCACATGTAAAATGTTTGCGCAGCAGGGGGTAATCGCCGGTGTGATTCTGCCTCATTCTGTTGTTGATGTGCATCACAGTGCCTTTTTCAACATGATTTAAACCCGAACACTTCCCACAATTTCTAAGTTAGCACCACAACATATTAAGCGATACCTTAACATCTGGTGTGATTTCATCGGCGCCTGATTCACAGGAACTATACATGGTTTTAGCATTTTATAGAGGTGAAATGATGATAACCTCAAACTAAGGTTTAAATATTATTGTAACCGTGAGATGGTCATTCGATATATTTGTTGATTCCATTATTGTGGGTGCCAGTCATATTTGTTCGGTATGGTTTGTATCCTCGCTAGAGCGCTCACATGGAAATTGGACATAATATTCAAAATGTTGCTAGGAAGAAACTTTTTTGTAAAGATGCAAAAACGGCATGGTGATAATTATATATTTTATACATCATCCCTATTGCTCATCTGTTTCAAGAAAGGTTCACACCAGGTGGCAAAATAAGCAGTGTGAGTTGTAAATAAAGCTGAGGCGCGTGTATATGACTCTGTAGCTGTTGGACACGGTGGCTGCATTGTCGCGCACAGGGCGATAACTAAAATATGAAATAGATCAGTATTAAATGAAACCGGTTGGTCACGGGCAATATGTTAAAAACTGGCAGATAAAGATCAGTATTTAGTGTCGTGGATCATTTATCTAAAATATGCGGCTGCAGAGAAATCCTTAAAGCCCTACCTCCTTAACACCCTACAAACTTCATACCACGAGGAACGCGCTACGCGTGCCCTCATTGGTCAACTAATTAAAGGCTTTAAGCCTCAACACTAACTACACCGTGGCTGCACGCCAACTATAACAGTCCCGAGCAATCCCTCAAGCAAGCAGCATCTCCTGGTATCTCCTCCTACAATAGTCTTCAGGCACACCTTTCGGCATTTATCAAACGAACCTTAAACTGAATAAAGAGAAGTTTATATTTTGGCCCCCTACAACGTCGTTGACTTGTTTCTACAACAACACATAGCCATCAAGAGAATATAGCCACAACAAATGTGTTTTGTTGAGTTTGAGTGACGGTAAACCTCAAAGTAAAGTTCGCCAATTTTTGGCAAACACTGTATGGGCATTCGATACTTGTGTAAATTCCATCTTTGTGCACCGCCGATCATGTTTGACTGATACAGTTCCTATAGCCGCTGTTTTGCATAACTAGAAATCTGACTTGACTTTTAACACTTTATAAGGAAGCAATGTTACATTGTGCTGTAATTGAGTTATAACCGTAGTAGATACAAGGAACAGCGATGATTACTGCATGTATTTTCATTTATATTTTCATCCCTATCGTGCGCCGATGAAAGCTTTAAACCGGGTGTGTTCGCATTATTGCACATCGTCCCATGCTGTTCATTTACCGCAAGATTGAAAAAAAGCTATGGTAAGCTTACATAAATGGCTTAACGCTCACCAATGGCTGCAAGTGACAATGCCATGCACCACAACATCACTCCTACGCATTAGAAGCGAAGCCGAATGTAAGACACGCGTCTTACAGATAATAAAGGAAATGCCCGGTATCAGCATAACAAACGAGGGTGTATAGATAAGGTGCTGCTATTTGATAGATTCCTTGGCGTGAGGTTAACTTATCCTCTGCGCTCATAAGTGTACTGTGCTGTTATGCTGAAGGTTTAATATTACATAACAAGCACATATTATTTGGTCACTAAGCGCTGATATTGTTGGCATGTCTGAAATATCCAATCGCTGGTTAATCCGAAATGGCAGGTACCGTGGTCTGCTTAGAATATGCAACATTTAAACCAGACCGATTTCCTCATTGACTGGTAGTTTGTATTGCCGCATAACGTCATTTTGATCGTTTCCCTCACTACAAATCTTAGTGGTAAAGGCTAAGCACAGATAGAATGTGGCATTATATATCCGTTATTGTGAACATATACCAATTTCCGAAATGTTATGGTACATAACCTTCCAAATCAGCGTATGGTAATGTCGCAGTGTACCACAACATTAACTGCCACTTGCATATTGCACTTGCACAAACAATCCTTTCATCAAAATTCTTAACGCAGTCTTCGTGTTTTAAGAAGCGTACGGGGACTTGTGCCGCTGACAGTTTTATGATAGGTCAGGATGACTAATAGATGGTCCAGTTCAATGTGCATTTACATCCAACGAGTTGGTAGACTTTATTGGCGACATATTCGCTTCATGCGAGCATGTTCAATGATAAACGCCTGGGATAGCCAAGTGTCGGTAGCATCGATAATTGCTTAGCTTGCGTTTTCAATCACATTTGTTAATCAGTGATTGGTCTCATTTTCTTGTATTTCATCTCTGAGGTTGCTTTGATACCCGAATTAAGTCATCAGCAATGTTTGCTCTCATCCGCTTCTCGTCACATAGTCTCAGATGGTGTCTCAGACGAATCTAGGGATCTCATTCCTCTTCGTGAGAAGTGTGCCTCAAGCTAACCGAGGAATTTGCTAACGTTTGTTCGCAATATATAAAACATGCCATGCTATGAATCATCTAGAACATGACCCAGAGTGTTGGAGACTGCCGAACTTTCTCGCTAGATAAAGTGTGGGTCAATTAGCTCCTTGTGTGCACCGGTCTAATGTTTTATGAGCTTTCAGACAAATTGTGTAGAACATGTACACGCGCAAGCTAGTCGAAGCTAATAAGACCAAAAACTATACCATCGCAAAAAGGAGCAGCTAAATTAGAATAAGCTCGCTCTTACTGTTATCATACTGTTAGTAATTATGAATTTGTGGTCAAGTTTATGCTAATGAACGGACAATGTCCGCTGCCGGAAAGCACACCACATTCACCCGACAACCCCCTAAGTTTCGGTTTGATATCGGTACATTTGAACAGTGTATAGCTTTACTCGATGTATATATTCACCGTTTAGCATGGATCTATGATAGCTTTTGTGGCTGTTTAATTGCATGACGTGCAACGCAAACTCGTTCTTTTCCCCATTCATTCCGGATAGCATGATTATGCGGTTAATTGTTTATGATAAATGCAAACATTTGCACATTAACAATCGAGTTCACAGTTAATTGATTTCAATTTGACGTCACTATGGTCAGGATTTGACTGTTTTAATTGACCACATGCTATCAATGTGTTTCAACAAATTGGCGATGGGTCCTCCATAGTGCTTACAAGGTCAGTATTAATAGAAGCACGGGCAGTGTTGGTCGCTATAGATTCGGCTGGAATCATTAGCATATTAAGGGGATTTTAATGAGTTTAAACATCGCAATATGTACATTTATAACCATCCACATTCAACATGCATCATAGTCAGTGAATGCGTTTAAGTACCTGCCTATGTTTCAAGTACTTACGAGAGCAGGCTACTAGTGCAGGCATATTCTCTGCGACTTAATTGAATTTGTGCTAAGTGAGCGACAATTATTCGCATCTAAGAGTGGCAGACTATAACGAGGGCAATGATGAAGCTGCAAAGCGGAGCATTTTCTACTAGAGCCATGTGATCTTATTTATACATGAGAGATTATCTCTGTCTTAAAGTGATTTCCCCAAAAAAGCTTCTAGAAACCCTTGCGATTACGAGGCAGAATAAACAAACTCGGTGAGTCCAAAAGAGATTAGTGCTGATTGTGGTTTTCCCATTATCACTCAGTCCATCGTCGCCACACTGGACGTGCTAATGATTCTTCTTTGATAAAAGGCGATGTTTGCTTTTTGATGTATTACGTATAGGATACATCCCTCGACTCTGGAGGTTCGCTCCACCACCTCAGTATCAGCGTGCAATACATGTGGCAAATTGCTCCAACCGAAAAACACCGCTCTCCAAATAAGACAATGCGTGGTATTTTCTGTGGTTCCATAGAAGGCCAGTCAACGCTCTCGAGCCGCGATCGCGCGTGGCGCCCCATCACTTCAGCGTAACAAAGATGGCGTAACAGCAATGTGCGTTTAGTCGGCGATCTCCGGATGTAACCAAACGCGTTTGTAAGGCGAGCCCCGACTGGCCAATCTGTTATAACGGTTTTGAATCTAGCGGCCAGTAATATGGTTGTCGCTTGTCGAAATAAACTACACAATATGCAGGATATCTTGTGTTCATTATGAATATCCCTCCCAGCGTCGGATTGCAATGTTTTACATACCAGCATTGTGAACGTGACTAATTATAGCAGTTGACAAAATGCATTGAGATGACTCCCCTTTTTGCCCGAATGGGAGGTAATCAGCACACAAGCAGCAAATGAAAGTTAACTTGGCATCAAACGAATAGAACATGGCACGCGAGGTGCAACTCAGGGTGTGGGATAACTTAATGTGAACGGGACTTCGTCTTCAATAGACAGCATTAGCAGTTCATCTCTCCCCAGGGTGTCGTCTATGAATTGCAGACGCGTAGCTAGCAAATTTACTGTCCCCTATGCATTTTCAATTCCCTTGCAGATTAATTGTACGGAATTCGGCAGGCGTCTGATATCAACGTACATCGACGCATAGTGATCGGGGACTGTGATTTGTGAAGCAATGTTCAAATAGCATGTCAGCGTTCTTTATATTGATTGCCGCAAAACCATGCATGTATGTAGGCCCTCAGAGAGTCATTACAATATAAATTATTGCAATCGAAGCAAAATATCTTACATAGGCAAAAATGTTCATTTGCTGATATGTATATTGCATATAGTAGTTTGGCATTGCTTAATACTTATATAAAGGAAAATGGGTTTTAAATCAAACACATTGGCAAGCGAATTGAATATTCTCAATTAGAAAGTTTTTTTGCGGTAAACAGTTGTAAAGCATATGTAACCATGTGAACATTAAAACTTCTCCTGCATAGCCACCCTACAGAGAACAAATATACAGTGTATTTAAGAAAACTTGTTTCTTGTCCATCCGCAATCTAATCTATTCCGGAAATAGCAATCCACCGTACTATATATCAATTACACATGCAATAACAATTGACCCCAGTTCATGGTTAAGTATCAAAATATAGAGAATAGTATGATTCATTATGGACAAGTAACTGCTTCTTGGCAGATGATTCAACACATGATCGCAGCGATTGATTAGTGAGGGCAGCCAAAACCCATTCTCCGTCCGAAGAAGTTTGTTGTAGAAGGCATCAGGGGTTGCCGAAGAAAGTTAAAGTAGACACGCATACTTGTAGTGATAACGAGTGGCTATTCTTAATTTCCAACTGTTCTCTCAGCAAACACCGGAAACTCTAGATAACAATTTGCAAGAAACCATCGATGCCCTTTAAGACACGTCATTTCCCGATCATCCAAGTTGAGCTGGGAATCGTGCAATGTTCATAAGAGTCTCTCGTGTGTGCTGGCTGTAACGATCACGTCATATAATTTTCCACATTTATATTCTGCATACAATCATGCAATTCTCAACTGCATCATGTCATATATGTCAAAAAAGATAACTACAAAAGCGAACTAGCTAGTTGTTCTGTGCAAGCACATAATCATCCATTGGCAGGTGCGAAAAACTGGCATGTTAACGTCAATACAATCCACGCCAACCAAAATTCATCGAACATGATGATGGAATTTGTATGACATACTAGATATAAGGAAGATGTGCTATATATATATATATATATATATATATATATATATATATATGAGAGATATAGATATATATATATATATATATATATATACATATCTATATATCTAGAGATATAGATCTATATCTAGATATATAGAGATATAGAGGTTTCTATCTCTCTCTCTCTAGAGATCTATATAGATATCCTATATCTTTCTATCTCTCTATATCTCTATCTCTCTCCCTCTATATCTCCATCTGTTTCTCCCTCTATCTCCCTCCGTATATCTATGTCTATATACATCTATTCATCTATATATCCGTATTTCTCTATTTTATATATATAGCCCTATCTCTATATATATATTATATATATAAATATCTATATATATATATACATTATTATGTTGCGTATTTCACTAAACATTAATTTGTCGTGTACGTAAATGGTTGTCTTAAAATAACGCGCCAGTCAGGGACAATATTTGAATGACCTGGCAACGAGCCGACTACTTAAGGACACCCTGAAAACCGAGTTTTGGTACATAACAAGAAGAAACACCGATTTTGGCAATAACAAACGACCTACCATTCCTATCGTCAGGCCATCTTAATAAGCTTGTTTAATGTAGCTTTACTATTTTCTAAACGTTTTTTGATACCGAATAAGGTTGCTGATTTATATTGCGAAGAACGGCAAAGGAAACAGCATGATCATATTTTTCATCATGGCTACAAATGATACAGTACTAGATTTGGAAGGAAAAAACCGCAAGCCTTCCTCTGTCGAATCTGTATGTTATTCTCTTGTTGCTTAACCAGTTATTATATTGTTGCACACTGGTAATTCAATTAGTACAAACAGATACTTTTGTATGCATACTGCCAGTCTACTACTGCTCGGATATCAGCGTAATGACCAGGCCCAAAACAATATTTGATTTAGTAAGTCATCTCATGTTTCATAAACGTCAATATATATCCATAGAATGATTCACTTGAAGCCTAAGACAATTTTCTGGCTGTGAATGTTTTATTATCAAATTGTACTTTGATTAGACGTAGCGTCAGAATACATTGTGCTCTAACTGCAGAGTTGTTTACATGAACGGTCGACAGCGGATTATGTGAGTAACATGTTTCCTGATAATATATATATGTATATATATATATTTATAAACGACAACTAAGGATTTAGCATGTGAAGAAAGAGTATATTTAGCAAAGACCATTATTCCATTACTTGAACTCCGCTAAGGATTCCCCAAAAAATGACCGCTTCCCGCAACCAGCATGTGAAAGATACAAGCACCTTAGAAAATAACATTTGCAATATCACCTTAGAAAATAACCCTGTGTTCTGACAGAATAATAGGGTAGAGCTTACAACTATTGTACGACGTGCGCTATTCGTCAGAATCTCTGTAGTGTCGCTATGTTAGTATCTAAGCAACTTATATGGAAATACGCCGATAAAGATGATATTATCAGACCAGCTGTTAATGATCAAAATACAACTTGCATATCAGGGATAACAAGCTCTGCGCTATTTGCATTATACAAGCTCAATTCACTTATGCTAGGAAGGTCGTTGCAATTCACATATTTCCATGCACGTCATTTCATCAATCTTCCGCCGTTCCATGATGACATACTTAAATTATACTTCTGGCTAAAGATTGCTATAGTTGCAAATTGCAAATAAATCACGTTATATGAATCGACACCACATAATAGCATGAGCAATTTTAACTTGCAAAAATATATTTGTTAAAAAAATTATTTATCAACGTAAAATTGATAAAGCGCACCATGAGCGGATTGGCAAGGCGGTATATTTTGATGTTACTTAATAGTAACAAAATAACCACACACATGATAGAGGAAAACGAAACATTGAAGAGTAGGATCGGATCACATTGCATTAACAATTGGGACCAGCGAGGAAAGCTCACTCAGTTAAATTGGAAACAAGACGTATATTCAACAGTTCCCTTATTAGCCACAAGAAGAATCAAAAATGCAGCTGGCATAAAAACGCCCCAAAAACACATGGGCTTCCTCGGAACACAATTTACATTGAAAGTGCCACAGTTCTTTGCAGTTTCATTTATTCAGATATCACAACATAGCACTTTTTCGGACATGTAGTTGTACTGCCATAAAAACAGCTAGCGTGAAAGTGATCGAAGCTTTTAAGGTATTGCGACAGAATAATTACATGGTATTGTTTAATTCGTTGTGAGGTTAGGCGTCGCCATTGGATATTATTATCTACGCAGACATTCAAAACATGTCCAGACACTTTTTTCAAAATGGATATTAAAGATTTACGCAACCGTAAAACATTACGCGTAACATTCATCAATAAACTATGAAATTTTGATCGAGCATACAGTCAAATAATTTAAAAGTTACTCATAACTTAATGTATTAACAGCCTTAATATAGTGCATTTAGTCAGGATATATAGCTCTGCTGATGCTAAAGCATGTCATAATAGCCTATGATATCAGAATATACGAGCCATATGCTTTGTCATAGCTATGGTACCGTCAATTTAACATGCAATCGTATTTCCTTTCATAATTGTCAATAATGGCCGCTACTACGTGACGTGTTATGAAGCACTGTGTTTTTGTAAAAATTCAATTGTATGAGAGACATCAGTTTGAAAATGGCGATAGTTTTGTGCAATCGAATCACATAAAACATGCGTATATAGTCCCTCGTCCAGTTTGAAAATTATCGGGCGCTGATTATTGTATTGTTCGTGGTTTTGTATACCGTTGACAACCAATCGATAATGAATGACTAGTTCTAGATTTGCAACAAGCAGAACGGTTTTTATTTGCGCATTAAACTTACTTATATGAAGCTGTTGGATAGGAGTAAGCAACTGAAGTGGATTAAAAACTTTATATAACGACTGTAGACCACATCATGTGATTAATGGATGACCACATAAATAATATGATTTGCTCATGTGCAATATTTGCGCAATATGAAACAGTTGCCTACACAAATAGCATCACAAAAAACCCATAAGTAAATGTCTTTATTTCTTTCCGCCCATGAAATGCTCGTTGTAAAGACGCACTGCTTGTTACTCTCATTATTGGTCATGGGAAACAACAATCTATTCAAAGCTTCCGACGGAGTGCCCATACTTATACTAATCACTGCGTCATTCGAATTGAGCGAAATTCACGACACAGTGAGCTATTTGGTTTTATCTTAAAATCATATTATAAGCAATTGTTCAATTCGATAACTCTCTGTATGTCGCGCTGATTCAATTGTTCCATTGCCGTTAATCTTCACACAAATATGCGTGTTGTAGAAAGACGCTGGAATTTAATGTCGTTTTTTTAAATGTTATTTTTGTGCCTTGAAATTTTTGATTGATTGTCACTACTTTATTTTCATACTCAAAAATGGATACTGATCTGGTGCGCTCTTCGTAAATTTGCATTATGATATTGCTCTTATTCAGCCTTTTAGGTTTTTGCTGGGCATTTTGAAACTGAAGTGTTCAAATGTTATTAGAGGACGAAAACTCTAGGGAATCAGCACACTTGCACTTTGCAAAGTACACCCTATATTCGCCTGTAAAGAACAACGATTCAAATTTATTATGCTTAATTTTTGCCGACAGTACTGAACATCTGTAAGTTTCGGAGGAGACGATGATATCAAACCGTGTATATCGTGTGTAATACTATCACTAGCATTCTACTTAAAATTTGGGTACTACGCTTGCACAACGTTTTGGGCACGTGTATGGATAAAACGGCAGGAACTATCCAGAAAATAAGTGTAGCGAAATTGCAACTACTCTCCAGCTTCAGACGCACGGGATAAATTATGCTTGTTTCTGCCATCTGATGGATATTTTGTAGATTGTCGTTCAAGTCTGAAGCACCCTTTTATAGCTGTAACGCATGTTTGCCGCTCGTGTATACAAGGGAAGAAAAAGATGCAATCCTGAATGTTCAAAGTTGCATCATTCACAATGCGTCAACAGACTAGCTACTCTCGAACATTTTACGATAAATCATGTCTATAGTTTATGCTGTCAATCGCATTAATACAACTGACTGACACGATCAAATCTAAGATTGTGTTACAAATATATTACTTCCAAAACATTGAAATAAATACGTGTCAACGTGTTTAGAAAAGCCATTTGATATTAAGCACATATTTCGCATGAAGCTTAACAATTATTACCGAGACTTTAAGTAACAGCGTTGGTTTAGTGCGTAACTTAATCGAAATTACACTCAGTGAAAGAGCCGGTGGATATGTTTTGCATATCTGAAATGAATAAACTATGATTTCGCGAAACTTAAAAAAGCAAACTGCATGAACTCATATATTATCCAAAAGTTGATTAAACCGACTAAACAGATAACACAATTTGCAATTTGAGTAAGCCTCTGTCTCACCATTAGACTAATCGACAGGAGGCTCATTAAAAACCATTAAGTATTCAGCTTAGCATACGCGAGTTTATAGATTAATATATAAAACATATAAAATGCGAAACCATAATCGAACGGGTAAATGACACAGCTTACCACATATATTGGCTTTTGTGGCGCAGCACTACGTCATAATAATGCATGTGACGAAATATATCTAATATTTTTGAAACTGCTGTTATTTTCTTGACAGTTTCAGGTCATTGTAGACGTACATAGCATTAGACAAACATGTGGCCCCTAATGTACCACTTACAAGTAACAGCTAAGATTTTTATAAAGTGGCTCTTTGTCGGGTTAGCAGATATCATTACATATTCATTATAATGAACTATATTCGGCATCTACCCTCTGTTTTTCTGCTTATCAAATCTGATCCGACGCTGTTAACAACAATGGCTACACATACAGCAGCGAGTATGATTTAGTTCATAGCCCTTAAACTCTTGTTCATATACCCATATCCAATATTGAAACGTCGTTTTACGCATTTCACAAGGACAGTATAAGGTATCGACCAAGCTCCGCCTAACATTCACTGCAACTTGTATCAGCATTTATTTTGTATATAAAATGAAACTCAGTTGACAGCCTAATACAATTTATCAGGGTGCTAAGTCACAATGCGCTCATCTTTGCTTTAAAGGCGGTCAATTGTCTATGAGCTATACGCTCTGTAAGTGAGCTGGCAGGTGGGTTTCAGTATGTAGTACTTCGAAGGTTTTTCTGTACAGCAGCCGACAAGTACTAAAGGAAGCTGCAAGTGTGCTATGACTCTATCGAGATTGAGACTCCAATTATTACGTCAGGCGTAACTTATTAGTAACAGCAACATGTTTAATTAAGGGTACTTTGAACCATTCACTGTGAACGGGAATTGACATTTTGTTCACGTTTATGTTTTCTTTGCTCCTTGGAACACATCATATACCAGTGTTAGTGACAAATTTATACTGTCGATTCTAAATACGTTGACCAAATTTCTAACACAGCCGTTATGTGTAGCATAAGAAAAAATGTATTGTTGCATTATTTGTCGCCATGTTTCAGTCCGCCCTGATTCAACTGCAACGACTGTCTCTTTAGAGTAATGTTTTTGAATTCGTTCGCATTCGTTATCATAGATTATCAAATTAATTGAAACAAAGCATGCACTGCTGTTAAGTATTAACCAGTACTAAAGTTTGCGTTCAACCGTATGCATCGCAATTATCCACGGCATGCAGTTGCAAATACATATTCTTGCGCGCTGAATTAATTTTTCCCACATCATTTTCCTATGTTGCCCTGATAACTATATTATGCAAAGATGCTTCCATGTAAAATTAATTATACGTGAGTATGGAACCGTGTTTGTTAACTAAAGTGCTTTAGATGCGCAATACATTTGGATCAAGTTATAATCAGGGGTAAATATGTAAATGTATTGCGTTATTTTCACATGTCGATTGCACAACTTTTTCTGCCAATACAATGTTGCACAAGGTATTATCCACTTACCAGGAGCAGAAAGTCGCCAAGTGTGTAACGAGGCCATTAATCAAAAATAATCTTAGTCCGACTCCGTTTAGCAAACTTGAATCACAAATGTGTGAATTTTGTGCAAATTTTGAAGCAAATTGCTAAATGTGATCAACGACAGAATATGCAAAACGTCCCGCAAGATATCCTGCCCAGAATAAAATTAAAGTGGTGAATAATTCCTAGCTTGTTTTAGCACATAATCAAAACGTAGTGTGTACTCAAGAAATATGCTAAAAGCTTTAAAAATGCAAATTTGCATTTAACCTGATATTCTGCCCTTTGAAATAAGTTCAAAATTACGCTAAATAGAAAAGCGTCATGAATTTACAAAATGATCACTCACTCAGTGAATGTCAAACCGCTACGTATGTACATGCTATCACGTGTGTCACTTTCGTGTATAGCCCTTTCAAAAGTAATCATTTAAGAGCGGTAAAATGCAACAGTTATCAATATGCTACTATGAAAACAATATCGTAAGTTGGCAATACATCTGGTCAGTGAGCTCATCAGTACATATTTCTTTACTCGAAAGTAGAAACTTATCGATTACCAGATATCTAGCTAGCTTAACATTGCACCCCAAGTGCAACTCAACTTGTGCGATAACTAAACGTGAAAGACGACGTCGACTTCAATCAACAGCTGTATAAGTTAATCACTCACCCTGGTAATTTATTCGTAATTCGAATGCATAGCGTGCCGACAAAACACCTCCCAGCATTGTTTAATTCCCCCTGAGGTTAATTGATGTCGGCCTCTGTTATTCAACGTGCATCGACGCATATAAAACAGGTATTCTGCATCAGTCAAGCAACAATTCATCTTCATAGTTTTGACATAACTTGTCCGCGTTTTCCAAAAAAATACTTTATTAAGTCTAGCGGCGTTAGTCGCATGTACAAATAGTAAATATAGTTCGGCACTTAGATAACTATACAACCAAATAGTTTATTCCAGTGTGACATTAATAAATACAATATAAGCAAATATAACAATAAACCCACATACACTGCCTTTTTAGTCAATTCATTGTGGAATCGTATATAGGCTGCGATGTATACCGGATTCTATTGATTACGTACTTGTATTTAATAACGACAAAACATAAGCGGGAAGTGACTCTTATTAAACCAACACAATATCGACGTTCCACGGTACCCAAATTTCGATTACAGACTACTTCCACATAGCACCCTAGCAAAACACGGGCACTGAGCGTCACGAGGTGTTGTTTTCACAGACTGAACGTCTGGCCAATCCGCATCCTATAGCTGTTGATTTTTATGACGCTGGAAATTGGGTGAGCTCGAGGTTAACTATCCTGAGGATCTATTCCGTTGGCCGTTACGACTTATCATCAGAGATGAATCAATGACCCCATTATTTTGTTAGGATCCAATTATGGAGATCAGGCTGATGCATTATTTTTTCTTGGAAACTTAGACATAAGCGGTAGCTAAGGAAAGGTTAATTTCGTAAGTAGTTGACAAAGCAAAATATGCGTAACTATTAGCGAAAAGCGACGCGTTCTGATTCCCACAGTGCACTGCATATCCAGCTTCTAGAAGTTGAGCGACGAATCGAGGGAGTAATGTTAAATAAGCTGTGATAATGAATTGTTTGCTCTCATCATTACTGATTAACTTTCAAGTGACGAATTATACATCAGGGATGTTATAATTAGTTACGCATGAATGGCACATGTTACCAGCTTGACAACGACCTTCAACATATATTATAATGTATGTGATTTCAATTTGAGAAATTCACAAAAGACAAGGAAACTGTTTATTTTACTCAACTCATTCAGTTTACTTTCTTCTGTTTTGAAAGTGCGACCGAATACCATTTTGATTCGATAACAAGGCAAAATCCAGCTTGCAATCGGTTGAAATTCAATTTTAATTGTGTTCATGGTGTCACATGACTCTTTATATACTCCATCGGAAACTTGTGCTTGTTCACCTTCTCGCCTTAAAATACTATGAATATGTAGCACAGCTAGTATGCTGACAATTGACATGACTGTCACGGTAGACGTCAGTCTAAGCCACTGCAGATCAACACTATATTTCTAATCATCATAAACAAACACATCCAGTGCTTTTCATTGTTTGGTGGCCAAAATGCAGCAGCAGTTCATCTCTCTAGGGAGTTTATCAATTGCCACTTCATTCACTCGGTGTCGGTTATTGATGTGAATGGTGTATATTGCGGAAATGTATTATACCAAAGCTATAGAATTAGATAAATGCCACCTGGTTCCCTCACGTAAGACTGTAACGAAAACCATATATTCCATATACTCCGTATCCATAAATCCGCGGTACATTTAAGAACCACCTGACACGCTCCTTGATGCCCTTAACACCTTGATACATCAATGTATGAGCCTACAAACAATTAACCGCACCATAATCAAATCATCTTGTTATATCAATGTATGGGCCGACAAACAATTTGCCGTACCATAATCAAATTGTTAGACTACAAATGCCTGCGTTCTCCTAGAAATTATAAAGCTTGAAGGCTAATCACAAAACACATATTGGCTTCATCTTAGAAACCCTGTGGATATTTAAATAGTCGCAGTGTATCGAGTAAGTGTGGCTTACTCCCCATGCGTTTCCATCATAACGTCATCGTGTGTTTACATGGAATACCACCATCAACGAAAACGCAGTGTATATGGCTTGGATGCCTGTAGTTTGACATAAACTCTTCCCGCAGAACGAATCAGGTAGTATTGTAAACAGGTGTTGAGGCCACGACCAACTTATTATGATGTGCCATTCTTGCATAATAGCCGTAGATATCCAAGAACGATACCTTGAAAATATACACGAGGCGATTTCCATCTATTCGCTTCTCACATGATAAAGGGTAGCATGAGAGGTTAAACGCCTTACTAAGCAGAGAGTAAGCATATCTGTCGTCGTAACGTCCCCAAAGGTATATGATCCTGATGTCATTTTCTGCCTTATACAGCTAATTGATTTATTGTTATTGTTTTTGCTATGCTAATGGATAAACATAGCATGTGTAACGGTGGTATCTTTATATAAATAAATTGATAATTAGTAATCTGTGTTCAGCTCTACAACCCAACAAATGACAATGATTGGCTAAAATGCAAAACAAGACCCATCAAGTTCTGTATCACCCGAGATTAAAAGCAGCAATAATATAATTTGGTCGAGATCAACTGAATACGTTATATGAAGCACTATAACTTAAGTGATTCCATGCCGCTCAACATCAAACCTGGCATATGAATGGCCTTTAAAGTTTTTATACAAATAGTCTGCATTTGGTTTAATGCAAATATGTTCGGGTTAAACATTTTGGTTTGACAATTTTAATATGATAGTCTAGTCTTAATAACGTACAAAGATAATCTTTTAGGAATGATTGCTTTTAATTTTGAATATAATAGCGAAATTTAATTTAACATCGAACCATACGTTGACATTACCTGATAACCTACATATCTTTCCTACAACCATATATACCTTGGCCCAAATGGTCAAATTAATGGTCAAACATGAGCGCAGAATATGTTTATTAGAAGATTTTAAAGACTTGAATTTTTTTTATAATTTTAATACCGAAAAATGAGTTCGCAAAACGCTGCCAATGGCTCATGATGATCAGATCTACAACATATATTATAATTTAAATCCATGATGACGGAAAATGACTTCAAAATTTCAGAATTTCGCAAAATATATATGTGCATATATGTTAGATTTATACATATAGTATCTTGACCATACATATATATATATATATATATATATATAATATATATATATATATATATAGACTTTGGTCCACGAAAGGATATACGAGTATGTCCACATAAAGTCAACGCTCATTTTCGTCGAAAATAATTGAAAATATTTTGGTTTGACCATTCGAATGTGATAGTCTAGTCTTAGTAACGTGCACAAATAATCTTTCACGCGTGATTTCTTTGGATTTTGAATATAATAGCGAAATAAAATTTTAACAACTAACCATTCGTTGACATAACACGCACACTTCAATATCTTCCATACAACCGTATATACTTCGATCAAAATTTCCGAAATAATGTTTAATTATATGTGTGGGATATATTTATTTGAAAAATTAAAATATTTGATTTATTCTTAAATTTTTTTACCGAAAAACTTTATTTTTCCCCTTTTTCATTAATCTACAACATTGAATTAGATCGCGAAATTCTACCAATGGTTCATAATGATCACATCTACAACAAATATTATGTTTCTAATCCATGATGACTGAAAATGATTAAAATATTTCGGTATTTTGCAAATATTCAAAAATATATATGGGCACGAAAGGTTGGATTTATACCTATAAATTAATGTCTTAACCTTTCGTGGACAACGTTTCGAGGACCAAATGTATATACCAGCAATAAAAAGTGACAAAAAGATTTTAATTCGCTTTAAACTATTTAATTGTATCAATTAAAAGATGCCGAATAAGTAATTGATAACTAATGATAGCAAAAATGCACTATAAAAATTTGTCCACGAATGGTTGGAGTCCCCGAATACATATATATATATATACATATATATATATACATATATATATATATATATATGGATATATATGTATATATATATAGTCATATATATATATATATATATATTTACGTTTATATAAATGTATATATATATATATATAAATATATGTATATATATATACAAATATATATACATATGCATATTTTTAAATTCATAGTAAAATATATATATATGTATATATATATATATATATATATATATATATACATATACAATATATATATATATATATATATATATATATATATATATATATATATATATATATATATATATATATATATATATATATTCATTTATAAATACGTATGCACTTTATGTAAATATTTGAGCCAAACATGGTTCATTTATTTTGTCGCCAATATATGCTATACTCCATAGCATCTTGGATTAGTCAAAATAAGGCAAGCATCTGTGACAATTTCAGTCAAAAGTATCAAGCCTACCGTGAACATTATAACAATATAAGAAATATCAAATTGAGCGTATTTGGGATGCAAAGTGTCGATGCTCTGGAATTATTGCGTTAACACAATCATCGAGGAACATTGGAAGCCCCGTGCGGGGCAAGAATTGAAGTGAAGCAATCGCAACCGCCCATGTGATTTATGTGATTTTGGGAAACTTGAATGCTATCGTAAGGCATGTTTTGCACGAAAGTAAAATAACGTATAGGTAGGAATGTGTTGTCGTTTTGGATACGCGGCCAATTCCGTAAGTGACGGATCTGCGTCCTCGCCAGTTATAGCGGAGATGGCTAACAATTGACTAGTGGCTGGTAAGAAAATATCGCTGTGTTGACGATATATTGTAATATTGTAGCGTTCATACATGAAAGTTATGGAACGCCCATATCTTTACAGGCTAACAAGCCATTACCACATAAACACGAGATAACGTTGCATTGAGTAAGGTTACTCATATACGCTGGATATCATATACTCTGTCTTATATGATACTCAAAACGTGTATAGGCATTTTGTTAACGTGTATATTTATGTAAGCATCGAACACGACGCATAACATCTTAATAAACGATAAATTAGTCATTGCGCATACTGTCAGCGACCTTCTTTTCTACAGGTAACTTGATACATAAATGGCTCCCCGGCTGACCCTTTGACTCTATCACTCACATACGTGATGTGTAGACCTAAGCTGTAGCGCAACTGATGTAAGCAATGTGTCGTAAAAAAAACCCTACAGTATTAGTGTTTACGACTAAATTTAGAATGATATGATAAAGAGTGCATCTCATTGATGGTGGCAACACGCATTTAGGTTGTGAACTTGCTATTCACTTCCTAATCCCTAGTTGCGCCGAGGCATGCTGTACCGCACTCTGGTTGAATAGGTCGTCGTATTTCACCTGCTTTTGCCGACCTAGTCAGACATTTGTGAACTGCAAATTGTGTTGCGCTTTGCGCATGGGTGCTACAAATGCCCACTGGAACGGTTATGGTCGCTCATTGAATGTGCGCTATCAAGCACTGTTGTTTTTGTGATTGTGTTAACAATAACTTAATTATCATCCACCAGGTAGTGATTAGCACTTCCTTGTGTGCTATCCCCCATTCCCTTGCTTATTAAGGCAAGTGAACAATTTTAAGACAATCATGGCTATGTGCAATCTAGTCATACGTTGGCATGCTCCCACAATCCTTTATTAAAATTAACAATTATTGTCTGGTGCACAGTTGAGCTCTTTTGTCTTCAACAATCATTCTGATTTCCTCGATCGTCGACCAGATATGAATTGATTGAATCAAGACTTGCACAAAGCAGTGCGGTTCTCAATTGCTCTGTGAATTCTCTTTAATGACGCTACGTAATAAGAGAGGCCCTTGTACAATATTCTCACATCACGACATGTGTAGAAACCTAATATTGTCCAATAAACAAAATGAAATTGTATTAATTTTTGATTCGATTTGATGAGAAGTATTGTTTTTTTGTGTGATGGTGATTGCTTTCAATATCGGACACTATGCATCGTTTGAGGTCGGAATACAAATGGTGTATCAATGTTAACATGCTCGGTGAGTACATCATCCTGTTAACATCGTATTATGAACTATGATGCGGTGCAATTACGCTTCCATTACCGTCGGCATGCTCTCATGTGCACGAGGGTGACTATACTAAACTTACTGTAGCTTGAAAAATTGGCTCGCATATAAGGATGAAAATGATAGTAATTAATTGAAGTTTTGGAGGTATGCGCTGGCACAGAAAAACTAGTACACCATTTCAAATGTAATTGTTCTCAATAATCGGGCACAGATTATTATTTATTGCCAACACCAAATATCAAACGAAAAACGAGATGTTGGGTATTCAATAAATCAGCATGGTATAATCACAGCATAAAGAAATGGGCATTTTAAAGAACAGTTCGTGGGCTTGTTGTGCATTCATAATCAAATGGAAATACCACTGTGAATGGCGAATTGTCACTACCCATACGGCCGTTTGGCAAGCATTATGATTATCACAGTCAATGTCGCCGTTCTCTTTAACATTTCACACAAGCGTATTTTGACTACTACGGCACTAGACAGCCCCAGCTATTATGCTCATAAATTGTTGTCTTCGCATAGCAAAATGTGTGTTAAAGGCAAGCAGCAGTTAACGATGCGCTGTACTATAGTATACGGTGTCATTATTATAAGTGGAAGCATAAAGATAAATGTTATATTTATGGTCACTTCGACGATGCTTCGGGAAATAATTTATGTTTCCAGAGTTTGATGCAAGATGTGTTTTAGGGATATTTCAGATGATATTCTGCCGACTGCTTCGGATGTTTAGTTTAATCTTCTTGGATGACAGTTTCGAAGCGCTTTTGCTGATACCTTAACAAAGCCACTACCTACAAAAGGAATGATGCATGCAACTTGATGTTATGGTACGCGTCAACTTGCACTTAGCTACTGAGGATTTATGCATTAAGTCAATTAGCGGATAACAATACTTGATAATTGAATATGGATGTCGACAGTTATTGGCTTACCTACGAAAGTGTTTGCCCAATGCTAAACAATATTGTTATTAAACTTGCACACATCGTTTGCTTAAAGAAGCTTACTTTTGATAGGTTGTTTAAAGAATATATCCAAACTTAAAAACAATTGCCGTTAAGAAATAATACAGCAGAAGGCGAAGCAAATTCGTTGCAAATACAATGACAACCATACTGATAGCATCTCACTTTTCAATTATTATAAAACATGTCAAGTCTGGCCTCATCTCAATGCACCATTCTGAACGGAGAGCAAATATAAGAGTGCTGTATTGCAATATAACACAGGATGATCTAAGTGAATTATAGTATTATGAAAACAGAAAAATGTCAATAATGTCGTCATGCCGCCTGGTATGTGGTATCCGTTGAAACAGGTGAAAGATATTATAACATGCTTTCAATACTTGCTCGAGTCATGACTCTAATTATGTTGCATTCAAGCTTATGACAAGCAACATACCGTTTGTATTATACAAAAAATGTACAACATGTGAATAGAGAGGCTCCTTAGGTGATCGCTTGCTAACACATTTCGTAGAGCGCGAACATGTTTGTTTTTCTGGAGGCAGATAAGGAATGAGCACGTTATCAAGAGCAATTTTGATTCAAGTCTGCATGTATGAAAAATTACAAAATTGCTGTTCCACGTTTCAAGATATTAGTAACAGGGTTTCTAACTACTCTTCGATGCATTAGGGGTACAAACATGCGAGGAGGAAATACACAGTATAATTTGCTCACATATAACATTTTCTGAAAGGTCATGCTCCAGAATGATGTATACTGTCGATAGCGCTCAAGTGACAAAAAGTGTGGCGATGTCATACGTTTAGTTTGTAGTGTATACTGGGGCTCATTAACGGGTAGCATGAAAGAAAATTAGTATGCCACATTCACTTAATGTTCATAATGTTTTCGGATATATGAACAGGATGATGGTGTGACATATATAGCTAGGTTTGAAACACTGATTATTGATTAATGTGTCCTCACATTAGACTCCAAGCCACCGCTGTTTTATCCAAATAAGAAATGTACAATTCTATCACTTGCCGCGGATAAATTTCTCATGACACATGTGCAATCATGTTTATGTTGAAGTTAGCTAATCATTGAAGAATTTAAGCCTAGCTTATTGAACGCATACCACTGAAAAAATGGGTTGGCATGCTTTAGTGATTTCTATTTTGATAGCTGCTATCCTTAAAACCAATGTTCGTACTTCCGCTATTGCAACAATATCTTCAACGTAAGGTAGACAGATAATGGCTAGATTTAAGGCATAGGAACTTTACGTCTGATTATAAGTTTAAATGTAATCATATATCATCGCTCGTTTATTAAATATAAAATTGAAATTATTGACGTACGATTAGTGTTTTCCCCAAAATATGCTAATATCTCTCCTTAATATTTCCAACAAATCAAGGAACTATTGGTCAATAATGGATTCCGAATATCATTAGAGCTCAGGAAGGAAAAGTAATCGGTCATGACGGGAATAAGAACGATATTCATCTTATCATTGCTATCGTCCTATTTATGTTGAACCTTATCTATATGCCGCAGCGTGCTCTCTCCAACGTGCGCTTCTATTTAGTTTTTGGTTTTATACTCATGACCTAGATACATCAAAAATTATGATCTATGAAAAGGCTATATAGCGTTGTTGCTCGAGTGATCTATGTTGAAACACTTACACAAGTATGTAGGATTGCATCAGAGCAGCCATTCGTCAAATCATCAGTAAATGAATACGACGCTCGTGTAAATGGTACTGCGCAGCAGTGTCAACCGTTTTCGGTCTCATCTGACACGTTGGATTAGCTGTGTCACTTGATGCTCTGTTGCGAGGCTAACGTCAAACAAGACATTAAAAAAATATTCTTACCCTAACCCAGATCACAATTATTTAAACTTCCAGGTAACAGGGCATGCGCAAAAGTGTTAGGTGATCCAGTTCTATTATAACATCGTTTTATTCTTTTATGCCGTAAAGTTCTCACGAAACTGAATGTTACGACAATCTCTTGAGCGCCATTTTATTGATCGAATATACGAATATGGCTGGAGAGCTGTATCACAAATACGTTACATTATGGTGTGACACTTCGTGTAAAGAGTGCAGTTAATTAGGATTCGATACGTATAACCAATTATTAATTACCCTTTTTTAAATCAACAGTATATTGGACGGCATATATGATGATATCCGGAAAACATACATAGATGGCTAATTGGAAGCCATTCGATGAATAAAGGGCATCATATCCTATAGATAGCAATGACATACAAAGCATATTTGCTTTTAGCCGAAAATTCAGCAGCAAGAAGCGCTGATAGGAACGGAAACTGGTCCGTCTGATCAAGGAATCATTTGGGATATTGCATATGCAGAGCCTCTGTCTCTTTGTTGCTATATATTAACCTCTCTAGAAACCTGATTCGTGCGCATTAAACTGGTAAGGTTGTCAAGCTTCACATGCCAGCCCTGTCACTGTACATGCATACCATAAATACATTGTACCTCTATTCTTATGAAATGCTACAAACTGTCGTCATTTTATGTATATTATAGCCATCATGCTTTGAGGAAGAAGGGTTTAAATATTCTCAAATATTTCTGACTCTGGGGAACGACACTGGCTGTGTTGGCGAATTATTTGATCATAAAAGTTGTCCTAAACGTCAGTGCCAAGAAGCCCATGAATAGATTATATGACAATATATGACGACTTTCAAGAAATATACTAGCAAACAAAGGGGACCTTTCATAACAATGTAGTTATCGTAACAAGCATTCAATGCATGCGGCTAATGATTGTTAAAACTTGCATCCGCAATACCATGTTAACTTGAGTTGGTCTATTCCTATGTACCGAGCAATACATGGATGGTTTGAGGTAGCAATGCTGCCACTATAATACTATTACTCTATCTTATGTTATATGAATAGCTAACATGAGATAGCCAGTTAATAGGCGGAAAATATTACCATTGGAAATACTTGTCCACATCTACATGCAATACTTTTCCAGTGTCGGTAATGCAATTCTAGACAACGGCACCACTTACATGTTTTGTATATTTGAATCCATTTTACTCAGTTCGCCAGCAAAATCTAAAGATCAAATACAACAATTTATCTCATTCCATTCTTTATTAATTTCAAAGTTTGAAAATGTTGCAGAAACCTACATTATGTCGTCTTTTGGTCTATTGAAAAAGTGATTTCAAAATACACATTTTCCAAGTCATATCGATCGACATGTCGCTCTGTAAACTGCGGGAAATTCCAGACAATGACGTCACATATGCAATTGTCGTAAAGATATCGATGGTCACTCACAGGTGTTGATTCAACTTGACTGAGAAAGTTTGTTCAGCCCGTTTGTAGATATCCTGTATATTTGCCGCCCGGGTCAGGGAATTGTTCTTGATGAGTTTATCACACAGGCTAGCAGCACTTTCCTATTTTTATTTCAACCAAGTCTGGGCCTTACCCAGAACTGACTGTAGGGTTAATTCCTAAATAATCGGAAGCAATATATCGTTTGGTTGTCTATGGTTTTGAAATAAGTTGCACATTTGGACAAATTGTCATGTGTCAACCATTCTTTCACTTTGTGATTTTATTGTTAGCTCTTCTTATGGATATGGTGTTGTTATAAATTTATGGCAGTATGAAATATATTGTAGTGTAATAATGTAAGCACTGTATATTGTGCACAACGTGGTTAAATATCCCTTAGGGATAAATGATACGATCGTTCAACCGCAAGCCTGTACTTTTTGTGGCAACAGTAGTTAACATACTTATTGGTAGAGAACTACACAGGTCCGTCTATTTGAATAAATTCCAATTTGGACGCTTCCGAACAATGTTGTCATCGCAGTTTGACACGTTCTGAGATGGTTATTGATGCATGACCAATTAATTTATCATTATATTATCTCTCTAGAGAGATCTCTCTCTCTCTCTCTCCTCTCTCTAGAGAGAGAGAGAGAGAGAGAGAGAGAGAGAGAGAGAAGGAGAAGAGAGAGAGAGAGAGAGAGAGAGAGAGAGAGAGAGAGAGAGAGAGAGAGAGAGAGAGAGAGAGAGCTCTCGAGAGAGAGAGGGGGAGAGATCTCTTTTTCTCTCTCTCTCTTTCCCTCTTTCTCTCTCTCTCTCTCTCTCTCTCTCTCTCTCTCTCTCTCTCTCTTCTCTCTCTCTCTCTCTCTCCTTCTCTCTCTCTCTCTTTTTCTCTCTCTCTTTCCCTCTTTCTCTCTCTCTCTCTCTCTCTCTCTCTCTCTCTCTCTCTCTCTCTCTCTCTCTCTCTCTCTCAACTTATGCAGCACACGCGCCCTTTTGCTGTGCTCATTGGACGCCGTGCTGACAGTTACATCTAAGTCAGAGGGATTGGTTACGATTAGACTGTCATTGGAGTTATATTTATACAGTGTAATTAGATTGATGTAAAAGGTAAAAGGAATGCTGTTTACACTGCAATTAAAAAGCAATCCAATATATTGAATATTCGTGGGGTACAATTACAAAGCAACATTCACTAGACAGATAATATTGGTAGCAGGTCCTGCATGGATCCTGCATCCGAAGTGGAGTCAGAGTCGCACCTCTCAGTTTCAATATCCGAGCAATAGTTGGATAATGCAACCCTCACTCGTTATCTTCATCAGACAACTTAATTAGTGGATGTATTATGGTATAATCTAAAAGCAGCAAATTTCTTATTAGCTCTCGCTGTTGTCCGATTCAGAGCAGCCGGGGCGATCTCACATAACCTGCCGTCTAGCGACAAACTGATGCAAAATTGGGTCGAGAAGATGACTTCATATTTTCTTCCGAGTGGGATCCATTTGGTGGATGTTTTGTCCTTATGCAATCCGGTGCAATGAATTACAGGCCCCCATTGGTTAATGAGTTATTCATCTCCATTTTGAAGGACATAATATAGAAAAGATATTAACGTTGTATTGGACCCTTACGAATTTTGTGCTTGCTGTATTGAAAAATAACGCAAACACTATAAACTCGAATTAACGCAACTCGGACAGAACGCAGTAATATATATTAACGCTCCACCGATTGTTATAATCATCAAAATTCTCAACATTGAACAGAGTTTTTCTATTTGTAATAGAATAGTACAAAAACAAATCTTTTATTGCCGATTGCTTGAACTACCGAGTGGAATTACAAAAGATTGCAGTAATGTTTTAACGGACAATAACATGTGATGGAAAGCAGGTTCGATGCATGCTATGTCATATAAGCCATCGATTAGTTTACGCGGAACAATATATGACAATATGCAGCGTTGTTTTCGTTAACGATGAGCTAGGGAGTTATAAATACTATCTCTGGAAAGTGGTTATTTTGCATCTTACATATGGCATTGTTAGTTCACAGTACGATGAATATACTGCGCTGCAATATCAAATGTTTTTATTATCTTATAGCGTCAGGTCTATTTGTTTTCCTTGTCACGAAGATTTAGATCCCTCCTGTAATCTTACCACAGCGGCTATTAGACATACGACGCCTCTCAATATTAACATTTTCCAGCTGATCGCAGGTCAACATGATGCATCGCAATGAACTACTCTTACTCCTTACTCTTTTATCACCGAAAGCAAGCCCTCGACGCACCAAAAATTATCCAATGTGGAGTAAGCAGAATATCGCTGGATCAAAACAGTGTTGGTAGTGGCTCCTAGAAACGCAAACACCGACAAACAAGATCAATACAAAACTGATTATTAATGGTACTGAATGTCTCATCGGAAATAAATGCTAATATCAACTTGGCCTTCTCCTCGATAATTCTCATGGATAAAAGTAGTCATTAATAGGAGGGGTTGGTAGAAATAAGTATACACGCACCCGCCCACCAACCGACCCAAAACAAACACTCACACGCACAGACACACACATACACACAAGCACACACACACAGTAACTCACACACAAACATATTTACATATACATGTATATATATAGCAAATTATATATATATGTATATATATGTATATATACAACTAACTCTATACGTATATATATATATATATATGTCTATATGTAATTTTTTGCATATACATGTATATATATAAACATAGATATGTATAGAGATATATATATATAAATAGATATATATAGAGAGAGAGAGGGAATATATATGTATATACATTTGTAAATATTAATATATAGATATAGAGTAGAGAGAGAGAGATATAGAGATATATATATATATGTATAGGTGAATATATATTTATAATATATAGATATATATATATGACATAGTTATAGTATATAATAAAATAGATATATATATATATATATATATATATATATATATATCTATATATATATATATATATATATATATATATATATATATATATATATATATATATATATATATATATATATATATATATATATATATACATATATATAGATTTACGTTTGCATGTTTATATGATCTACATGGATATGCGCAATGTGATTCAATCGAAAAACCTGTGGCATGAGATAAGGAATATCCAAGGACTACCTCCTACTTATATACATTTTTAAAAAAGAATCACTGTCTTTTATATTTATTCAGGAAAAAGATTAATCTATTGACAGGCCCTTACCTTTTTCCCTGCAAGAATTTCGAACACAGTTGTGTAGAACCAATCGCGAGTATACATTTGCTACATCGATACAAAAGGCCCTGCATCAATAAACCTTCAACTGCTAGCCAACTTATTTAGCATTCATGTATTATCGATATGTACTAACGGTTGACCCGCAAAACCATTACGATATATTAACTGCTTAGCGGTATTGATTACTATTCTATTTACGCACTATATTATGATATCATAGCTATCCATCTTTCTCTCATGAAATATCTTAACTTCTGCCTGATTGATGTATTGGCTCCCGCAACGTCACATTCTGCTTTCTATTCATGTCAAGCATCACGTTATGATATGCGTGGATTCAAGATGACATAGACTGCTACAAAAGAGGAATCTGGTATGGACTCAATGTTTGCGATGCAGAGGCGATGAAACGGGGTTATATTTGAAAAACTCAAACAGTGTTGTCAATTATGGGTTGTGATGGCCAGGCCACAGTCATAAAAAGTGTTCATATTAGAGACGCTGCCATTTATAAATGCCAACAAGCAATTGGAACAAACAGTTAAGCCAGTGACAACCAAGTACAGGCGGTCACTATCACAAACATCAACGCACTTCCATACATTTCGGCTGCAGAATCAACACAGTTGCAGGCAGTCCTTATGGGTCAGGTGTCGAAGTTCACAACTGGTTATAAGCGTTTACTCTAGCGGAATTTATTTCAGTGCGATATTTTTTAAATTGTGTTACAAATAAAAAGTCACAGAGAGATTCCGACGCACTGAGTCGGTGCAAGGTATTGGTCATTTTATTAAAGATGCTAACTAAATATGTAGGTATGTTATACATTTGTCACATAATTGTTGTCCCATACTAAATAACTGAATTGACACTTTTCATTGAATAGTGCATACCAACGTAATGGAGTTGTTAGTATGACAAGGCTTGATAATGAGCAGGTAATGCTACTGAGGGTTCGTCTACCGGAATTCGGATTAGACACGAAATGTTAATCCAGCGAAAAACACCCGACGTTATCAACAACTAACTAAGCATTAAGATTTGACTTGGACAACACATATTATAGTTGCTTGTGAGCAACTAGACCTAGATGTGGGACAAAAAAATATTGTTAGGGTGATAGATCTTGATTGAAAACGATCTTCCCAAACACAGCTCCGCTATTACGCGAGGGAACATTTCCAAATGGCAAATCGTTGACAGCAAAAAAGTAAATATTTCACAATTTCTGCAGTTGACAGAGAAATAAATGCATTTTTCTGGTCGCATTGGTCGCATTTCTCCCATACATCATAACATGGATTATATCCCCGGATATGCAAGTCAGTTATACTTGGATGCCAGCTGAAACAGCGAAATTCTTGAGGGTTCATTATTTGTTTGAAGAGCAGCAACATTCAATCGATAGACTGGTGACATTACTTGATTACAGTAAAAAAAAATACAGTAAAAAATATCATATTCGGATGCTGGGAATCATTCTTAAATGCTGATCAGTATTCATATATGGAACTTTGAAGTTGTATTATCAACATGATAAAGAATATTCTCTGTCTTTTCTGTAATGTCTACAGCTTATCCGTATATATAGTGCCTTGGTACTCACTTCAATATTTGCTGTCCCCATCATTTCCATATCGTGCTTTTACTATGCGATTATACCACCTTATCGCATGCACTGGGGGATAAATGGACCGAAGAGTCGCGCGGAACATTGACAACAGACACCGAAGGCCTTATGCAAAAGTATAATGCTATTGTGATACGTAATATGTAAGAAATACGTTCTGAATAAATGGGATAATACACGTTTAGAAGATACATATTGCAGGAACTTATAGGTCATACACCACAAATCGTTTCGGTGCATTTTATGGAAATATATATCAACTGAGGTTAATCTTAACAGTGTACAATCCACAGTGTTAGAATTCCAGCTCAAATACGGTACAACTTACGTCGCGTGGCAACCATCTGCATGTGTTAGCGGTCTAATGGCAACTACTGGGGCAAACACATGAGCATATTTATTACAAAACAGCCCCTAGGGTTTAGTGTCTGGCATAGCAAATTATTAAAACATTCAGCCAACGCCTGTTCTGCCCCTACGCATATTTCCGCTGCAACATCCGGTATGCGTAAGATTTGCTAGAATTTGGGATAACTGATGTGGATAAGAGTGGTTTTTTGGACAGCCGTTGATTTACAAGGAGCCGAGGGGTGTTATGGCTAGTTAATCTGCTATTCTCTGATACAGGGTTCTGCAATGTTCATCTCATACATGAAAGTAGCGTGCTTGACAATATGGCCAAGAGTTTCATGAAGTGCCTGTTCTTTGAAAATACGAAATAAGTGAAAAAATGCGCGTAAAAAACACATTGTGGATGTTTATAAAAGTGTATATCCATTATGTGCTGATATTCTTTAGAAGCCTTAACACGATCGATTTTCTTACACATTTCTATGATATAGTGCGATTTGATCCTACCTAAATATACTATTGTTGCTTATATGGTGGTCCTGGCCGTGTCATTGAATCATGATTAGGCATTCGATTTTTTAGAATTAACGCTTATTTATAAGTAAGTTATTAGCTTGACATATCATTTAACACAACCAACCGAACCTACCATTGATATGTCGGTCAATGCTTGTGTTTGGATTTTCGCCGTAGCTCACCAATTCTTTTTCCTTTCTATATTTATTTCTTTTTCACATTTGACGTAATTAAACAGAGTCCTGATATGTGACTATCTAGGACATGCTTGTCAAATACAAACCTATTAGCGTGACGACAGTTAGTGGACTGACTGCATATTACAGTTGTTGTTGAGGCTTTTGGGCTTGTTGTTGTAGAGTATGGGGTACGCATGAGGAGGTGGCGGGTGACAAGTAGGGACTCGTGGATATGGGCTGAGGTTAATAATTAATATCATCTATGTGGGGTTACCTCTATGAAACTGATGGCTGAGAGGATACGAAATGATGATTGGTAGGTTTTCTGTCAATTTGGCGATCAACGTTCCTCTTAAAGCCAATACAATTCGACCAAGAGCGCAGATTGACAGCTGTCAAAATGACAATATGACACAGCACTTCTATACATCCCTGACAACGTAACATTATTCCACCCCATATTTTACTGACATTCGCTTTATCAGGTTGTTGTAATCGATGAACTATTATTGCGTTGTTCTTCTCGCATTAACACTTAGAATACTGACTAGCATATCAAGATTATATATAATATGGACAGAAATGAAGACCACCCTCGCAGACATATAATCATGTTGAAATATGTTTGTGTGAATCTGGATATGCGTCGGCTGTAAAACTTTCAGTTATGGAAAATGTCGACTTATGTTTGCTGTAATCAGCAACTCATACAGAGTTTATTTGCTATGATGTGCAGTGCATATGGCATATCATGACTTTATCACTTAAATATCATTATTCCTAACGGATGTAAGCCCCAATACATCATTGCGTATTGCGTATGCCACCAGCAATTACGGGAGCTGAATATTATGCAAGTGCTTTGTCATATTTCTAACATTTGTTTGTAGCAGCTTCAGAACACAAGAGGACAAGTATTTGCTAGCGGCAAAAAATAATATGTGCGTTAAAATATTTTGCTTGGAAATGGGATTGGTAGGTATTCAATTACAATGAGCAAAAATCAGCAAGTAAAATTGCCTGCTACTTAAGCACAATGCATCATTCTAGGCTGAACGCATGCACATGAGTTCGCCGTTACTGTTTGTGACAGATGCCATTAGTTACATAAGGTTTGCTATCCAATGAAAGAAGCTTAACTGATATCCTGACGTCAAGTTAAACGATGCAATAAGCAAAGAACAGACAAGAGCTTTAGCTGCAATGTTCGAGTCATTTGCGCTAATTCAAGCCTGTAGCATAAGACAAAGCCAGCCCTCTCCCAGATATCGAAGTGCATCTACGAGTAGGAATGCAATTGCATTGGATTTAACTTTATATTGTGAAATTATTGTACGCATCTAAGTACAGCACATGTACCCGATAATTCAACCCTATATTATACTTAAGCATTGCATGTCCGGGGGTGTAAAGGGTTATTAGAGCGTTGTAAATGAGCAAATAGTTTCGATTTGGTCGACCGGCTTTAGCAGTTTTTTTAGCCCAAGAGACTCAATTCATGGTAGCAATATTAAAGACTGCCGTAAACAGTACGTAGAGTCTCTTTTTCGCTATGACTAGACTAGGAACGATGAAAAAGGCCGACAATTTTTTGCACCCGATGTAATGCGAGGGAATATATATTTTTTCTTGTATTAATGAATGAAATTCCTTGAACGATATTACCATAGGCACATAATATGGACGATACGTTAATGTTTATGTTCAGATATATCCATGGCCCGATCAGCTTGATTTGCTGCTTCAAGATCTCCGTAGAGAGTATACACAATCATTACTTGTAGAGAATGGATATCATGTTATCTCGAAAACGTTAAAGGGTCATTAAATTAATTATTTAGTGGCAGTAAAGTTACCCAAAATACAGACATTAACATCAACCACAACGGTCAATACATACAGACATTAAAGTATATATCCGAATGTATCTAGTTGCTCTCAAATTAAAAATAAGGAAAAACTGGTATTGTTTTTCCGACTGACTGATGTACTGATTAACCTGCCGAATGAGGTTCTTTTACAGTAAATGGTGGCGGTATGGCTAAGCTGATGGCCGTTTGCTGCTTCTCAGTTAGCAGTTGTATTTCATGTGTGCGTTCAAATATCCTATATATACAGTCTCTTTACTTCATGGGTATATTTTGTCTTGGTGATACGAATATTACGACGCTGACAAAAACAAACAATCTTTGTAAAATAAAATCAGTAGATAGTTTAATTCGTAACAAAAATCGAGTAAAAGGGAGTATTCGGCTCCTAAAATCGAGCTGTTCACACGTTTTGAACTTGCTAACATATAGAAGCTGTTATAATTGCAGCAAATAACTGCCTGCTTACATAACATTTCGAAGTCGAGTTTTGCGGCTGCATTTATAGCTAGAATATAGAAGCAATTCAGTCTTCGGCTGAACCACGGGTAGTTGTGTAGCGCCCTTGAAGCCCGTTGGCTTCGATGGATTCACTGAGTAAGAAATCACTCGCATGTCAGATATTTAATGGCAACTAAGTAAGTGTGTATTCTGGTATGCATTTAATCATCTGATTCGTTGTTAATGATGCACATCTGAAGTTAACCTCATAAAAGCGGTATTTTTATTGTTCGCGATTATTATTCCCCAAATGGATAATGCATGACTAATGGAACATTTGAAATTAAAAATATATGCATAATCCTTACAATTTATGATGCACTCTATTACGCCATCGATCATAATGTATTATGTTTTTATCTTATTTTTCGATGTTCAACATTAAATTTGACGAGTTATTGAATAAATAATTTGCATCTCTTTTCATTTTTTAACAGCCTGATATGCTTGCAGTGTGAGCTTTGGTTAACACGCTTGTATTCATCAAAAAAAGGCGAAATATTCTGGTGTAGCAAATATATCATAGTGGTAATGTACACCATTTCTGTTCGAGCAGAATGCGAGCAAACTTCAGAGCTGATCATTCTAACCCGAACACGCCCTACGGCGTCAAACAGACATACATTGTAGTAATAGCAAGCACTAATACGGCGATATAGCTATCCCATTAATCATGCTGCGTAGACCAAGATGGTACAATTTAATTGAAACGGGGTGAACAGGAGAGTACACAGGCTCGTGTTCAAGCTTGCCGGACTGTATATTGTGTAGCATATAGTGACCGAATAATTAGCAATGACAAAGGTAAATACATACTAGAGCACTGCAAAATACTTCTTGTTTGTAGTGATGCAACTTAAGATGTGAACCACGCTATTGCTGCATTTGACGGTTATTTGAAGGCAATTATGTAATGTATTCGCCGTTATATCACTTTGTTAATTCGCTTGCTGATGTCATAATAAAACATAACACATTAACAGACTAACACTGCACTACACAAAGCAGCAATCGTTACCCATTGCGTTGAAGGTGTACTTCATCTAAAAGCATGATCCGAACACCGTAAAAAAACCTGATTCACAGCAGTGTTGAGACATGATATATGCTACGCTGAGTCCAGTATCCGGACCTAATCGATCTTTTAAGCGTTTGTACAGTCAGGTTCAAAATTTGTACTTAGATGTTGCGATTAGGGCAAATATGCAACGACGTGTATAATCGTAGACACCCAATGCTGTAACTGATAACCCGCAGTTACTTAAAGCCGATAACTTCTAGCTTCTGTGCTTTTTCAATTTTTTTTTGTAACATCATGTCTTTCAATGCCTTTTTGTTTTCTTTTGTTTTGTATTGGGGTATAATTCTACCTGTCTTAACGTCAGGGGGCTACGTTAGCCGAATGTGTTGAAAACGTGGTGAGGACAGTGAATTTCTTATGAGAGATGCGCATTAAAGCCTGGAAAAAATGGCAAGCATATTTCCAATAATGCGTTAAAATTTCTTAAATGTCATCACGACTTTCGTTTAACAAACAATGTTATTTACAGTAAAATTGTATTCTTACTCGTTGATATCGGAGTTCTGTTTTTTACATGTGAGTTAAGTGAAGACATGCAGCAAACTCTAATTTGGTGAGCGTTTTACACTACAGAACTTGCTCTCAAGAACTTAAATGCTTTTAGCAATTGACAAACAAATAACAATTGACTTAAAACTATCAACACGACTTGAAAAAAAACACCTATCGTTTCAATTTGCAGAATCCATTAGCAAAGATGTCCCAACATTTATCCTCGCCAGTCAAACGGGCTAATTTTAGCTGTCAAAACATTCGCGTAGATACCTATCGTTTTTATCGCGTCGCTGAAGAACGCTTTGTAAACAAGTCGCACGAGAAAATTTTGACCAGTACAAAAAAATATCATGTAAGCACAAATTTGTTTGCTCGCATTATGCGCACTGTAAATTGCCAAACATCCTGAAAGCCGTTCCTGCGTTTGACATCACATCCTGAAAGCTCAACCACTAGGTAATTCTTATAATAGGGTATACACAAACCGACATGCTATCAATAATTTGTCAATATGGCGCAGCAATAATACGGATACTAATGTTATATCAATTGCAGTAATTAATGTGATTAACACTAAACAGACCTTGGCGTGCATGTATTTGTAGGCGCTTCATGCACCACGCGAATCAAAACAAGCAAAAAAAATATCACAACTTAGATATATTATTATGGTGCATGGCCGAGTCAATAATAAGAGCTAGTGCTAATGCTCACTTTCTGTTGACTGCAATGATATCGGCTATACAAATACTTAAAACCTTTATCCTTAAAAGCCTAGAGTGGCTTAAACTATCGTATCTGGTATGCTAGTTTTTATGAGGTCACAAGGCAATTAAAAAGTTATTAGCACTCATCACGATATTTTAATATGAAGCGTTCTATGAAGTTCGTACTGTTTTAATAATGCACGTCGATAAACGTCCGAGTATCCCATGGACGCGTGGAATTGCACTTACACGGTGTTTGTTGATCATATTTTATTCATCTTAGAAACATTAGTTGTGTGATAACGTTGTGAGACGCTAACATATACAATCATGTATAATAAGGAACTCATTTGCAAATATGCAATGATGATCGACTGTTTAGACAGTTTTGAGTGTTTGGCTTTCGGCGAAATATTTGGTGGTTATATCGGATGCAATATATTTTGGGTAATTGTCAGTGCAGTCAACGTGCTACTGACATGCATCTGAACAATTTGGGATAATTTATTAAATAAATACATGGAGTGGTACAATACACAAATCTCCTACATCAATGGCCCGACGTTGGCCGCGTCTATGATAAAAAATCGCTGTAAATGACGACAAAATCGCATTGCCCCGCCGATAGCAGGGAAGAGATCACTCATGCGCATACACGTCTGTGATGCAACATACAAACCAATCAGCCGCATAGTCAAGCGAAGAGAGAGATCGTGTGTCTTTCATTTTGGAAGATAGCTGAGAGTAGGATTTTTGAAAATCCAACGGAGCAAGTTGCCAGTGGCGCCTTGCTGTATTTGTTTGAGCTGCCCATAAGACTACAGCTGTGGCATTTAGTTGTAAAAGGAGTGGACTAGTTTTGAAAAACCCAATCAAATATAAACCTATATTCTTACATCAGATACGTGCGTTTGCATCATGATTTTATATAACCAACAGTGAGCAAACCACAACTATAAATTGCGTACTGCAAATATATTGCTCAGCAGAGAATAAAGTGTTTAATTAAGTGAGGGTATTGCTATTGTAATTGCAATGGCTGGTTTTTGTATCATACTGCCTTTTGATTTTAGTTTGCTTCAAGGTTCCGACATACCAGTTGCATGACTTATGCATATGACCCACACGTAAATGAACACAATGTTCAATCTCAGTTTATTATATCAAAGTAATGTGATAAACTCGGAAAGAGGCGTAAGTTAGTGGTATTCACACGCATGATTACATTATATATTCAGATTTAAACCTTCGTCGCTCCCAGTAATGCCGGACGAAATATTAAGCATGATACAACGTTGGCAACAAAATTATCCTGTACGATCTTGACAGTTCGTGTACACATTTTACAAGCTCCTTAACATTCGAGCTATTATAACACGACCACTATCGCACCGCATGTCAGAAATAAACGCTCACATTAATAAACAAGACCAATGTTATTCAAGGAACTTCAATTCGGATTGTCCAATGATGCTTATGAATGGAGACGCATGTCGCATATATCTGTACTGCACTTTGCTTTATCTCTCAGGAATATGTAACATATACTATGCCTAAAAGCCGATTACCAAAGCAAGTCACAGTTATCTACACTCATATCATCGGTACGCTACAAATAGTATTCTGGCCAAATATACACATCTCCTTGAAACAGGATATATAATATATGCATTTTATAAATGAAAAGCTAATTCGAGCACAGCCATGATTTGTTATTAAACTATATTAGTTACTTATATTATTCGAGTATTACTGCGTGAACTTGCTTTGGCATATAACTTTAACTTTGATGACATAATGTGACATCGTCTTTTGTATTCAATCAGGAAAACAAATAATCTATTGACGGCACCTTCTTATTTCCTTCACGAATTTCCAACAAATCGGTCTAGAACCAATCGCGAGTAAAGATTTACTACAGATGTAAAAGGAGCCCAATTCAATTTGATATGGGATCAGATAGTATTCAATTACCATGATCAAAAATCTGCAAGTAAAATTGCCTGCTACTTAAGCACACATGCGTTATTCTAGGCTGAAACCATGCCCATGTGTTCGCCGTTAGAGTTTGTGACATATGCCATTAGTCACATGAGGTTTGCTTACCAATGAACGAAACACAACTGATATCCTGACGTCAAGATATACGATACAGTAAACCAGGAATGGACTCGTTAAGTTTTGTGATCCCTGCTGCCATATGTCACTACAATGATCGTTAATGCACCAGCGGAATGAGCAGCAACTCATTAACGGGCAAAGTGTGTGGCAGGGTATTAATGTGTGGGTCGACAGTTTTAGTGAATGAAACTGGTTGCGACAAGAGCTTTAGCTTCAATGTCCGAATCACTTTCGCTATTTCATGCCAGTAGCATAAGACAACGTCAGCCCGCACTGGGGCTGCGAGGTGAATCTGCGGGTAGGAATGCAATTGTATGGGATACAACTTTACCTTGTGAAATTATCCGACGCATATAAGTACAGCACAAGTCAACAGTATATTAGACTTGAGCCTCGCATGTGCGGGAGTTTAAAGGGTTATTAGAGGGGGGTGTAAATGAAAAAAAATGCATATTCTAGATGCGCGTTGATTTATTTGCATTGTCGTATCCAATACTTAAGCAGCATAGTATAAAAGGTTTGGATTTGGTTGACAGGAGTCAGCTCAATGACTCTTAGCTGTATGTTGTATGTCTCCTCTAAAATATGATTACGCATTTCTAAGTTAAAATTGCTTGGTTGGTAAGCGATTGCGATAAGCAGTTAATTGCAATCGCGACATGTTTCACTTTGCTGACCTTGTGAACTTAAAACATGAATCAGAGTGCGCGTGAATCATGGTGACGACGCAATGTATGCTGCCTGTATCTCTTGAAATCAATTGCTGGTCCTTAGCAACCCCTATATATCAGCCTAGGGAGGGCTTAGCATCGCTTCAGTAACAAATGCTTAGGAAGATACCGGCGATATAGCAAGCCATCGTCGGACTCAATCAACTCGAGCTTTCTTTACGAGCGTAGTCTTTTTAAATTACTTGCTTGATGTTACCAGTGATGCGCGGACGGGGCTAATTAAAAGCGAATGTGTGTTGGGAAATATATACTTCTACAATGTGTTTACTCTAATGAGATGTGATGTTAATTTTCCACGTATTGCCATAGTGAATGTTGACGACACTGTTAATATATTTGATATACCTGTCACTACTTAGATGTACTTCAATGGTACAATTGTCTAGTCGCGACACAGCCTTATGATCTAACTCCATTGAACTTACCTTAAACTAATGTACATACACTCAAATGTTACTATTACATAGAAATTTCATTACTTGATCAATTAATTTCAAGGAATTGAAAAAAAGCGACGAGTCTAGCTGTTTCAATCCCTGGCAGGCGACACTTGGTCAACCACCCTATTTATGAACGACCTCGTTTTTCTCTCACATCAGTATATCCCATGCATTCAACTTGTGTATCACTACATTTGTTTTCTTCCAGATGTGTATTTTCGGTGCCCATGCTTGTGCAAGCACATGTGTGAATATGCTTATAAATGTGTGCGTGTACGTTTGTGTGGGTCAGTTAGGTCATTTAATGTGGATAAGAAACGCGCATGACCTTTTCATACGTAAATATTTAATATAGGGTGCAGTCTCTCAATCTAGTTATCTCATTATCTCGTTGAAGAAGACTACTCCGTCTCCGTAGGTGCCTTTCGGTTGACAGCCGAGTTGGTTGACTAAGTGTGGATGATGGAGGGGGCTGTTGCTGATGATGAGGATGACGTCGATCATGTCATTAGCTAAAGGGCATATTCGAGTAACCGTTCACACCGATACCACTAACACTACGGGACTCCAGGGTAATTAGTTGCGGTATTTATGAAGACCAGCCCACTAACAAGCACTCGAATAAACTTATTCAGTCATTGAGACCAACCTGCAAACCTCTATAATGCCACACGAAAATTAATAATTGATTGATTGATATATTAGAGACCCATCTAATGTTAGTCAAATTAAAAAGTACCGCAGAAATATCAAATTATCCCATCATTTTGTAAAGCTTCCTTTTGGTGTCTAGGATTTATTGTGTACGCATGGCATGTTACGTTGATTATGATGGTAATGATGAGGCTGATGAAAATGATAATGAAGGTAATGATAATGGTAATGATGATGATGATGATGATGATGATAACGATGTGGACGATAATGATGGTGCTGCTGTGACTGCTGCTGCTGCAGATGATTATGATGAAGATAGTGATGATAGTGATGATGATGATGATAATGATGATGATAATGATGATGATGATAATGATGATGATGATAATGATGATGATAATGATGATGATGATATTAATGATAGTGATTTTGCCTCGACTAATCATAGGCCAATTTTACAGCCATAAACGTTGTGCGAAAAATGTTCATTTTTGATTATCAGAGGCAAGGAAAGTCCTTTAAGTTAATATTTGCTAAAACATTGCAAACGTTGTCTTTTTTCTCGTAGTATTTGATCCCCTTTGTGCAAGTAATATCGCCTTGATTGATGAAAGCATGATGCAACTGTGATTTACCATGTGCTTGGCTCCGTAGTATGTTCTCTTCAAGGCGTAGGAGACGCACGCATGGTATTAAATGATATTTGCGCCATTCCCTATCTTAACGAACAAAATTGCAAGTCATCAGAAACTGTTGCAATCACCATTAAGACTTTCATTTAACATTTGTCGTTGGATCTGTTGGAGTGCTGTTCATTAACCACAATAAACCTTGCACCGTGGACATATTTCAGGCAGATCGTCATAGGCATATATTAATATATGTAACGCATCGTCGCTGATCTCTCGATGCATGCTTGCGTGATATCAATCAAGGTAATGCAATGACTTACCCTTGAAAACGATCTATATTAATTCAACTACTAGGTTATGACTTACATTCATGACACGCATGGTATTAAATGCTAATCGAGGTAATGCAAACCTTTTAAGATGCTGTGATCCAGTACTACTGGTTCACTGATAAATGGTACCCGCTATTACATTTTGTTGCTTGGTAGACATAGGAAACACTCTTGTACATACTAAACGACTAATATGATTTGTATACAGGAAAAAGCTTAGCATAAATGGTTGCTTATTGGGTTCCGCTCTATAACTTGATAAATGCGTCGGTGAAACGTTCATAAATCAATTATCCTCTGTAAAGGAAGTACATACTCATATACAAATCTGTATTACAATGTGCTAGGATACTTCGGTGTACAGTTCACTGAAAGTACTTGATTGATGCCACGCTCTGTTAAAAATCCATCATGTCCAGCTATAAGTAAATCATGTAAAAGAGTTTCTGAACGTTCCTCAGACAAATTATCCTACTTGCCTTGCCCACACTGACTAGTTGCCTACCGGGCTTTGATAAGTAGATATGCTTATATGTCAGTACATGTGATACTGTGTGTGTGCAAAAACAAAAGTGTTTCAATGAATGAATGTACATGTAAGATTTGTTCAGCGAATAAGGGAGTGCAATAGGTGTGTGAAGGATGCAAGTGAATGATAAAGTAAATACTCTGTGAGCGTGCCAATAAATGCTATGAGTAAGAGAGTGTGTTGGTAAGTAAATGAGGGAGTGAAGATGTGTCATACGTGAGTGAGTGGATGGCTGAATGTGCATTTGCTCCTTAATCTGCTCTGATAATGTTGATGAGCATTGCCTTTATGGTGTGTATTATTGCTATCTCGATTGACTGCGCAATAAAACTTTTAGAATTTAAGTAAGGAATTTTGTAGTTATTTTCCCTGTCATGTATGATGCATAGTTCTGTTGAGCATAGCCTTTATTGACCTTTGCAAATCACCTTATTAATCATTATTTTGGCAATTTGAGGTTTATGTATAACAATGTCACTGTTTACCGGTTTAGATTATCAAGGTTGCATACATTTATGGTAATTACATTGCCTTACACCAGGTGTTTAGATGCAGTTTCTATTAAAGCAGTGTATTAAATTTATGTAGCAAGTGTGCAGTTATTGCTATTCATGAACGAAATAGTGCAGGTAAACAAGGGTTTTACTGAACTGTTTTTGCACATTGTAAAATGTATTGAGCGCCTAGCAATGTTCAGATGCGGCTCTTCTCTCGATATCTATGCACAACATCTTGGTTTGGTACCAAATTCGATTTCATAAGTAGCGTGACAAACACGCTATAAATTAAATAGCCAACATCACACAGTCATTGGGCCTGTCCCAGTGGATTCATTTGGGAACGTTCAAAGAGGGTAATCGGGAGTTATAGTTTCGTTCGGTTTTCTTTCATTCCTCTACAAGTCGCACAACCATATTGCATGATTGTGCACCTTCAATATCTACTTTATCGCTGTATATTCCTAGTGACCTGGGTCAACGTGTACACTTTGGTATGCACTTTCTGGAGGTCCAACCCTACTCGGGTATCAACAGTGGGAAGTATAAATGATGTCGCATCTTCTACCAAACAATACCTGATTTCAGACGTGATAGCACTGTGGCCATTCAAAGAGTTATCGATAAGGGGTATTTTTCCATTGGGTTTTAATTGAGGGGGTTTGGTTCATCTCGCTGTATCGCTCTTCTTATATTTGTAGTTGTATATTTCGTTTTCCCCTTGCTGCTAGTTAAAAGTAGCCGTTTTTCTATATTTATTCGTATATATACAACGGAGACAGGACCGAGTGCCTGGACGCCCTATCAATCAGATTCTGCGCTCCCTGAGACTATGAGCAAATGCAGCTCTATGTGTTCTGACATTATTCATTAACCAACCATATTCACGATTAGCACTGGTATAACTACAGCCTTGCTTTCTAGAAAACTAAACTGGCTTATTCATCATATATTTGCATTACATACTCAGAATGATCAGTAAGAGTCAGACGATCTAATCAAGGGCAATAAATAATTGCATGGCCACTTGACATACACCCCACAATGCACCCGCCAACAAAAACAACCCATCATGGCTCTCTCTAATATTAATTCAGTTTGTGCGGAGTCAATAGAACTGGCACTATTTGCCCTCAACAGTTGTTGAATATAACATATAGTGTGAAACTATGTCGATTAAATGCATTCGTTTATAACAGGCAAATGTATTTGACGCAGCCATTTCGTCATCTTACGCAAGCATGCGAAAATCCTACCCATTAAAGTAAAATTAAGATGCTCAAGTTTCTTCCATTAACAAAAGATGTACGCATGATGAGTTTAACAATAAGCATTGCATGTCAGGTTCCGAACCACTTCGTTAGTTGCGTATAGTCCCTCTGATTATTTCCGTTCCGTTAAGCATGTTTTGTTTTTCACAGAACCTATAAATATCTACATGCATTTGTACATGACCTTTCCAGAGATGAATGTGAACATCGATTGAAAGAGCAACGCTTTCATGCTGCCTGAAATATTCATGCATCCACGGCATAATTGTTCTGCATGAGAATAATTCACACTGCTGTTTGATTGCTGTTCGAAGCAAATAAAGATTAGTGCGTGAAATATTGATATTGGACATATCCTACTGAAAAGGCATACAGAGGCAACGATTGTTGCGGCCCAGCCATTTCATTGGCAACTTAACCGTAACGTTACATTGCCACAGTATTGTTCCCATGACTGTTTAAACATTGCAATAAATTGTAAAAAATATCGGTGATGTGTAGCAACATTCTACAAATAACAAAAATATTGAATAATTTTAGATGCATTTGCTCGTTTTTTCTATGGTTAATACGCAAATACCTTTTTCAACGAGATCGTTAGGTGCAAATATATTTCTAGGTATGTGATTTTCCTTGATGCTAGCATTCACGAAGTGTAACATATGCTTGTTAATGCGGTCTTTCATGAAAGTATAGTTCACTAACAATGGTTGAGTTGGTCATCGTAGACCAAAAACCTTCGACACAGGTACGTTACAGAGTGACATAATACGTATCCTGATGAGAATCGTCAACCTTCTGACTGTGGATTTATATAGGGGCAACTACACTGTGGACATCTGCCATAGACAATCGCGTTCGCCCATGTTTATATCGGTAAATAAGATACAACTATTACCATTTTTAATCAAACAACTGCAAATTTAAGACTATGATTGTAAAAATATGACGCAAATTCATCCACAGTGATAACAAACCGCTTGTATCGCCGAGATTAATCCATTTTTGAAGAGCAAATATGTTGATATACATATTAAATGAAACACCAGGATAAAGCCGGTCTATTTTGATTCTCATCCCTGCAAATTATTTTCATTAACGGTATTTTCTGTTGGTGCATCTTAAAGATATACAAAAAAGGCAGCGCCAGGGGATGACATAAGTCATTCAGATGGCAATATAATGCCTGGCTGTAATTATCTAGTCACCATCAGTCTACATTATTTTACACGCTGCTGTTGCATCTAGCTCCCATCAGACAGTGGTGGGTATTCTCGAAAATAATTATGTTCGAAAATGTTTTTCACTACTAATTGACTGCATTCCGATATATGCCAATGTAAATCAGATGTCAACTAAGCTTGGCTCTTGGAGTCCTATAAACAATACAGTGGACTTAATCGTTAGCCCTGAACAGTCAAAGTGTTGTGGCCACGGCGGATTGAAATCAAGTGTAGTATTTTGAGTAACGGCCAGTAACATATGTACAGTGTATTAATGGTAATGTGGATCCCATATTCTTATATTCTAACAATGGTTAGATTTGTCATCTCTCATTCAGTCTCGACAACGACAATAAAGTTCGACTTAAGGATGTAATAGAGTGGCAGCATCTGTATCATATTGCTCATCGTTTGTATGATGACTTTGGAGCTGAATAGGGCTCCTCACACGATTGGAATATATCTATCAGTTAGTTGCGTTCATGTGACGAAGCTGATGCGTGGTATCAAACATTGTAGCGTGGGACCATGATCGAGGTTTTATGACGAACATTTACAAGCAGCGACGACCAAAGGGCATGAGCAGGATTCGCCTGGAGTAAAATGCGAAGATTACACAGTTTAAGTAGATAACATAAATATAATTATTTATGCTGATTGACTGCAATAAAATGTCGTGCTTCATCCAAGGTGAGTAATTATTAAATAGTAAGTCATAAACTTTCTTTGTAGCGCCGACGACAGTTTCTTGTCGCATAATGTATGTGAACGCACAGCTGATTTGCAAGCAGCGTATATTGACGAATTATGTATACAATCTGATTATGCTGGCGCTTCGTTTTCTGTCATTATACCAAATTCTCATCTGAATGTTCATCATTTAATAATGGGTTAACCATATGACATACATTTTTAAATCACATTATGTGTCTGTCGGTTTTGCTAAATCAGTTATTATGCTGTTGCCATATATGCTCTCTTTAGAACAAATTAATTAGGGTTAAAGTTACCATGTTGGCTATGAACAGTGTGTTATTGCATCGCATAATAAGAATGATGTAGCGTAGAGATAGCGCTGGGTTACGGGCTTTAATTCGTATCTAGGTTATGATATACGAGGCATTACGTAGGTTGTGTCCTTGCAATGATTAATTACTTGCAAGATCCATCAGTTCACCAGTGCATATGCAAAGGTTCCTGAGTGGCTACTAGTATGTACTCTATTTAAACCCTCCGGTGATCATGCGATGATTAAAGAGCTACATATTTCGAGTTTACCCAATCACGCTGCTTATGATAATTCATTAAGACATTAAGCGCTTCTTCTTATTTATATCACACAGCTCAGTGCAGTTAACGTAATGCACCGCTATGAAATACGACTGTGTTAATGTTCAATAATTGTGTGTGAAGAAGACATGTATGTTAACTTCCATCCTTACTCTTTATTCAGCAAAAACTACTCCATATCACGGCTCACTAATATAATAGTTATGGTGTTTGCATAATTTGTCGTGATGTTTGACATCGGCTGTTGACGTTGGCCAAGAAAAATATTGGGACGCAATAATTTTGCTAGTGGTTCCTAGAGAAGCAGTAACAGACAAGCACAATCGATGAAAAATTATGTATTCATCAAAATTTACTGTTGGGAATCGAAAATTAACATAAATGGTACATTCAAAGTCTCTTCTATGATTGTCATGGATTAAACTGCTAATTTATAAGTAGGTCTGGTAAATACCTTTTCGGTGTGACACAGAAACCGTCGCATTTACCAACTTATACCCATTGTTTGTTGAATGCGAACTTATAGCTGACGGTCGATTTAATATTCAATTGTGGCCTGTAATCATTCTGAACACAGTGTCGTCCGGGTCAATGAAAGTGGTATGACACCTATTCTGCTTTGAATTTGTTATAGACGTTTCGCAGCTTTTAGTTCAATCTCTTGCTAATCGAAAGCGACTGATACTCAGAAATGGCAGGTGAAATGGGCATATGATGGGTATGTTGAATAATTCGATGTAAAATACTTTTGATTATATCCAGAAAACATATGTTGTGGGCTTACAAGAAGCCATTTGGTGATCACTTAAGATGTCAAGCAACGAGGCGTTAATAACATTTATATGCTGCACTGCAAGGATCTCGGTCAAGAATAAAACCTTGCTCACCATGTCATGTGATTGTCTGGGATATTGTATATGCAGTGCATTGGCCTCTCTGTTTTGTTGTATATTAGTGTGTAGTATATTGGTGTGTAGGGAACGACGATGGAATGGTTGATCACGTATCGATCAAACAAGTGTAGCGTGTGCGCTATATGTTACAAACACTTATCTCCGTATAATGGATAAGAAAGAGTATTAAAAGACCTGCTTTCCAGAGAACATTGTGCTTTTGATGATGGACATAAGAACATTCGGTTGACCACAGGTACATTATGCGGATAAATCACGTCATTTTACGCTAATGGATCTCAAGCCCTCTGTTCCCTCATCTTTGAGTTACGATGTTTAAGCTGTCTGTTATCGAGTCAACACTTATCCTTAATGTATTGTTATCGTAATCTATTATTTATGTCCATGGGGTTCAATCTGTAGGTGAATCATTTTCAACAGGGGTATTCATACATAGTCCGCTGGGAAAACCGCTCAGTCATGGAATTTTTTCAATAACAAAAACGTGTCCTGTCAAATGCGTTAAAATATTGTCCCGTAATAATCATATAAGTGGACCAGGAATAGACAAAGTGGGCATAACAATTTGATGGCGCACCAAGCATGATAATACACAGTCTACTAATATGATATTATATGGTTATACTTGAGAACTAAACTTGTAATAAAACGTCCGCCACAGTGCATTTCGCTTTAGCAATAAAATGTTATGTAGAGGTCATTTGTAAACAGAAGTGGGTGGTAATTTGTACCCAACTAATTGCTTTATCTTGGATCCTATTTTATACAAATCGAGCATTACCAAAACATTTTGTTGATACTCTGCATTGAAATATTATAAACCCAATACGCTGTTAGTCGGCTTATTTGATCATCTGAAATAAACAAGTCCAATGTTTTTGACTGTGCAGAGGGTATGAAATAATTTGAGTTTATTACAGATCTACACCTGGTACTGGTACAATCCGTGTTGTCAGAATTGTTTCTGCTTACAAGTTCTAGCGGGATATATGTGACAACAACAAAATGCTACAAATATATTTAATAGATGTACGCAAATGGTATATGACATCGGGGAATAGAGGGCATTATCAAGAGCAACAAAAGAACACATTCATCGCCAGGCAACGACAAGGCGCTGATATTTGACATAACACAATAAGTATGTTTACCGTATCTGCAAAGAGTCCAAACGACGCCGCTTAGCTGCATCATGAAACGCTAGCCATCTATGCAATACCGATATGTATAAGATTGTCTATTCAAGCGTTACTGTACAAATTCCAGTCTATCAAATACCGTTGTTAATGTCGGCCAGATGGCTTGTGAATGACTGTAAATTTATCATGACCCAGCTACGTGTGTAGCGGTTGGTTAAGATATCTACATCTGTGATAAATCGCCTTGTTGTGCAAGTTACAAACGCAGCGAATTCGGAACAACTCGTTATTACTATATCGGATTAAGCTGTCCTTCATTGCTTGAATCGTAATGGTTTATATAGCCCTGACTGAATGTTTCAAACACAGTACGCTTTGTTAATGCACCTGAAAACTTTGATATACTTGATACGCGCACTTGCACATTATATCAGTTGCCAACACCCTTTGAACTACACTCGTTCGTGGCATTTGTTATAACGACTAATTACGAGAAAATAGTCCACGTACCAGTATGAAGATATGTTTTCCCTGCGTCGTGGCTGACACTATTGGACGCTTGAGAAGTTTGATAATGTACTAACAATTGACTAGTTTACAATAACTTTATGCAGCAGTATTATTTCCAGTTCAATAACTCTTCTATTCATTATTATACTATGAGGTCATAACTATCCATGTTACTCTTGACCCCTTGCTGGTTGCAGTATTGTCTACGTAGTCGTCATATTCTTATTTCGATTAATGTCATGCATCATCTTATTTCTCTGTTATGAATCGACACTTATCAGACGGCTAGAAAATAAGAGATTGGTAAGAAATCTTTCCACAATGATTGCGATGTCGATATTATGTTGTTACCAGTATACTCTTTAAAAGCCACTCTCTGTCAAAAGTGTTGGATCGCGGTACACTTGGGTCTAAGTAGTGTATTAATATGACAGTACTCGGCCAATATGATAGCCGCAGGATTTTCTATAATTGGCTGCGATGTACAGTAATAAACCGTGATGATATAGTGACATTGCTAACAAATGTCAACAAAGGGGTTATTGGGACAACCATTATAGCCAGTAGCAAACAGGTGCTGTCGATCACCAGACCAAACATCAATAGCCTACCACACCCTCTGGCTGCAGAAACTACAGAGTTGCTTTAGAGATTTATAAGTCCGGTTTCTCAGTTCATAGTCAATGTATTATCGTCTACTTGAAACGAGTAAGGTTTAGTGCGACATTTAATGATTAAAACTAAATGAATACCACATAACAAATGTCGACGGTTATTTGCCTTATACACTAGCTGATACGGGATCATTTTTCATTCTATGCTGTGTATTAGTCATTTCAGCACGTTATCATTAGGGTATCACACACATTAATATGTTATCACAATTCTCCCTATGTGAGGGCGGTACTGTTAACTAATAGACCTCTGCAATATTACAACAGTGGTCAATGTTACCAACAGGTTACGTCTATGTCTGTATTTTACTGGTAGGGCATACTTTGACCGTCAGGTAGCATGAAAATGGCCGGCCGGCGAAATCAATTCATCAAGTTGAATACAATATATGCAATGATTATCACATAACATCACACCAAAGTAGTAAAATACTAACGCATGCAAATTTATATCCACATATATAACCGTTATACTGAATAGCAGCTTCTTCTGCAACTATTTAGATCCGGCGTTGATATATAGCATAGTTCGTTGGCAATAGCACAATTATCCAAGTATGCGATCGGCCGAACGAATGCGGAAAACATAGTTTGTGTCCAATATGAATAATCGAGCATTGTATGCAATAATTGATTACCATTCTATTCCAGGGATGCGCAATGCACAATGCAAAGTTTCTGCCGCATGTAGATAATGTCGGACAGTTGTACTTAAAGGTGTAATGCCTTGCTCTTTATTTGTGAAATCAACAGATCATTTTACCTTTACTTTCAACCATGTTAGTAAGAATCGATTAGCAAATAAATTGTCATTTGTAGATTGTTGTTATTGTCGTCATTCAATTACAATAATAGGATAAGAGTCTGATTCATGGCATAAGGCTATCAAACACAAGTAAATCAGATGGTGTGTATCTGCTATAAAAGGCAATTCCAAATGTGTCACATTGTGTTGTCGCCTAATTGCTGTCCCAAACTAAATTACTGATGTTGACAATATGAGTGTTAATATGATTTAAAGGTTTATAAATTAAAAAGCTTTGGAGTGACCAAGCAATGCCAATACGAAGCCATGATTTTCCCCTCGAATGCGTTTTAACACAAAGACAGACAGGACATGATCTATAAATCAAATGGACACACACCATGTTTTCATGCCAAGCAATTATTGGACGGATCTAACATGTTCTGTTTCGCTACACTTTGTCTCTAGTTAATGTGTCTCTCGTTAGCCCTATGTCCGTCGCTGACCGAGTATTGCATCAAATTCCAGTTGCTATAAGAACATGCACATGATGTTTATTAGGTAAAAATATTGACGAGATCAAGCGTTATCGTGGGTTCCGAATATCACTGTGACGTCGTGATTCAATAACTGGTTTCGTTGCATTTATTTCAAATGCATTTTCCGAAATACAAAAACAAGATTCATTCATGCTTAAATCAATTTTCAAATAATCTGAAGGAAAAAAAACATTTGAAAATAATTCGCAATACTCATAAATATAACCAATGTAATTGCAGCACACGGACGCACAATGAAAAAGATACACACTGGCACTATCAGCAGCCCTCGTAGCAGTATGATCGATGAAATATTGCATCATCTTCAGAGGACAAGAGACCTATTACTTGTCTCATGAGATCAGTTTGGGAGGTGCCCTGAATGAAGGAGAGAACTTGGTGGGGTGGGGAGGGGGTAATACTACTGAGCGGTTGGCAGCACACAAAGTAGGCCTCATACAAAATTATCATGCCTCCCTACACAATACATCTTTAACTTATATCTATATATATCATTACCTAATCATCTGGTTAGCTTCATAAGCGTATTTAATGTAGCCAAACTACTCCAAAATTCGTGTTTTAGCTTACCAAATCGTAAGAAACCTCATCTTTGTGCATACAGTTCGTCCTGTCATTGGCACTTCAATGCTCAATATAGAAGGCGCTCTCGACGTTTAGCCGCAAGTTTTTTCACCGAATGTATAGCTGTCTTGTTTATGTGATCGTTTGAGCTCACATTGTCCCGAATACAATAACAACGCTTGGGTTCAGTGTGATTTGCATATTGGTCGCGTGACATATATCTTGTCGGACAAAACAAAGGACATATAGCGGTTCAGTGACCCGCCCATTTACTGTTGTTGATGGTAGAAAACGACGGCATAAATAACGAAGCGGGTATTGAATGTGGGAAGTTTGTGATTTGTAGATTCTATAGCTGATCGAAGTTAGTCGGGTTTGGCATCATTGTTACATTTCATAACACTAGCTTATCTGATAGGATTCACAACATTTGGTCAACATGTATACACAGTGTAAATATTTGTAGCGTTCATTGAGATGCAAATTACAGATCACTCATTTTGACTCGAATATATACGATGCAACAACAAATGTTACAGGTGTTTATACCTGAAAAAGATCAATTAGCTTGAAAAATAATGCTGTGCCACGTCTTACAGAAGCAATCGTTAATGATTCCCATTGCATAGGTGACAGGGAAAAGCCCTTTTTCAAGTAAATTTGTCGCAACGGCAGCTCGCTCGGCACATTTATTTTTGCTTACATATTAATGCATTTTTCAAATATGCCAGTACGGATAAATTATCGCCTGAACAAATATGATTGCGTTTTTACTCTCCGTGTTTATCGCGATAATTATCATCGCACTAATATATCCAGTTAAAGCATTGTGAAGGGGTCTCTATATAATAAAGCTAACATCGTAACATTTGTTTAATGTGTAAGACCCATTTTCCAGTGTTCAGATAGCCACATCTTCTCCTATCAAACCAATTTATGTTACTAGTACTGATATGCTGATGTTGGCCAAAACACCACATTCATTAATTGATTGTATGTTGAATGACACTCTCTGCAGGCTTTGGCGAAATAATGACAGCAATATGCATGATATCCGCGTGCAGACTCACAGCAAACAAGTTCGGAACAGCAGTAGGAAATACAGCTATTATCGAAATCTCTGTTTGACCTCAGATATTCAAATAATATAACACTCTTATTGCCAGATCAAGGTTATCTATTTATCCGCACCATTTTCAGTTGTGATTAATTTGATTTGATTTGAGTGGTGTACACAAACATTGTTCTCGAGGAAGTGCTCACTCTGTTATGTATCCCAGGAGACACACTGGACCCCGAATGCCCATTATTGACTGATCCGACTTTTTATATTGGCACGTGTAACGAACGTTTTGAAAGATTAGGAACCAAATTATTGTGCAGATATTACCGGCCTAGGACAACAAACACAATGTTTAGCAAGAATATATTTTAATTTCTAGAAAAGAAGCATTGTTATGATCTCAGTAATGCTTAATATGCTAATTAGAGAATTAAAGACGCAACATTGTCCATGGGCACTGGCACAATAAATGTTTAGAATATGCGATAACAGCCTTGACAATGTTGTGTGAATCGTTACATACCGCGTAATACACGATATAACAACTGATCTTGGTTGTCATTGCGCTAAACAGATGGAATGAGATGGAATAAGAAACTAGTGTTCATCATAATTAACATAACGTATGTTGAGGGAAGAAAGACACCACCGGATTGCTCTCTAGTTATGCGTCAACACTGATATGCTTATATATACTTCGTAATCATTAGCTCAAGAGCGAGTCTTACAAAGTCAGTATCGTCACAAGCAATATTAACAACAATATACTTCGAATCAATTTGCGATCGATAGGCGTTGCTACCGCCTTTCTGTTTAAATGTTAAGGACTAACAGATTTTTATAGATGATATCCCTATTAGACAATCGTAAACATATCATTTTTCTTAGCGGATATTTGTAAGCTCCCGTACATCAATGCGTATACCACCAACAATTACGGGAGCTAAATACTATACCAGTGCTATGCCATTTTTCTAACATTTCCTTTATTGCAGCTTCAGAACACACGAGTTTTTGCTAGTGGCAACAAAAATAATATTTGCATTAACATTTTATGCTTTGAAATGGGATCACATAGTATTCAATTACCATGAGCAAAAATCTGCAAGTAAAATTGCCTGCTACTTAAGCACACATGCGTTATTCTAGGCTGAAAGCATGTACTTATGTTCGCCGTTACAGTTTGTGACAGATGCCATTAGTCACATGAGGTTTGCTTACCAATGAACGAAACACAACTGATATCCTGACGTCAAGATATACGAAACAATAAACCAGGAACGGTTTTGTGATCTCTGCTGCCTAATGTCACTACAATGATCGTTAATGCACCGGCGGAATGACCAGCAACTCATTAACGGGCAAAGTGTGTGGCAGGGTATTAATGTGTGGGTCGACAGTTTGAGTGAATGAAACTGGTTGTGACAAGAGCTTTAGCTTCAATGTCCGAATCACTTTCGCTATTTCATACCAGTAGCATAAGATAAAGTCATCCCGCACTTGGGCAGCGAGGTGAATCTACGGTAGGAATGCAATTGTATGGGATACAACTTTACCTTGTGAAATTATCCGACGCATATAAGTACAGCACAAGTCAACAGTATATTAGACTTGAGCCTCACATGTGCGGGGATTTAAAGGGTTATCGGGCACTGGAAATGAACAAATTGCATATTCTAGATGCGCGTTGATTTATTTGCATTGTCGTATCCAATACTTAAGCCGCATAGTATATAAGGTTTGGATTTGGTTGACAGGAGTCACCTCAATGACTCTTAGCTGTATGTTGTATGTCTGCTCTAAAATATGTATCTCTTGAAATCAATTGCTGGTCCTTAGCAACCCCTATATTTCAGCATAGGAAGTGCTTAGCATCGCTTCAGTAACAAATGCTTACAAAGATACCGGCGATATACCAAGCCATCCTCAGACTCAATCAACTCGAGCTTTCTTTACGAGCTTAGTCTTTTAAATTACTTGCTTGATGTTACCAGTGATGCACGGACGTGGCTAATTTAAAGCGAATGTGAGTTGGGAAATATATACTTCTACAATGTCTTTACTCTAATGAGATGTGATGTTAATTTTCCACATATTGTTATAGTGAATGTTGACGACACTGTTAATATATTTGATATACCTGTCACTACTTAGATGTACTTCAATGGTACATGTGTGAATATGCTTATAAATGTGTGCGTGTACGTTTGTGTGGGTCATTTGGGTCATTTAATGTGGATAAGAAACGCGCATGACCTATTCATACGCAAATATTTAGTATAGGTTGCAGTCTCTCAATCTAGTTATCTCATTATCTCGTTGAAGATGACTACTCCGTCCCCTTAGGTGACTTTCTGTTGACAGCCGAGTTGGTTGACAAAGTGTGGATGATGGAGGGGGCTGTTGCTGATGATGAGGATGATGTCGATCATGTCATTAGCTACAGGGCATATTCGACTAACCTTTCACTCCGATACCACTAACACTACGGGACTCCGGGGTAATTAGTTGCGGTATTTATGAAGACCAGCCCATTAACAAGCACTCGAATAAACTTATTCAGTCATTGAGACCAACGTGCAAGCCTCTATAAGGCCACACGAAAATTAATAACTGATTGATATATTAGAGACCCATCTTATGTCAGTCAAATTAAAAAGTACTGCAGAAATATCAAATTATCCCATCATTTTGTAAAGCTTCGTTTTGGCGTCTAGGATTTATTGTGTACGCATGGCATGTTACGTTGATTGTAATGGTAATGATGAGGCTGATGAAAATGATAATGAAGGTAATGATGATGGCAAAGATGATGATGATGATGATGATGATGATAACGATTTGGACGATAATGATGCTGCTGCGGTGACTGCTGCTGCTGCTGCAGATGATGATGATGATGATGATGATAGTGATGATAGTGATGATGATGATAATGATGACGATGATGATGATGATGATGATGATGATGATGATGATGATGATGATAATGATGATAATGATGATGATGATATTGATGATAGTGATTTTGTCTCGACTAATCATAGGCCAATTTTACAGCCATAAACGTTGTGCGAAAAAAGTGCATTTTTGATTATCAGAGGCAAGGAAAGTCTTTTAAGTTAATATTTGCTTAAACATACATTGCAAACGTTGTCTTTTTTCTCCTAGTATTTGATCCCCTTTGTGCAAGTAACATCGCCTTGATTGATGAAAGCATGATGCAACTGTGATTTACCATGTGCTTGGTTCGTTAGTATGTTCTCTTCAAGGCGTAGGAGACGCACGCATGGTATTAAATGATATTTGAGCCGTTCCCTATCGTAAAGAAAAAAATTGCCAGTCATCAGAAACTGTTGCAATCACCATTAAGACTTTTATTTAACATTTGTCGTTGGATCTGTTGGAGTGCTGTTCATTTACCACAATAAACATTGCACCGTGGACATATTTTAGGAAGATCGTCATCGGCATATATTAATATATGTAATGCATCGTCGTTGATCTCCCGATGCATGCTTGCGTGATATCAATCAAGGTAATGCAATAACTTACCCTTGAAAACAATCTATAATAATTTAACTACTAGGTATGACTTACATTCATGACCCGCATGGTATTAAATGCTAATCGAGGTAATGCAAACCATTTGCAAACATAGGAAACACTCGTGTACATGCTAAACGACTAAAATGATTTGTATACAGGAAAAAGTGAAGCATAAATGGTTGCTTATTGGGTTCCGCTCTATAACTTGGTAAATGCGTCGGTGAAACGTTCCTAAACGCATCATCCTTTGTGAAGGAAGTACATACTCATATACAAATCTGTATTACAATGCGCTAGGATACTTCGGTGTACAGTTCACTGAAAGTACTTGATTGTTGCCACGCTCTGTTAAAAATCCATCATGTCCAGCTATAAGTAAATTATGTAAAAGAGTTTCTGAACGTTCCTCAGACAAATTATCCTACTTGCCTTGCCCTTACTGACTAGTTGCCTACCGGGCTTAGATAAGTAGATATGCTTATATGTCAGTACATGTGAAATTGTGTGTGTGCAAAAACAAAAGTGATTTAATGAATGAATGTACATGTAAGATTTGTTCAGCGAATAAGGGAGTGCACTAGGTGTGTGAAGGATGCAAGTGAGTGATAAAGTAAATACTCTGTGAGCGTGCCAATAAATGCTATGAGTAAGAGAGCGTGTTGGTAAGTAAATGAGGGAGTGAAGATGTGTCATACGTGAGTGCGTGGATGGCTGAATGTGCATTTGCTTCTTAATCTGGTCTGATAATGTTGATGAGCATTGCCTTTATGGTGTGTATTATTGCTATCTCGATTGACTGCCGAAAAAAACATTTAGAGTTGAAGTAAGGAATTTTGTAGTTATTTTCCCTTTCATGTATGATGCATAGTTCTGTTGAGCCTTTATTGACCTTTGCAAATCACTTTATTAATTATTATTTTGGCAAGTTGAGGTTTATGTATAACAATGTCACTGTTTACCGGTTTAGTTTATCAAGGTTGCATACATTTTTGGTAATTACATTGCCTTACACCAGGTGTTAAGATGCAGTTTCTATTAAAGCAGTGTATTGAATTTATGAAGCAATTGTGCAGTTATTGCTATTCATGAACGAAATAGTGCAGGTAAACGAGGGTTTTACTGAACTGTTTTTGCACATTGTAAAATGTATTGACCGCCTCGCAATGTTCAGATGCGGCTCTTCTCTCGATATCTATGCCCAACATCTTGGTTTGGTACCTAATACGATTTCAAAAGTAGCGTGACAAACACGCTATAGATTAATTAGCCAACATCACACAGTCATTGGGCCTGTCCCAGTGGATTCATTTGTGAACGTTCAAAGAGGGTAATCAGGAGTTATAGTTTCGTTCGGTTTTCTTTCATTCCTCTCCAAGTCGCACAACCATATTGCATGATTGTGCACCTTCAATTTCTACTATATCCCTGTTTATTCCTAGTGACCTGGGTCAACGTGTACACTTTGGTATGCACTTTCTGGAGGTCGACCCTACACGGTTATCAACAGTGGGAAGTATAAATGATGTCGCATCTTCCACCGAACAATACCTAATTTCAGACGTGATAGCACTGTGGCCATTCAAAGCGTTATCGATAAGGAGTATTTTTCCGTTGGGTTGTAATTGAGGGGGTTTGGTTCATCTCGCTGTATCGCTCTTCTTATATTTGTAGGTGTTTATTTCGTCTTCCCCTTGGTGCCAGTTAAAAGTAGCCGTTTTTCTATATATATTCGTATATACACAACCGAGACAGGACCGAGTCCCTGGACGCCCTATCAACCAGATTCTGCGCTTCCTGAGACTATGAGCAAATGCAGCTCTCTGTGTTCTGACATTATTCATTAACCAACCATATTCGCGATTAGCACTGGTATAACTACAGCCTTACTTTCTAGAAAACTTAAATGGCTTATTCGTCATAAATTTGCATTACATACTCAGAATGATCAGCAAGAGTCAGACGATCTAATCAAGGACAATACATAATTGCATGGCCACTTGACATACACCCCACAATGCTACCGCCAACAAAAACAACCCATCAGGGCTCTCTCTAATATTAATTCAGTTTGTGCGGAGTCAATAGATCTGACACTATATGCCCTCAACAGTTGTTGAATATAACATATATGTCGATTAAATGCATTCGTTTTTAACAGGCAAATGTATTTTACGCAGCCATTTCGTCATCTTACGCAAGCATGCGAAAATCCTACCCATTAAAGTGAAACTAAGATGCTCAAGTTTCTTCCATTAACAAAAGATGTACGCATGATGAGTTTAACAATAAGCATTGCATGTCAGGTTCCGAACCACTTCGTTAGTTGCGTATAGTCCCTCTGATTATTTCCGTTCCGTTAAGCATGTTTTGTATTT
>CM067355.1:25449411-25491708 GCA_034190875.2 Urechis unicinctus
AAATCTATCACCAAACTGAAATGAATCTGAATGGCTTCTATAAGTTGCTTTTAGCTACGAGCATTCAGCAATAGCTTTGGTCAGTAACGGCGCCTAGCAGTAAGAGATGTAATCACACAACCAACAAAGCGTTGGCTAGGTATGTAGGCGCAGGATAGTTAATGAGCAGGTCACCGGTCTGGGGAAGAAAAAACCGTTTTACACGGAACACATAAATCGTCAGGAGCTTGTCCTCAACATCCGAACGTATAGCTAACAGAATACATTTGGAGCGAAGCACTCAGCCAATGCGCATTGGATATTGTTGGCATGTCTGAAATATCCAATCGCTAGTTAATCCGAAATGGCAGGTAATGTGGCTTACTTAGAATATGCAACATGTAAACCAGACCGATTACCTCATTGACTGGCAGTTTGTATTGCCGCATAACATCATTTTGATCGTTTCCCTCACTACAAATCTTAGTTGTAAAGGCTAAGCACAGATAGAATGTGGCGTTATATGTCCCTTATTGCGAACATATACCAATTTCCGAAATTGTGTTGCACATAACTCTCCAAATCAGCGTAGGGTAATGTCCCAGTACACCACAACATGCCACTTGCATATTGCACTTGCACAAACAATCCTTTCATCAAAAGGCTTAACGCAACCTCGTGTTTTAAAGAAGGTAACGGGGCTTTTCACTTGTGCCGCTGACAGTTTTATGATAGGTCAGGATAAGTAATATATAGTCCAGTTCAATGTGCATTCACATCCCACGAGTTGGTAGACTTCATTGGCGACGTATTCGCTTCATGCGAGCATGTTGAATGATAAACGCCTGGGATCGTCAAGTGCCGGTAGCTTCGATAATTGCTTAGCTTGCGTGTTCAACCACATTTGCTAATCAGTGATTGGTCTCATTTTCTAGTATTTCATCTCTGATGTTGCTTTTATACCCAAATTAAGTCATCCGCTTTTCGTCACTTAGTCTCAGATGGTGTCTCAGACGAATCTAGGGATCTCATTCCTCTTCGTGAGAGGTGTACCTTAATCTAACCGAGGAATCTGCGAACGTTTGTTCAGAATATATAAAAACAACCCATGCCATGAATCATCTAGAACATGACCCAGAGTGTTGGAGATTGCTGAACTGTCTCGCTAGATAAAGTGTGGGTCAATTAGCTCCTTGTGTGCCCCGGTCCAATGATTTATGAGCTTTCAGACAAATTGTGTAGAACATGTGCATGCTCAAGCTAGTCGAAGCTAATATGACCAAAAAATATACCATCGCAATAAGGAGCAGCTAAATTAGAATAAGCTCGCTCTTACTGTTATCATACTGATAGTAATTATGAATTTGTGGTCAAGTTTATGCTAATGAACGGATAATGTCCGCTGCCGGAATGCAAACCACATTCACCCGACAACCCCCTAAGTTTCGGTTTGATATCGGTACATTTAAAAAGTGTATAGCTTTATTCGATGTATATATTTACCGTTTAGCATGGATCTATGATAGCTTTTGTGGCTGTTTAATTGCATGACGTGCACGCAAACTCGTTCTTTTCCCCATTCATTCCGGATAGCATGATTATGCGGTTAATTGTTTATAATAAATGCACACGTTTGCACATTAACAACCGTGTTCACAGTTAATTGATTTCAAGTTGACTTCATTATGGCCAGGATTCGACTGTTTTAATTAACCATAAGCTATCAATGTGATTTCCCCAAAAAGCTTCTAGAAACCCTCGCGATTACGAGGCAGAATAAACAAACTCGGTGAAGCCAAAAGAGATTAGTGCTGATTGTGGTTTTCCCATTATCACTCAGTCCATCGTCGCCACAATGGACGTGCTAATGATTCTTCTTTGATAAAACGCGATGTTTGCTTTTGGATGTATTGCGTATAGGATACATCCCTCGACTCTGGAGGTTCGCTCCACCACCTCAAAGCAAATTGCTATATGTGATCAACGACAAAATATGCAAAACGTCCCGCTAGATACCCTGCCCAGAATAAAATTAAAGTGGTGAATAATTCCTAGCTTGTTTTAGCACATAATCAAAACGTAGTGTGTACTCAAGAAATATGCTAAAAGCTTTAAAAATGCAAATTTGCATTTAACCTGATATTCTGCCCTTTGAAATAAGTTCAAAATTACGCTAAATAGAAAAGCGTCATGATTTTACAAAATGATTACTCACTCAGTGAATGTCAAACCGCTACGTATGTACATGCTATCACGTTTGTCACTTTCGTGTATAGCCCTTTCAAAAGTAATCATTTAAGAGCGGTAAAATGCAACAGTTATCAATATGCTACTATGAAAACAATATCGTAAGTTGGCAATACATCTGGTCAGTGAGCTCATCAGTACATATTTCTTTACTCGAAAGTAGAAACTTATCGATTACCAGATATCTAGCTAGCTTAACATTCCACCCCAAGTGCAACTCAACTTGTGCGATAACTAAACGTGAAAGACGACGTCGACTTCAATCAACAGCTGTTAATCACTCAACGTGGTAATTCATTCGTAATTCGAATGCATAGCGTGCCGACGAAACACCTCCCAGCCATGTTTAATTCCCCCTGAGGTTAATTTATGTCGGCCTCTGTTATTCAACGTGCATCGACGCATATAAAACAGGTATTCTGCATCAGTCAAGCAACAATTCATCTTCTTAGTTTTGACATAACTTGTCCGCGTTTTCCGAAAAATACTTTATTAAGTCTAGCGGCGTTAGTCGCATGTACAAATAGTAAATATAGTTCGGCACTTAGATAACTATACAACCAAATAGTTTATTCTAGTGTGACATTAATGAATACAATATAAGCGAATATAACAATATACCCACATACACTGCCTATTTAGTCAATTCATTGTTGAATCTTATATAGGCTGCGATGTATACCTGATTCTATTGATCACGTACTTGTATTTAATAACGACAAAACATAAGCGGGAAGTGACTCTTATTAAACCAACACAATATCGAAGTTCCACGGTACCCAAATTTCGATTACAGACTACTTCCGCAAAGCACCCTAGCAAAACACGGTCACTGAGCGTCACGAGGTGTTGGTTTCACAGACTGAACGTCTGGCCAATCCGCATCCTATAGCTGTGGATTTTTATGACGCTGGAAATTGGGTGAGCTCGAGGTTAACTATCCTGAGGATCTATTCCGTTGGCCGTTACGACTTATCATCAGAGATGAATCAATGACCCCATTATTTTGTTAGGATCCAATTATGGAGATCAGGCTGATGCATTATTTTTCTTGGAAACTTAGACATAAGCGGTAGCTAAGGAAAGGTTAATTTCGTAAGTAGTTGACAAAGCAAAATATGCGTAACCATTAGCGAGAAGCGACGCGTTCTGATTCCCACAGTGTACTGCATATTCAGCTCCTAGAAGTTGAGCGACGAATCAAGGAGTAATGTTAAAAGAGCTGTGATAATGAATTGTTTGCTCTCATCATTACTGATTTTGCATATTTATGCAAGTGAACAATTTTAAGACAATCATGGCTATGTGCAATCTAGTCATACGTTGGCATGCTCCCACAATCCTTTATTAAAATTAACAATTATTGTCTGGTGCACAGTTGAGCTCTTTTGTCTTCAACAATCATTCTGACTTCCTCGATCGTCGACCAGATATGAATTGATTGAATCAAGACTTGCACAAAGCAGTGCGGTTCTCAATTGCTCTGTGAATTCTCTTTAATGACGCTACGTAATAAGAGAGGCCCTTGTACAATATTCTCACATCACGACATGTGTAGAAACCTAATATTGTCCAATAAACAAAATGAAATTGTATTAATTTTTGATTCGATTTGATGAGAAGTATTGTTTTTTTGTGTGATGGTGATTGCTTTCAATATCGGACACTATGCATCGTTTGAGGTCGGAATACAAATGGTGTATCAATGTTAACATGCTCGGTGAGTACATCATCCTGATAACATCGTATTATGAACTATAATGCGGTGCAATTACGCTTCCATTACCGTCGGCATGTTCTCATGTGCACGAGGGTGACTATACTAAACTTACTGTAGCTTGAAAAATTGGCTCGCATATAAGGATGAAAATGATAGTAGTTAATTGAAGTTTTGGAGGTATGCGCTGGCACAGAAAAACTAGTACACCATTTCAAATGTAATTGTTCTCAATAATCGGGCACAGATTATTATTTATTGCCAACACCAAATATCAAACGAAAAACGAGATGTTGAGTATTCAATAAATCAGCATGGTATAATCACAGCATAAAGAAATGGGCATTTTAAAGAACAGTTCGTGGGCTTGTTGTGCATTCATAATCAAATGGAAATACCACTGTGAATGGCGAATTGTCACTACCCATACGGCCGTTTGGCAAGCATTATGATTATCACAGTCAATGTCGCCGTTCTCTTTAACATTTCACACAAGCGTATTTTGACTACTACGGCACTAGACAGCCCCAGCTATTATGCTCATAAATTGTTGTCTTCGCATAGCAAAATGTGTGTTAAAGGCAAGCAGCAGTTAACGATGCGCTGTACTATAGTATACGGTGTCATTATTATATATTTCAAGTGGAAGCATAAAGATAAATGTTATATTTATGGTCACTTCGACGATGCTTCGGTAAATAATTTATGTTTCCCGAGCTTGATGCAAGATGTGTTTTAGGGATATTTCAGATGATATTCTGTCGACTGCTTCGGATGTTTAGTTTAATCTTCTTGGATGACAGTTTCGAAGCGCTTTTGCTGATACCTTAACAAAGCCACTACCTACAAAAGGAATGATGTTATGGTACGCGTCAACTTGCACTTAGCTACTGAGGATGTATGCATTAAGTCCATTAGCGGATAACAATACTTGATAATTGCGAATATGGATGTCGACAGTTATTGGCTTACCAACGAAAGTGTTTGCCCAATGCTAAACAATATTGTTATTAAACTTGCACACATCGTTTGCTTAAAGGAGCTTACTTTTGATATGTTGTTTAAAGAATATATCCAAACTTAAAAACAATTGCCGTTAAGAAATAATACAGCAGAAGGCGAAGCAAATTCGTTGCACATACAATGACAACCATACTGATAGCATCTCACTTTTCAGTTGTTATAAAACATGTCAAGTCTGGCCTCATCTCAATCCACCATGCTGAACGGAGAGCAAATGTAAGAGTGCTGTATTGCAATATAACACAGGTTGATCTAAGTGAATTATAGTATTATGAAAACAGAAAAATGTCAATAATGTCGTCATGCCGCCTGGTATGTGGTATCCTTTGAAACAGGTGAAAGATAATATACCATGCTTTCAATACTTGCTCGAGTCATGACTCTAATTATGTTGCATTCACGCTTATGACAAGTAACATGCCGTGTGTATTATACAAAAAATGTACAATATGTGAATAGAGAGGCTCCTTAGGTGATCGCTTGCTAACACTTTTCGTAGAGCGCGAACAGGTTTGTTTTGCTGGAGGCAGATATGGAATGAGCACGTTATCAAGAGCAATTTTGATTTAAGTCTGCATGTATGAAAAATTACAAAATTGCTGTTCTACGTTTCAAGATATTAGTAACAGGGTTTCTAACTACTCTTCGATGCATTAGGGGTACAAACATGCGAGGAGGAAATACGCAGTATAATTTGCTCACATATAACATTTTCTGAAAGGTTATGCTCCAGAATGATGTATACTGTCGATAGCGCTCAAGTGACAAAAAGTGTGGCGATGTCATACGTTTAGTTTGTAGTGTATACTGGGGCTCATTAACGAGTAGCATGAAAGAAAATTAGTATGCCACATTCACTTAATGTTCATAATGTTTTCGGATATATGAACAGGATGATGGTGTGACATATATAGCTAGGTTTGAAACACTGATTATTGATTAATGTGTCCTCACATTAGACTCCAAGCCACCGCTGTTTTATCCAAATAAGAAATGTACAATTCTATCACTTGCCGCGGATAAATTTCTCATGACACATGTGCAATCATGTTTATGTTGAAGTTAGCTAATCATTGAAGAATTTAAGCCTAGCTTATTGAACGCATACCACTGAAAAAATGGGTTGGCATGCTTTAGTGATTTCTATTTTGATAGCTGCTATCCTCAAAACCAATGTTCGTACTTCCGCTATTGCAACAATATCTTCAACGTAAGGTAGACAGATAATGGCTAGATTTAAGGCATAGGAACTTTACGTCTGATTATAAGTTTAAATGTAATCATATATCATCGCTCGTTTATTAAATATAAAATTGAAATTATTGACGTACGATTAGTGTTTTCCCCAAAATATGCTAATATCTCTTCTTAATATTTCCAACAAATCAAGGAACTATTGGTCAATAATGGATTCCGAATATCATTAGAGCTCAGGAAGGAAAAGTAATCGGTCATGACGGGAATAAGAACGATATTCATCGTATCATTGCTATCGTCCTATTTATGTTGAACCTTATCTATATGCCGCAGCGTGCTCTCTCCAACGTGCGCTTCTATTTAGTTTTTGGTTTTATACTCATGACCTAGATACATCAAAAATTATGATCTATGAAAAGGCTATATAGCGTTGTTGCTCGAGTGATTTATGTTGAAACACTTACACAAGTATGTTGGATCAGAGCAGCCATTCGTCTAATCATCAGTAAATGAATACGACGCTCGTGTAAATAGTACTGCGCAGCAGTGTCAACCGTTTTCGGTCTCATCTGACACGTTGGATTAGCTGTGTCACTTGATGCTCTGTTGCGAGGCTAACGCCAAACAAGACATTAAAAAAATATTCTTACCCTAACCCAGATCACAATTATTTGAACCTCCAGGAAACAGGGTATGCGCAAAAGTGTTGGGTGATCCAGTTCTATTATAACATCGTTTTATTCTGTTATGCCGTAAAGTTCTCTCGAAACTGAATGTTACGACAATCTCTAGAGCGCCATTTTATTGATCGAATATACGAATATGGCTGGAGAGCTGTATCACAAATACGTTATTGCAGAAACCGAATGCTCAAGCACTGACATATGCACGAGTAAATTTATTAGCTGTAAAGGCGTACTAAAGAGACGGAAAAAGAAAATCAGACGATGACCCTCTTATTGACTGCACCACATATCTGAAAGTCTTGTCTATCTATACACATTATTTGCAAGAATCGAAGCAACGAAGGTTTCATTTTGCCAAGAAGCGTGGTATCGGAATCTGTAAATGTGCATGATGCAAATAGAGGTGAGTTGGGTGTGGTGCAGAGACGTGTGCATTAATATGAAGGGTCGCTGCGTCTACTACAATGTACATTTGCTTTTTCTGGTTTGGTTCTTCTTGTATAACTTGGGTTTAAATGCTCAGCTGCACACATTGCTGGTATTTAACGTCTATAAAATAACCGGGTCTGCTGGAATATTTTGAACAAATTGTTCAACGATTGACAAATCACAATAAACAACTGTACATTAAGCCTCTTAGACAATATGTATCGTAATACGGATCTATTGGTGGAATAACCAAACCATACGATAAAACGCATGCGTATAATAATTGTTATTTTGTTTATATCTAATTATCCACCCTGGTTTTTGTGTTTATCGATGTTATAGGTAAAATCAAAACTGCATACGAATGACCACTAATGGTGGTTCACTTTAGTTATTCGTTGTCATAATTGCACCCAACAAAATGTCAGTGACCTATTGTGGGTGTTAAAACACTCCCTATTATGATTCAAACATATTTGATTTACATGGACATATGACCTATAAATATATATCAACGGATGTTGTAATTGCCATTAGACAAAACAGTTTCTGCACTGAAACAGACAAACTGCATATTGAACGCATATTTTGCGTAGTAATCAATGAGCATGGTATTCTTCTGCGGACTAACACTAATAAAATAAGTTAACTCAAACTTACCGTCAAACTGCCTTGATTGCAGGTAATACGGCTAGTTGTTTGCACAATGTCACGCTTTTATAACCCATATGTATATAGTCGTTGCCCTGGGCCACATTTAATGAATATTACTGTGGACTATTGCGGAACCGTCACTTCAATGTAAGTAATAGCCATGCATCCTATCTTGTTAAATATTCATATGCAATATCAAAGTTTTGCATGCGCACCATCTGTTTTGCATCTGGCATTACTGAATAGCCTTCTGCTCATAATGCTGCTGACGCATATGTTGCTTTGTGATGACGGTGACATATGTTTTGTAAGTATTGAAAAAACAGTTTGGTTGTTGGCGTCTTTGAAGTTGCACAATATTCTATAAATATATAGCGGATTTTTCCGACGTTATATGCCAAAGTTTTCTCCGTTTTACCCCCAATAAATGCTATAGATTAAACAATGTGCTTTGAACATGCACTATTTTCCTTCCAGTCAGGCGAAAAAAACTGCAAAAATTGGGACATGATGTATGATATCAGCTGGCGATGACTGTTATGCCAATGTTCTTATATGATCAGTACAATATTTATTTCGTTGCTATCCTATCAATGATGTGTCGACAGTCTCATCAGGTAAAAACTGCATTCAATCGCACTCGCTATTGGATTTTTCTATGCATGAAGTAAAGGTAGGTTGTGGCGGCTCATGAATATTCCTTATTTTACTGAAGCTTGCACATATACAGTAGTACAAATGCGTAAAGAGAACCAAAAGATACCTTACAACTCATTATTCTATAGTTTTGTGACTCAGTAACTGCGTTAGCGCATAAATCCCCCAGTAGCTTTGTTTAAGTCCCGCAGCATACGGGTAAAGTCTCCAAAGAAAGTTACAATATGTACGTACTTGGAAGGCTAGACCATTTACGATGCCTTCGTGGCTTATAGATTTAATCTTTAAGGCATGCATGTGCAAATGATAGTTCGTGTTGCATTATGAAAATATTATGAAACGCTTCAGGGATAGTGTTGTTTCGTGACAATATAACCAAGCAATGATGACTCATTTCACGTAGAAACAACAACAGTTTGAATATTACCTGTCTGCGTACTGATGCAAATGTCGGCATTCAAAGTTGCGGCGCCAATAAAAAATAACAAAACCGTTTCGCAGCTGCTTCCTCAATGAACAAAATTAATATTCGACGTTCACTGCGATCGGTGGAACAAGCTTCTCGTGTCAGTCACTTTAATAAGGATAAGATATCCAATCGATTACCTTACAGCAGGTCAGATGCTGGCCCAACATCGTTTCAAGCATCCCTCAGTTGATATATTGCTGCTGCTTAGAATACATTTTAGCGTCGCCAGCTTGACAAGTCAACGCAGATACAAATGCAACTGAAGTACGTTTTTTTACAATAAATATTGGTTATATGTTTGATGATTTGCAGATTACCAATTGTGTTCACAAAAGCATGGTCGCAAGAAGTATATGTGATATTTGTGTTATCTATGTTAAGAAAAAGGTTGAATTGCCAGGCATATTTGGTGCTTTGATCACTGGTGGCAATTTTTCAAGATAACCATCCATCAAAAGCCCCATAAGACTGAATAAGGTTGCGAAAAACGGTTTTGATATTAGGCTCTCATATATAAGACATTGCAGGGGGTTATTACGACACATAAGTGTGATATATACCAGCTTTTAGTACGAAAAAATATATCAATACTTACACACGGTAGTTGACTACTCCCTGTGGTGTGTCTTAAGTTATCTGATATGGTGACGACTGAGTGCTCTATTCAAACGCCTACAATATTTTATTGCATACTGCGTCATTGTTTTAGTTGTTCCATTCACAAGACGATGGAACCTTCCCTGGAACAAATGCTGTCTCACCGATTTTCGACAGTTTTGTGAAGTTGCAGCGAAGAACAAGGGCAAACATTTGCAGGAAATCATTTATGTCGACAGTATGTATGAGCGCAATCGTATCAAGCTTCTGCAAACCAACGATATGTTCTTAACCATAATCGGCCAACCCAGCCTACAACAGTATTAGTAGCTTGTAGCAAGGGAGATACATATATATTCCCCGTCGAAAACAGTTTTTAGTGACTCAAGAAGCCTTCCATTGATTAAACCGCAGAGACCTACAGACACCTGTATTCGTGAATAGCTCAATCTCCTTCTGAACAGCACCAACATGGTGAAGTGTCATGCTTTATCCACACATGCATCAATTGCACAACAGCAGTTCATAAATATAAGCGACATTTACAACAACGTATTTGCTTTGTTATTGATATCAAAATGCTCACAAAAGGTTCTATGGTTCATATTATAAACTATTGCAGTCATATCATCAACAGTTTCGGCAACATTAAGCTATTTTTGTTAAATATGGCCAAAACCTAAAATACGCCCCGAAACTAACATGCTGTTAAATATAATTGACACAACTAATACACGGCCGTTGTGACTTAATACAGCAAGTGATTATATTTTCGACGATAATGAAGTGGTGACAAAAAACATTACAGTGGCAAACTGTGTTCGAAGCTATCACTTACTATGTCTGGCGAAGTATTACAATTCAATATATAATTGCATTCCAGAGATGATAAATAAAGTTTCCTTAAACTATAAAAACGCAAATATTCATTACAGTTACATAGCTAGCATAGTGAAAACTGATATATTTCTCTTAGTTTTGACCATATTATAATATGAAATTGGTTTTGTGCGTTCTATTTGATATAATCGAGCGGAAACACATTGCCTTCAAGAGCATAAATCAGTTGTTTCATCGTTTAAACGCATAACAAATTGTTGTTATTTGTTTGCATAGTTTTGGTAGTTTCTATTAATGTACCAATACAAGATTATCTGGATATTTCATATGTGCTTATGTGTTGTTTGATCATCATATATCTTTGTCGGTTGCTAGTATTACACGGCTTTTACAGTAACATACTTATGGATGTTGACGCCTGAAGCAGTTTATGCCACATTAAGTTTGAATATATAAAGCCAGCTGTTTTCAATATGACAAAGGCGTCTGTTAACCGAGCACGTCACTTTTCAAGGCACATTGTAGGATCTTCTTCACGCGTTTGCGTTTGATATTTTGAGGTAGGTGATCAATACGAAAAATCATATTTGCTTTTCAGCATTTGTATCGGGTCGATAGGATAAGTAGCTTTTATCCGATGCGTGGACGGGTTAAAGAGCTCGTGGTTTTCTTTGTAGTAATGTTCTATACCTCTTCAATGAAAGAAAAACAAGGCATAGGTGGAATATAGTGCCCTGTGATACAAACATTTTTAATTGCTGTTTGCTTTGTGTGAATCCTTGTACCTAAGCTAATGCTTTCGTTTTGTTTATTATAATACATATGCATGCGAAAACACTTGAACAGTATAAAAGATAACAATTGTGTTATTCGGGATGTCATTCGCAAATGTCAGTCACTTAATGCCTTACGCATTTTATGCTCAAAATTATAAACCAAAGCATTTAAACTGTTTATAACATGTCTATGTGACATCATTACCAAAGAAACCAGGCATTGTACCCTTTACGGATCATGTTTAACTAGTCCACCAGAAGGAGCTGTAAAGTTAAAATATTTTACTTTGCGTCTTACTCCTCAAAGTAAAGCGGCTACTTGCTTGCGCAATTCTAAGCCGTGCGCGCACACTATCGTACAAAAACGAGCAACAGCAAACTGCTGTTTTCTCACAAGGCTCGCGTTTGCTGTAAAAGTAAATGTGTGATGACGACAGCAGACGTAGCTTGATTGATATTATGCTGAATTATGATCATCCGACCCGTGAATACAGGCCTGACTTACAGCAACAGTTTTGATCGTAGATTATCATATTGATATTTGCTTTATTCAGATGAGTTCTGGCACAAACTAGCAACGGTTTCCGTCAAATGATATGCTGAGTTATGCACATATGTGATAATAATGCTAGACTTATTTCATCATCTTACAAGCCCAATCAATATATTCCTGTTGAGTATGGCAGACACCGTAGATATACAAAAATTAACACTAAGGAACTGTTATCAATTTCATGATTGGGGGCTACTGTAATAACTAGTAGATATGTTGAACATGATAACCCGGGCGCCATTCCATTCAAATATCATTAAACAAAGATACCTGTCTGAAAGCCTCCATTGCTATAAAAAATAACTATTGTATTATTCAAAATATTCGACATATTTTTGCATAAATGAATATCAATTCCGTACCATGTCCCATTGTACGTCCGTATCTTTTGGCGATACATCTTTAAAAGCAGTGCTCTAATGTTTTTGCAATTGCCAAGAGGCATTACATCTCCTTGGCTTTCAAATACCCTGTCATTACACTGAAGATATAATGACACCAAGTTGCAGTATTACATTGTAAAGCATTTATTAGAAAGCAACTTTACTAACTTACGAGTTGCCGATGCAATTGGCGAGTCGCCGTATGCTTAGAAATCAGCTTATTTGCCTTTGTCGTAATAACATTTGTCAGCAATAACTGAAGATAAACTGCGAGCAAGTTATTGATGTCGCACCACTGAAATTGCTAGTTGATGTGTTAAACTTGGAAACTCTTATGCCGTGCGATTGCAATGTGATCAGAATAGCCGCTTAAGGCAAATGCATTAAAAGATACCCATTGCATATAATCAAAATATTCGGAATAATTAGGTGTATCTTTGCAGTCGATCTTCTAAAGCCGCTGGTTGGGATTCTGAAAATAATTGGACAGCAGCGCATATTAAGTAAGATATGTACAGTTGCCATAATACGTGACATCTTTTTGGCTTTCAAATAACCAGTCATTGCCAGAGAACAATCAATGACAAACGATTGATAAGTTTACTGCCTATCCCAATCGGAGTACATGTACGTGGTTTAATTGGTCTATTCTTACCCAAAACGCGTCACCAAATTATATATCAGAAGATGCTCTTTTTTGGAAATGATTGGCCTTCAACTAACTACGCAATAAGCAGCATATCCTTTACGCTTATGGATCACTAACTAGGCGGTTTTAATAGGGTCGATATTGTGACCTTGTTGTTGAAAATTAAGCAACAATGACAGACGAAGTACAAATTGTCGTTTCCCAACTTTGGACACCAATCCATCGTTTCTTTGTCTTTAACAGGATTCCTTCCACTTTTTAATCTGGTTCAATATTATTTTCTGCGCCTCGACATAATTTAGTCTACTCTGTTTGTGCATTAAAACTCGTCTTCTAGTTGAATAGCAAAGGCAAATTACGTTTGACATCGCGTTATATATTTGCATGTAATTCATGGGATCACATTACCCGAATAAACGAGGTAAAAACCCTCATAGTTTATCATGCTGTATAATCAAGACCACTCAAGACCACACCATTGGTGTATTATCAGTCGTATATTTGGTGCTGCGCAGCTGTGCAAAACTTATTCCGTCTCACTCAATCAATTTGATTTGATAAAGAAGCATGGCATATTTATTGAAACGATGCTGCAACATGCGTATGTAGCTATAAAATTGGAAAATTTTTAGTAGAATCATTGCTTTTATTCGCTGCTTTGAGAAATACAATTGGTCATAATACGCACCATTTATAACAAAAACCAGGCGAAATGTGCAATATGAAAACGCACAAAGACACCAATAAATCAGAAAAGGCAAATTGCTAGTATTTATCAAATCAAATGGGACCAGCTTAATATATGGTCTCACAGATATTGCAGCATCGGTGAATATTGCATTTTCTGGTTTGTTTATGGCGGTGTTGATGCAATGTCAGAAAGCAATAACGTAGACATATGCTGGACAATGAAACGTACGGTTATTTAAGATGGAACACAATCCCACCCGGTCATGATTAAAATTTGTTTCAAGTGTGCAAGGTGCCACTGGAGAGGTATAGTTACTTGTAAAGTAAAGTGTAAAATTATCAAAACATTTGCCAGCGCAATCAGCATTGCATAAAGGTATGCTTACGTGCAACAGAGAAGTGCAATTATTTTGCCATGTATAACATTAAACTATATGTTAGCAATATACACTTTTCAAGTATAACATTATTTCATTCTTTTCTGCCTCAGAATTGGTTTGTCATTAAATGATATGCTGCTTACTAGAATGTGCTTTTATTGATAGAAAACACAAATCTGACCGAAGAGCTACTGTACGAATACGGTGATGTGGGAATTAATTGCGCAAGCGTGGAGGAATGGAGTTGAATGGATTTGACTTAGCATGAATCTGTGTTAAGAATTACCTGGGAAAATATCACTCTTGATTGGCTTTTTTCATCCCGCCAACTGTTCAATATACTTTGTTTGGATAATATCAGTCATCTGCATGCAATCGCCATGGTCGACAGCAAACGTATGTAAATGCAAACATTTGCCGACGCATACTTTGTATGACAGGAAGCAGACTTGCTAGCAAATGGTGGTCATCCTTTGCGAACCTATATTTTAAACGGGATTGAAAATGACTCTATCGTTTTTTATCCTAAATTGCGCGAAAAAGTGTAAATACAGATGTTATTGAGCAATTGATTTCTGTGCATATATCAGAACGCTTGTAAATCAACTGGAAGACACCTTACGGATATTACCAATACTACTCTCATCGATTCCCGCAACAGACGCGTTCAAAATTTCCCAGTCGGAGAAGGGAAAACAAATAAGCTTATGACAACTAAGCAAGTGCATTGGCGTAGTATCATTTCGAAAAAATATACTTGCCTTTACGGCAGTATGGCTCCCGCAATTAATATATTGCAAACGCAATGTGGTTGATGACTCAGGGGCGAATGACATTCCAATAGGATGCTGCACCGGGTTGAAATAAGTAATATATCATCCGCAACTCTCTGTGCAATGTCACCCTTTGATAGTGCTTATTAAACCTGTTTGGCCATAAGTGCGTGCGCGTATACCGTTTGCTTGCTTTGATTTCGTTCGAATCGGTAGACGCGACCGATATGGATATTATGTCCTTCAATTGCCCACGATGTGGAATATTTGCCTTAAAAATATAAATTTGCTTAAAATAATTTCAAGTTAAGTCCCATGACGTTTGTGTCAAACATATCAGAGGACAATAACGCAATCAGTGCGACAAAAAAGGATTGGAAAGGACTGCTATGATGAAACCTGCTCTCCGCGCAAGGCAATGGCATGCATTATGTGTCATGGCAGTGCACAACTGTTTTTGCACTTAGCATACAATGTCAGCTCTTGACCACAGATACAACTGGACCCATATATTGTAATGCAATGTTTAGACTGCATATATCGTAATCCAAAAAAATATTTGTTTAATCTTGGCTTAATGCCCTTGAACATGGGTAATTCGACTAAGATAGCGTAGTCTTTTCATGGTTGCATGGATTTTAAAACGTTTAAGGTCATCTTAGAACAATGTATATTCTCATGCATAAAATATTCGACATATAATAATAATGTATGTTGAATAGCATGGTGTTTTAACTACGCTAATTGTCTTGTGGTCACTAAATCTGCTTTGTACATTTGACAACAACACATTTACACTACACTGCCTCTCGAGCCAGAGAAATAATGTCATCATACTTTGGAAGTTCACCCAACGCGTCGTTATTATCTGATTTCGAATTATGCATGGCATAACTGCTTCATGCAACCTCATGGATGGCAATGTAAGCAGTACAACTGTTAGTTATACCCGACGTTCAAACATCGGCAATCTAGAGGTTTGGGCACGGTGGCTACACCATCGCTTACTAGAATAAAGCTAGAGATAAACATTAAGGGGAACCAGAAGCTCTCGCACTGATTACAATAACGGAAGTGACCTTCTGAGAATTTTGTTCATGTGCAGTTGTGTTCGACCTCTTTGTGTAACATATCCAGAGGATTTTAGACGTACTCGAATATTCCATCCTTGTAGAATGCCGATTATATTTCATCCTTACTCCACATTTTGTCCACATAGATGTGATTAAATGGCTTTGGTCGCCAACGCTTATCTTGAGGAGCTTGAACTAAATTGTATCCTCGCTGTATTGCAGCCATGAACATCTGGCTTTACAACCTAAACGTGCTATGTTTCATTGCTATAACTCTTCGATTAATCGGCAAATCGTAAAGATGTCGAGCTAATGATCTCCACATAAATCTAATAATTTGCTTTGCAGTGAATTGACATAGTGTAGCTTCTTTTCGGCAATATGCGGTCTGGTGAGGATAACATGTGTATGGAAGCAGCTAATTTGGCATAATTGGCTTTGCAATTTCTCGTTTTTACTTGCCTGTCATTGCCTTATCAAAAGTGGAAATGCTGTAGTCTTTCAAGTATGTAGAAAGCATACAATAAATTCAAATTTAAGGCCGGAGCATTGCGTCGAAAACAATCATACTTACGTCGGTACAATTTGTATAATCCGGTTCATTCAGCAAGGTTTATCGATACAATTTTGAGTAATTTAAATTAGATATGATTGGCATTTAAAAGAAGACAGACGACATTCTCGTTTCTTTGAAGCAGTATTTTAACCGAGCTGTTTTGTGATTGTGTTGTATTAATGTGTTTGATGCAATAGTCTCGATTATTACACATGGACGGCAAATGTAGTCATTTTACATATTTGTCTTTCTATGGTGTAAAATGTTTGTTATGCTACCTAGAGTTTATGTCGCTGTCCGTTAATATGTAACAATGTTTTGGAGGCTTATGACTAGCAATCTTAACCTCACAATACGAGGATGATATCAACAGCAGACGCGGGTCAATCAAAATGGGCTGTTCTATAAACAACGTATTGACGACATTTTGCAGGTTATGGTAAACCTAATATTACAGGTGGCTTACATTCGCCACACCCAGAAGTAATACATCTACACAGCTTGTGGCAATGTCAAAAATGCCAATGATCTTGCAAAACAGGATCTCTAAAAAAACAAAACAGTGTTATGATTATTTTATGATGCAGTATGCGTCTAATGCTACCTAGAATATCGAATAGCTACTCGGAACATCTCGCAGTCGGGAGAATGATTGCCAGTAGAAAAATGTTCGACATTATTTAGCTGCTTAACGGGCCAATTGGGTAGAATGTACTAAGATACCAAACCAAAGTGGGAATACATCCAATTAATCGTGAAAACATTACCGAGTTGCTAAATTATGGAAAGCAGACAGAGCATATTATGAGTATTATAATGACAGCCTAAAATGTATCGTCTGATACAGCAGTCCATTAAATATGCATGATGCTTCAGCAAAGAATATTATCAACAAGTAAAAGCACGTCTGACATCATGTCATTAAGTTCTGTCACGGCATATGTTGGTGAGTGCCACGTGGTCTACTTCCAAATGCGGCTATAGTCGTTCTACTTTTCATCAAACACTGCATACATGCTCAGACTTAACAGAAATAAGCATACACTATTCATGCTTTGATCTGACGGAGACACGGTATTATCAACATATGACTTTAAACACCAAAAAATACGCAAACCTCTAGCAGAAACCACTAAATTCATTTTAATCTTATATGACTCTCTGACTTAGCTTAAGTCTGCAACAATGAGCTGCTAAGTGGAAAATTAAGTGGTTTATTACATCGATTATATCTGTTCAACAAGTGGCAATTATGTCTGTGTAAAGCGACAAAATAAGTGAATAAGCCATGCCCTGTATGTCGCCTTATTGTTCACCCATAACTGCTGTTTTGCCAACAACAGCATTTTATCAACGATTCACTTGCCACACTAGCACCAAAATGTTTGTAGAATATAACAGTCCATTTGACAAGCATTGCTCACAAATAGCCCTCTCAAACTGGCTGGTTGAGGCCATTTCTCTTGACACTCGAAAATGTCTGTAGTGGAATTTGTTATTTATCGTTACTTGTTTTATCTTCGTGCTATAACGCTATGTGATTATTGCACTTAGTTTAGATCAATGCAATTAGCAGATAGCAGTCCACCTGTAAAATTAACTTACAAACATTTGAATGCAGTTTGATATATGACCGACTGGTCAGAAGATCTAAGAGAGACCATTGGTTGTTAAAATATGAATAACGCACGTTAACAATAATAATTATTCTTGTTACATTTCAGTTAGCCATGTTATTTAATAGTGCAGATCATTCAAATCTCAAATTTTACACCTGTAAGACGTCAGCAAATATAATCTATCTTAGCAGACGAAAGATTTCAATCTGTGAAAAAGTTTCTTTGATTGTTTTGGATACTTATGTGGGACCATGGTTGTGAACGAGTAAAAAATATTATCATGTGGCTAGGGTGTTGATAACCTGCCTTTATATAAAGGTTAAGTATGGTAACGCCGGTAATGCTAGGTAAGAAAATCACATTTTGGCAACATTTGAACATGAAGGAAAGAGCCTGATGACATGTCCAGAAAATGGCATTTGTTCAGAATATTGAAATGAGTTCATTACTTATTAAATCAGATTATGGTCGAGCTATAAATATATGAAAGCGTTGGGATGTTCTTAATACGTTTTCGATCTGTCAATGTACTTTTTACGGTATTCATGTTTAATAGATTGCCTTTGTGAGATGCAAAATAATGTTTGGTCAGGCAATACAACGCGATGTCATGATCTGAACATGTGCAGATAATCTTAGTATCATCTCGTAGCATGAATGTGTTTTCCCGTGGGAAATACGAGCTTAAACGGCAATGTTAGACCATGTTGTTAATATGCCTGCATTGTCAATGTGCGGTAAATCATGGAATCAAACTGTAGCGTCCTTATATTTTGGTTTTGTTTAACATCCTGATGCATTTTCAGGCTCCAAATTTTGCGCTGGTTAGAATATTATCAAATCATTTCTATGGCATTGATATACCAATGTGTTTTCACCCACTAGTTGGGCGTCATAATCTTACGCTGCTGCAGATAACATAATAAGTACGAGGGAGTTCAGAGTCAGCGCTGTGATATCAACATTAACTGTCAAGAAATGCCCTTAAATTGAGTTATGAGTCGTAATATGAGATCGCACATTGATAACTCTGGCAGTAGCTATTCCCATGGGGCAGTGTATGTTTATAAAGAGAGAACTCAGATATACAAGCAGGATCGTAATTTGTTACGTTATAACATAAATGTAACTGAAAGCTTATTCTGTCAAGTATCACAATGACAGTGTTTATATCATCACCGAGTGCTAATTTTTAGTCTTTATAAAATATGGTTCGTCAGTAGGTCTCATCCGGATTGGTTGGTTATATCATAGTTATAGTTTGCATTAAATGTGTATGTCAGTGACAAAGATTTTGTTTGGTGAATGTAAACTGAGTGATAAAATGTTTCAATGCGTCGTAGTTCATTTTCACCCCAGAGACAATTTCCTTCCATATAGGTCAAACATGGGCACCTAAAAAGAAAGTAAGGTGATAATGTTGCAGAGTACAAAAAAGCCTATCAGAAACTGTAACCCATCTGGCCCGTATGGCTTATGAATATTTTCTGATTCAATTGCGAGTTATAGGTAGAATATAAATGCTCCGCTCGGTTGGAATCATACTTGTCACAGTTCGTTTAGCTCTACTGCTTTTTGTTATATTAGAACAACAAAAAAGTATTATTTCCCATTTTAGATGGCACGATACGATACTCAGTCCTACGCAGCCGGGCTGGATGTAATAATAGATCTGCTACGCGCATACATAAGTATTAAAGACTAAGAGCACCATTATAGCATGCGCCCATGCGGGTAATTCACTAACCAACCAATGTTTGTTACATTTAACAGTTTAAGGGTAATCGGTTATGAAATATGGAAACAACTCCAGCAGATATTGCATTAATTGCAGGTTCACAAAAGTGTGTGGATTGAAACAATATCGACAGCAGTAGTGTGTTTTGACGGTTAATCAAAACCCACGGTAATGAGTAGATAGAATACTTATGACTACTGTGTTGCAAATGCCTTTCGTTAGCTTTGACCCCGTCCTCTTCCATCGGCTCCTACTCGACTTTATTATCGATGATTAGATCCATAGTCGCGGCGTCTGCAGGTGTATGGCGAATTCCTTTCATCAATATATTATTACGTGTTGCTAATATGCACGGCTGCAACCGGACAATCGCAAATAGAACATGTAGTTGTTTGCCTTATTGGTATTAATCGCTACCTGCGAAGCCCTATAATCAAAGTTATCTGGCACTGGCAAATTACAGTCTTTACGCTTGATAATTAATATGAGACTAATACTATAATTGGTTATCTGCACATGTTCAATTATGCCCATTCATGACAAATCCCATACAAACCTATCTTCAAGTTATTCTAGCCATAGTCAAAATTTAAGTTAAATACTGCAATTATGTTAAAAAGTTGGGCTTGGACGCTTTGTTGTTAACGTACTATGCACAATTTATGGAAGGGAAGTAGGCAAACAATAAAAACACTACTGGTGATGGGTAACTTAAGTGGCAATTATAAACCGAACACTATTAAGCTGTGTATAACACCAAGAGCATCAAATCAACTAGGCGAGCAATCTATCTAGTTGCCTGGTATATTTATGATCATTCACTAAATTGTGTTGCTTCAGCTATATTACGGGAACCACATGCACCACTTTGTCATGCGCAGTCTTAAAAGTGCCGTAAGCTTCAGGGATTTGGAAGTGTGAGCTGTTGTAACGTTTTGCCCACTGTGAGTTTCACACCTTATAGCTTTATATCGAGTTTTCAACGGACCAACATGAAAAACCAGCTCGAGGACTAAAGTTAATGTACAAATAAATAAATACAGAAAGAGATGTGAGACTGTTCACTTCTGGGTTGGGTTAGCATCACGTACAGAATGGAAAGATCCATTCAATTAATGGACACCCAAATAAGATGCCGCCTATGATAATACCAATCAAATAGATTTAACGGAACGATAAATGCATTTATAGCAAATTTACAGTGGGGTCACACCCACGTGATGCATCCTCAAGCAAGAAATTGAACGATCTTTTGACGACAACGACATGATTGGTGTCGCTTGGTACCTTGATCCTAATTCACATTTGCGCTCATTTAATTTCAATTCTACCTTTATATCTACAAGGTGACAGTCAAACTAAGTATGCTAATATTTCCGCGCCCTACAGCAATGTTACGCCCTCACTATTATAGTGTTGAGTCAATTTCATCTGTTGATACTGTGCAATTTAGGAGCAGAGGCTCGTGTTCGAACATATTGTCAGAACCTAGTGCAATGATAAAATATAGTACTACATAAATGATGTCTAAGTGAGATCCATGCTAATTACCCAAGTACTGATCTTGCATGTAGAAGTGATTACTGGCCTTTCCTTAATAACTCTTGCAAGGACACTTAACCTGCGTTGTGAACTTAATGCGACTAAGTGCGATGAGTTGAGTTGATACGCAAAGACATCAAAGCATATAATTAGCAAACCTCCTGCGAAATAGTGATGTGATCAAACCAGTATTGCTGTTTTTGCCAAAGATTAATAACTTGAACGCATCGGACAAAGTGGATTACCTTTTCAAAAAAACCATCAAAATTCTTCTTGGGATAGTGTTTGTGTGTTGAGTCGGGCAGTTGGATGTTGTTCATTACGTGTGCGTGTCGAAAATTGGCGATTCATTTCTATATTAAATTAAACATAACCTTCAATTCCTAGAAGTTTGAATCTTCATCGTTATGAAATCTCAGCTTGCTATATTGAGAGCACAAATGTTCCTTTAATAATAAACAGGGTAAACATTCTACGTTGAGAAGAATATACGACACAGAATTTCGCAGAATCCCTTACTAGCATTCTAAAATTAATAAATGTGTTTTTTTCCAAAACACGCTTATATCTAGCATGAACTTTATTTATTCGATAGCAGTCATAACAGTCACCTCCAATTAGCTATGCATTAATGCAACTAGAACCAACTGCAGATAAGGTTAAAATCTTTAGCTGTTAGAACAAATATCCAAAACATGAACAAAATGACATTGCCGTCTGTCATTTTTATTTCTCGCCGATTGTAACACATGTAAAAGTCAAATATGCGTAAATCTGCTTTAATGCAGCTCACATCCTAAGAAATTGCAGCGGAGCACTCTGGTCTTGTTATTTGAAGTCATATTTAGCTTATATATATAAATATGAATATCTATATATATATATATATATATATATATATATATATATATATATATATATATATATATATATTTATATATATATATATATATATATATCTATATATATCTATATATATATATTATCTATATATACATATATTATAATATATATATATATATATTAATATATCTATATATATATATTAATATATCAATATATATAAATATATATATATTCATTTATATATATATATAAACATACGTATATAAATATATTTATATAGATATATGTATAATTATATATGGAAATATAAATATATATATGCAAATATATATATATAATTATATATATATATATATTTAATATATATACAATTAAACGCTTATATATTTTATATCTCCCTCTCTGTATATGTATATATATATATCTATATATATATATATATATATATATATATATATATCTATATATATATATATATATATATATATATATATATATATATATATATATATATATGCTTATGCACCACCTAGACTGATAATTATATCGCTATTGCTCTCTGCAATAATATATAGACTGATAATATATATATATTATATATATATTTATATAATATATATATATATTCTATATATATATATATATATATATAGAATATATATTATAATATATATATCTTATATATATAAATATATATATATATATATAATTATATATATATATCCCTTCTATATATGTATATATATATATATATTTTATATATATATATAGTTATACATATATCTCCTATATATATATCTAATATATATATATATATATATATATATATATATATATATATATATATAAAATGATGTCCAATCGCCATTGCTTCTGCACCAACTAGACTGGTGATTATATTTATATATATATATATATATATATATATATATTTGATATATATATAAATTATATATATATATATAAAATCTACATCTATATATATAATTATATACATTGTTTTATAAATATATATATATATATGCATGTATATATATACATGTATATATATATAAATATATCTAGTATATATATATATATATATTTATATATATATATATGTATATATATATATATGTATATATAAAAACGTTTAATTGCTGTTGTTTCTGCATCTACTAGACTGATAATTATATTTGTTTGTTGTCGCTAGTCTACACATGTTTTTACCCAACAAATTGCTTGCTTTATCTATAGCGTCATCATTATGCGATTCTAATAAGGTTATATCGGTGGTTTTATACTATGTAACCTTTATTACTATATTGTATCAGTTGGTCATTAACATAAAGTTACTTTTGGCGACGAAATTTGGTCATGTTGGAAAATTGCTATATAATGGTAATGTTTGTGCACAAACAAGGTGCTTCAACTATACAAATCCTCCATTGATTGCTAGAACTCCGTTTCTACCTATTTCTACCTCATATTGCGTCGTTGGAAATGCATTTGCAATACTACCTATCCCAACCCATGGGAATAATGTTACGCTAACCTTGCGTCTTTATCATCTTATATAGAATAATGACAATTAGGAGAAACATTAGACTCACTGATGCATGGCATACCAGTTTATCAAATGTAGTAGATAACACAATGCGCCATTCCATTGGTAGCTAGTACTCAGGTACAAACACATTGCACATTAGCTGTTTCAATCCTTTACTTGACCGAATTTTAGATCTATATCCCTGTTATCTAGCACGGCATTTTAAACGTGCGATATTGTAGTAACACAAGACAAATACGGAATTTGTTGGTTCTTTAGTCTTTAAGGTCTTCAGATCATAGGTAAAGTATCATAAACCCGTAGGTTTTGTCGTCTTTTTCTCGAGGACAACATCAGGAGCACAGTAATAATAGAACAGCGCACGAAATACAACAGCAATGGAGTTAAGGATTAAATAACTGTATTATCTCTTGATTCTAAACACATTAGTCCACTTACGACCAACACTGCACTGACTAAAGCTCGACAGATCCATCAGGCTACAATGAACCAGCACTTTATTTTAACCTCATTTACAAATCCTTCAAGAAATCTTACTAATACGCGCTATTGATCCAACGTCAGTCACGTTACCACTTATATTCTTTCAGATAGGATAAAATTTAAATTAATCGCGTTTTGGGGGCACTTATCGCATAACATTATGTGTGAAAGAAATATCAACGCAAAACAAATATTAATATCACGGTGCATAGCACATTATTAAGCATTATGGATTAAGGCATTTGTTATCACCACATATATAATAATGTGAAAATATGGCTGTCTGTTCTCGTGATGTAGTGGGATTACCTTACACGCTGCAGCATATAATGACACTAGGAAATATACATCGTCGTAAGGCACATTAAACACATTGCTTGCCGGAATTTATTATTTGATGAGGACATTTTGTTATAAACGTATGTGCGCAGTAAACATTAACAACCGATAAAGTTGCATGGAAATGTACATTTATAGTAAACAAGAACATGTTATAGGCTAATCTGTGCATATACAAATACATAGGTTTTAAATATTAAACAGTATTTTACCTCCAGCAACTTAAAGACATATAAATTAGGTGTGAAATACTCGTCCACTTAGACGCGGCAAACAAAGGTTTTGTAAGTCGACACTTGTATTACGACTGTTGACTAAAAAGATAACTGCCTAGCTGAATCCCAAATGATTGTGACTTAACTTTACTTTGTGCTCGCGTCCTGGGTACTTGCGCAGGCTTCCTTGCACTGCGCGAACAAATGCAATATTTGAACACCGAACCTCTTAAATAAATTCGTCGCAGTGATTTCGAGCAAAGTAATTAAATAGGAGTTAGCGCATATCACTGGAGCATGCCCCTGGTTAGCCATGTGTACACACAGTTTAATGCAAATCATGTTACATAGTTTCAAGATTGGTGAGACAATAATCAGGGATAACAGTTCTTTCGTAATGAATTGCATTTCATAACCTATGCCTAGGCTCGTTTGGTGTTTCGTGGTTGAGATAAATAAACACATTGAGTTCAAGGATCAGATTAGAACGGAAATTTCAGTGCAATTACGGGGCCCAACAATTTTCATTTGTGAATAGTCAAAAGCGGTGTGGATAGTTCCAACAGTGTAAAATGTACCCTTTTACTTGTTTCATTTTGGTTATTAAGGATATCAGCAATATAATGCAATATAGATTTCTCAAATTAGGGCAGTATGTGCGAGCTTCTCGAGATAAACATTGGGTTGTATCAACGCATCATTTGATGGGCCACCCAAAACAACTTAAAGTACGAGAACCCGTACATTATTAGTTTGCTTATAGTATGCAATTTACTTGGTTAACTCTGCATATGCAAGCTATTTTTAGCAACCATTAATCATGATTTCCAAGCAACTCTACTGAACCAAGGTTCACAGGCCAAGCTTCGTTTTGCGAATTTAATAAATTCCGAAAAACTAATTGCTATATGGTGTCGCGTAAGTTAGTTTGAGCTAAGAAGAGAAGGACATGTAAATACCGAGTTGCATTGATATAACCAGCTAACCTGTCTATTGCATTCATGAGTGGCTATTTATTTTCCTTAAATTATCTTATGCATTCTTAGTTTGCTGCACAAATTGAGACTATTTCCAGAGATTGACTACGAAAGAGCGTAGATCAGTCGTATAGTTGCAACATGCGCTCAAAAGATACCAAGAATTATTGGAACGTTAAATAACAGATAACATGTCTAATCCCTCCCTTGAAGCAGCTTAAGAACAAACCACTGATATATCTGTCTTATGACGCCGAATTATTAATTTATACTTGGTGTAACAGGAACTGGTCACAACAATTGGTACGTCGCCACCAATTTACAGTTTGTAAGCAGTTTGTAAGCATGGGACAAATAGCCAGCTATAAATTTTGGCGCAACATAGCTATTTGGCGTCCATAATATATTATGGTGCATTGACATGCCGAATGACACTAATTATAGACTCTAGACAAACAATATTTTAAAACACAAATTATAACAGCGGTAATGTAGTTTTGCTCCTGAAAATAATATATATCAATTGTGATTGCAATTTAACTTTTATTCTAATCAAGACATCCATGCTAACGATTATGGTGTTTTATTTAAGGATAATAACTCATGGTATCTTCTTGGTAGTCAAGGTCCTGTTTACATGTTTATAATATTTGCGCACATAAATTCTATACTCTTGTTATCGAAATCGCAAATGTTATTTGACAGAAAGTGCTTTAAAATACTAGGGCGGTGTAATTTATTGCACCTGTCTGCATATATAGTTAGCACCTTGCATGGGAGCAGTAGATATTCCCAAGGACGTCCCACTCTCGGCGAATAAAGGTCTAACACTGCCATCGCTCTCTCCGGAACGTTACTTCTCTCCAGTAAGATTGATGTCCCAACTAGTGTGTCTTCAATGCAAATGCCGCCCTTTACTCTGAGTTTTCGCAAATTGGTCGTGTTTCATTAGTGTGGCACGATGTCTCTATTCTACCCTCATCCGTCTATTTCATTACTGTTGGGAAGCCTGCTACGACACAACACGTCATTGAGCTGTATTTTTCTCAAACCGATGTATCCTTAATATCGTACAATGCATTAATGCGCGAACCAATCTACGTCTTGCCTGCAACACCATACTTGATCTAATAGTCGAAGCTTGTAAGGGCATTCATAAAAGTATATTCTTAATTATGTGTTGGCTAGGCCAAATCACTTGCATATTAGAAATATGATGACATTATGTGAGATACTCGCTGAATCCCCAAACTATTTAACAACAAGAGGTGTGTTAAGGGAAACCAACCTTAATCGCTCCCTGGGTTAGTTCACAAAAAAGAGAGGACACTGAAACTGACATCTCCATTTTTTTTCACGGTGTTAGTTCAGACCATGCAGCTATACGTATGAAAGATGATTTGACAAATACGAGCGCCATCCGTAAGTTAATAATATACCGTAAGCTCAAAAACATTGACCTGATTATATTCAAACACGATCGTCTGCCAATGGTGGCACGGCCTACGAACGCTGCAAATCTCGATAATCTTGACAACACATTTACTTATGCATAAGCACTCCCCTAGGCCACAGGGTTAATAATATTCTCCCAAACACACAGAGGTTTTATTGTGACATCAGATAGGAGAAGAAAACCTCGCAAGAGATCTGACCAAAGGTAGCGAGGGTATAAGCTTGAAGTTGACCGAGAACTTCTTGTTACATACTGCCGTCAGGTTGATTCACTCTGTGCTGTAGCATAATCTAAGTGTCTGAGTGCAGGGATATTGGAGGACGTCAATGATCAAAGACTGCAAGGGTAGAGATAAAGCTAGCTGCCAGTCAGTTGCCCACAATATTGGTAGATATATTGGCATTGCATTACACACAGAGAATTTGCACCATCCGACAGTAGCTAGATAACAAATTGTGCGACGTACCGGAAGTGGTCCCTGAGAAAGGTTGTGCTCGAAAAGAACCACATGAAAGATTATGAACCAATTCCAAATTTGATCTTCATATTCCAGTCAGCAGGGAGCCAATCTATTTGAGAACCACCAATTAGCCAACCAACTTTCACACCAAGTATCAGTCGGATTACAAACCTGCCCATATTGCATAAACTGCAATAACATTGTGTATGTTGTTGACAAGTAACATGCTATTGCTCTTGTGCTTCTTGACATCAGCGCGGCATTTGATACTGGTGACAATGTAACCCGACTAGGGCGCCGTTCCGGCATTTTTGGTCTCAATGGAACATGTCTCGCATGGCTTAATGCCTACCTCTCGAACCGCAAGCCAAGAGTTAGTTTTGTAGACATGTTCTCCTTAACAGAAAAACCAGCATGTTATGCGTCCGAAGGATGTATATATTAGATACACATATAAATATATATATATATATATATATATATATATATATATATATATATATATATATATATATATATATATATATATATATATATATGTAGAGATATATATATATATATCCATATATATATATATCATATATATATATATATACATATATATATATATGATATATATGTATATTTGTATATATATATATATATATATATATATATATATATATATATATATATATATATATATATATATATATATAGATATATATATATATATATACATATATATATATATATATATCATAGCTATTGAAATATTGAAGCCATCTCGTTCGATTTGCGGTTGATAAGACTTGAAGCCTGTCTCACGTTTTGCGTGCAGATAAGTTCATAATGGATTTGTTCCCATTAGTATTTTCGTTGGAATGGGCATCTGATTTCATATCAGTAGGGTGTCAGCTGCATGATAGGACACTACTGTTCACAAGCGACTCATCCGGCGAGCCAACTACCGTAAGTAACAAGCGACAACCAACTGCACAGCTGGGCATCCGTAATTGCAAAACACCGCAGCCTATTAAGTTAATGTTTATTAAAAGCAAAGGGAATATCTGACATTCTATTGGGCCGCCGCCTCTGTGCGTTTTACTGATTAAAAAAGCAGATAATACATTTGCCGGTCAAAAACAATCTCAATGATATATATCGATGAGATGAACGGACCACTCTGCAAGTTACATCTTCACAGACAACGTCATTCACAATATTGACTATCAGTTCATTGAAAATATGTGATTAAAGTATTTACATTATAATCCATGCAACCTAGCTGCAATTAAAATACAACTAAAATGTAGCGTCCAGTTAAGTATATTTCAGAGTTTGCCGTTGGGACACAGAAATAAAAATTCTGATATAAAAAACCTGTCATCCTTAAGCAATAATGCATCCTATGGGGAGTATCATTCAGAACGTCGTCGTCAAAGATGTTATCAGCATTGCTGACAATAGTCTGGGATAACTATTGGCGTAGTATTGTTATCGGAAAGGTTTCATCATTCAATGACATCAAAAAGTCAACCAAGGGAAACGTATATGTGTATCGAGACAAGAGGCCGAAACAAACCATTTACATATTGCGCGAATCATGTCGAATTTGAACCAGTATTCCAGAGACTTTATGTTGAACCATTTTGAAATACGGTACAATTGTATATCCCCTTTACCATTGTTGGGCAGAACAACTTATTTGTGGCAACGTTCAGCAGATAGTTTACCTGAAAAAATGACCGATATGAATCTTCCGTTGCTTTCATTCGCACTGAAAATATTGGTTATTGGGAGGAACGGCGAGACACGATTGTTAAAATTAAGCATTAAGCAAGCTGATCGACTAAACCGCAGATGCTTACTGAAAGTTGATTATTGATGAGTGCGCAATAAATCTCTGAAGATTGAAGCGTTCAAAATCTTAAAGATGATCTGTATGCGCATCAAACGAAACAATTACATCAAAGAAATCTAGCAAGAGCAAATTAGCTTTGATTACGCTTGGCAAAGCTCATTTGGTCGACTTACCCTTGCTTCATTCTGCAACATTGATTCTCTGAGACTTATACTAGAATAGTACCAGCTGACGGACAGATGGGTATTAATATTGCTATGAACAGTACAGTGGGCTTGAGCTCCGCAAAAACAAACACCGTGAATTGGGCTGTATTGACCAATGCGGAAGTATCACGTCGTATGTCTCGGACAATGCCATCAGATTAACATTTTTGCGTTCAACGTTATTATTCTCACACTAAGCCTTGACCGCTCAATTTCCCGGACTGTGCGACTGCATTGCATACTTAGTTCTCATTTATATCGCTTTGGTGAATAATCGTTGACAAAATCAACAACTGCGAATTCAGGAAGCAGCAATTGCCGTGTAGTTTAAGAAAATGGCAAATATGAGAAAACCACCGTTAAAGCAGGTTCCAGCAGGTTAAGGTTGATGTATTAAAATCTGTGGAGAATGCCCGGTTGTGATACAAAAGTCAAACATAAAGCTGCTTAAATTATGTGCTGGTCCTTGGTACAATCCTTTCCTTGCATAACCATTAATTTAATTAGTACGCAACCTACGTTTTTACTGCACGACAGGTCACACTTACCCAGCATTTATATGCTTTCAGCCCATTACTCATGATATATATATATATATGGTATAATAACTCGATATATATATATATAACACACATATATATATATATATATATATATATATATATATATATATATATATATATATATATATATATATATATATATATATATATATATATATATATATATATATATATATATATATATATATATATATATATATATATATATATTTATTTAATTTAACGACAACAGCAAAATGACATAGACCCTGTTTCTTGATCGTTAATGTCAGTAATTGCATAATATTTGATTCATGTATCTCAGGTAACTATTTGAACTAAATGAATTCCATCGAAGCAGATGTTTACTATTAATGGTATTATTAGCAATGTACGCAAACGTTGGCTGCCACTAAGCGGTTTATTCTTACTATCATTGTGTTAGCCTACGGTTCAAAAGGAATAAAGAGACGTAATAAATGCGCTTACAAAGAAGGTGCGTAAGCTTTAATCGCATAATTTGCGAAGGGAAAAAAGCGTACTCTTCCTCTGAGTATTACTATGTGCTGACATTTTGTATCAAAATAATAGATATGCCTGCCGTGAAGACAGTGGTATTATTTTAATTGCACGAGATATGTTAATACTATTTTTCCATAGTGTTTATAATGAGCAAGCAATATCAAGAAATATTTGAAATAAAGATAATGTTGGCATTCTGAACTATGTACCAAAAAGGTTATGCTGGCAAATTTGCAACTTTGCGACATTGCGCCAATGAAGCGACATTAAATAGCATAAAAACATTGCTTCCCATCGCCGCTAGTCTGGCATTATTGATGGATAATCTTAAGGGAAGTCTAACGTGATACTTCAATGCTACACCATGTAAGCATTCGTTTGAGATGGGGGAACATGAGCCCAGATATCGCAGGCCTTCAATACATAGCACATTACTGTGATCTTTATCACTGTTATGGGAGATTGCTCATCTAGGCAGCGGTTAATTGCTCATCGTTACGAAATAAGTCACGCTGTATTTAAAGGCATTTTACAGGCCAAGGAAGTTTATGGCAGGCATTTTTACAAACACAATGGCAAACGTGTTATAGGCTGTGAAATCAACAGGTGTTAGCCAACAGCCGTTGTCTGCTATTACAAGCGTTTATAGACAAATATCATTGTAATTTGCTTCATATCACAGGTGAAGTAACCCTAATATAGACTGCTATGATTCATCGATGGTACCATTTGTATGGTCAGTGTGCAAGAGTGTCACCTACTTTTGAATGGTTTGCTAAAAACCATTCAGCCATATCCGGAGTCAGTGTGTTGAACCAATTATAGCGCCTGTATGTATTGTGCAGGCAAATTGTTGCAGCCTAAAGGGCAAACCTTGCTGCATGTCACAAACAACGACGTCAGAACATGCGTTTACGTTAAATACATCACCGAGCGACCTGGGCGTCCACGAAAGACAGGAATACTAAAGGCGAGCTAAACTGGATAGTTTATTCGCGCAATAGACTTCAGGTTCTATAGCAAGTGGGAGGTAGGTGAATTCGAAGCAGACTATATTTTTACCGTACAGGCAAGTCCCATATAAATGCGCATACGCACCAGCATGGTGTAGGGGTCCCCTCGAACTGGCTGTTGTTTCTCTGCATTCAATCGCAATTTTTTATTTCATGGTTTATTCGTCATCCTCATCATATGGAACATAGTCCCAAAGGCACATTTGGCGCGCCTGTTACTTACTTGTCGTCGCATATGTCAACGAGGATCAGCAGGGCATGATAAGCGAGATATGATATTTTCTGTGTGTTTTTTATCAAATTTTGCATATTTGTTTTGACAGAGCACTTCTGATACATGCATAGTATAATAACTGAAATGACAAACTAATTTGATTGATTGGTGATAAATTCTAGTGAGTGATCTGAAGTGACGACACAATTCCTCAAATGGAATAATTAAATACTCCTATATCTGTCGGGTTAGTAAACTCATGAACTAAATAATACATTGTTTTTAGATCATGCATAACCTTCTATCATCAGTTCCGTTTTGAAAACACCATGTGTATGTTCAGTAGGACTCTAAGTGCCGTTCATGACGAGGCGCATTTAATAAATTATTGCTGATCGATTTACCTTTAAAAATTGATTGAGGATTTTATTATGCCCACCAGTCTACATACTGTCTGTAAATAATTGTAATATATTTCATCATAGTGCACTTTGCCTCAATAATTCAATCATGTATGATTATGTTTTGGAAGTACATATTTGTCACCTACATAACCTTGCTTGAATGGTTAATGGATGCATGTTATTTCTATAGCTTTAACAATATGTTTACAATGAAATTAAGTAAATCACTGTTTGTCGTTCATAATACTTTGATGCCTAAAATCCCTTACGTAATTGTGTAATAGATGAGAAACAAGAACGATTGTCTATGTGCACTGGCTCGCATCAATTACGTTAGCACGACATATAGCCAACGCTAATCTACAGAGTGCATTGCTGAATTGTTTTTGACGGATGGCTTCATTGTGTATCAGGTTATCATATTAGTGGCACCATTAGCTGATGAATGGTCGCAATAAGCCGAAATATGATTCTGTTACATTATAGATAACGAATAAAACCTACGACCGCCCTGGCCAAATGACCGTAAGTATCGTGAGTGTGAACTTCTCATTTTGGATCACCAACCTGTATCCTTTTTTAAGTGATACTCCAGCCAATAACATTACTGTGGCATCAACTAGAAATGTCGAAGGTTAGTCAGTTTGAGTGAAATAGCCCCATTTATGAAAACGTATACGTATTTAATAAATGAACTATTGGGAAAGTATGCCTCTTTTTTGGCCGGCGCGGCCATCTTGGAGTGCATATTTTAGTGATGTCAATGCCTCAACATTACGCAAGGTACATGATGCGAGTGAATGAAATTGCCGTCGAAGTTTCTCAGATCGTTGCTTAGAACCTTGCGTTCTGTATTGCGTCGGATGTAAAGACAAACGTAAACCTTTTACGCAGCAAATTAGGATCATCAAGTCGCCGAAAGACGAAAAGGCGTCCGATTTTTCCAATGAAGGAGACCAGACCGTTAAGAATATTGCCGTTCACGCCTAACAAACGCTGATATCGATGATCATCATATTTTGGAACAACATTTGATATTTACGCTTAGCATCTAGTAGTCTTGTTTTCGCACAGGCCTCGTGTGTGCTTATTTTGGTGGCAGGTCTACAAATAGTAATATATGTATATACGTTGCGGTAACCATTGGAATATGATGCCTGTTCAAAGTTATGGTGCTGAAAATACCAGTAGCTCGGGAGTATGAAACATATCTGCCAGTAACATATAGCTGATTTCTATCTTTTTGCTAATCCTTAGCTGTCTTATATTAGCATGGTGTCAACTCATATATACGATAAGACAATTCGGCCCATCCATAATAAACAAAACGATTCACGCTCTCTCGTCAAAGGTTTTGAAATATATCCCTAGATTTCTCGCTTCTTTTGCCCCTTGACCGAGTACAGGAGGCAACTGATGTGAGGCAAATTGCTATATTCGTTTTGATCGGCCTACGGTTGCGTATAAATTGCCTTGCGCTGATTGTGACTATGTTCCTCAGCGTCTTTTAAATCCGGATATATCAGTTAATCAGTTATACATTATTAAGAATATGTATACACTGCTCATAGATACCTAAGCGTTTTGGAGACTATGGATGGTGCAGCTAAGCTCCGTACAAGAACGTAACACTATCAAATAAGTATTTAAGTCAGCTTAATGTCTTGCTCAAGATGACTCAGTATATGTATTTTTTTGTATACTCGCAAAAGATACGGAAATGTGCGAATGTATGTTGATCCTTAGTATGTGCTCCAGTTTTGTCGTTGTTAACAATTTTACCACGACAGACGAAAGTGTAATGTTTATTCGAAAACGAGCAGGCTCTCTTAGGATTTAGCCGTTGAATATGATTTAACCATTTTAATCAGCAAGATGCTGTATCATGGGTTAGCGCGATCATCTTGCTGATGTGTAGACAATGACTACGAAATGCATCGAACCAAATTCCCATATACATTGGATGAAGGTATATAAAACTACTAGCTACTATCATTTGACACCATTTGCATGCACAACACATGACTGAAGTCTGTGCAAACAATGTTGTGACTTACTGTGATATATTCACCTTTTCATGATACACACCCATACAATCATAAACATGGTAATGTGTATGTAAATCATGAGAAACATGTAAAACATGTAATGGAATAGATGAGTAAAACTAATAACGGGAACGAGTAAGAGTGAACCACCCCCACCTGTTTCATCGAAACATTGATGTAAACAACTACATCGCCGGTTTAACCATTATATTGTATTCCCTCAAACATATTTACCGATGGATCCAATCTAATGAATATATTACAAGATAATTAAAAAATTAAAAAAACAATCAGGTGCTACGACGACTGTTTGATTACCAATAGTGACCGGGGTATTGTTTACCCACAACTCTATATGAATGACAGAATCAATCCTTTCCTACTGCAAGTGCATATTTCGCTTGATAGCAGCAGCAGTTTATATACGAAGATACCAATAATTGGATGTGAAAGCAGAAATTGTGTAGTTGGAGCATATTGAATGCCGCATGCTATAATACAATTGCTATTATTTGGTAACATATAACCTAGATATATTTTCGTAAAAACCAAACTATAAATACTCTTACGCGAAATAGACTGACCAAACGTCATATAACAAGGCCCAGCAGTTCACATCACTAAATCATAACTGCGTGATAAACTGAGTTATGTGTTTAAGCTCACAAATCTCTTTTTGAATTACATGCAATAATGATCTAGCAGACATTGAATTGCATTGCCCCATTTGCTTAAGTTATGAGATGTTATATTCGATCGACAGAATCAGCCTAAGTGTGTGTCTATCCATTTAATATTCATTTAACGTGCCATCTGCAGTTACCGGTCACATAATCTCAAACTTGTAATTCTTTGCTCTATATGCTATTACGTTTACCGTATCCAACTCCCAGTCGGTCTCGCAGGGAAAATAAAATCACACACAAACTTAATCCTCCTCTCATTAAACGTTACTGCTTGTCGTCATTGCTTTTCCCTTATACCTTTGGAGCGAAATGGGAACATGACCTAATATAATGTAACGAGGACCATTTGGCCAAGACTGAATTTCGTATCGTCGTTCTCATCAGTTTTCGTATGTCATCCCAATATTGAGGAGAACTTAATGTGAACATTGCCCCGCAAAACAGAACGACCAGGTTTAAGATACTAATGCCTGGTAATTAAAACAATATATGCGCATTGGCTTACCTTATATTTTACGTCGCATATTAAATGCAAGTTTATATATCAAAATACAGGTTTAAGTACAGTTCATATGTCCCCAGCAACTTTGACCATGGGGTTTATTATACGTTGTCAATACAACCTTAACCGATGGAGTCTTTTATTGATATTGGTCACCTAAGAAAGCCACTTCTTATAAAAAGCATAGCTGTTAAAATGTAACTGTTAGCAAGCGCAATTTTTTAAAAAAAACTGTTCAATAATGAAAGGTATGCTGACAAATTGTCGATTGGTTAACCCACACATCACGTGAATCGTGATATCATTTCCGTCATAACTGCCATCGATACCACCTGATACAAATGTAACAGGATGTAAAAGTATGATAGACGCCCCATACGACCGAATATATTTTGTTTCGCGCATTCCAGACGCTATAAGATAATACAGTTACGAGGCAATATTCAAGTAGTGAACCGAACAGTTGTCATTGCCATGGATAACCTTTATCTCAGTGAATAAAAGCGGGCCATGTTGTTTAACATTATACTGCATAGCATCAAGGATGTGTATGTTAACGTTCATATATAAATATATATATATATATATATATATATATATATATATATATATATATATATACATATATATACATATATATATATATATATATGTATATATATATATATATATATATATATATATATATATATATATATATATATATATATATATATATATATATATATATATATATATATATATATATATATATATATATATATATATATATATATATATATATATATATATATATATATATATATATATAGCATTTATTAACAAATATTAATGCTGCATTTATTTATGGATGTTATGAAAAAAATTTATGCAAATACAAATATGTTTTACACTTTTTATTCCTAATATATACTTTTTGTGCTCTAAAGGTCGTCCACGAATGGTCAAGATGCTTATTTATACGCCCCTGTACAACATTTGGTGCCCATGTATATTTGCATATATTGGCGGAATATCGACAATTTGTGATCATTTTCATCATCATCGATTAGAAATACGATATCTATCATTGATGTGATCATTATGAACGAATAGCAGTGTATTGCAATATAATTTAATGTTGAATATAGATGAATAATGAGAATTAATAATGATTTTCGGTATCATAATGTTAAAATCAATCAAATATCTTAATACTTTAAATATAATAATTCAACAGTCATGTGTTAACATTATTTCGACCATTTGACTCATAGTCTACATGGTTATAGGGAAGATATTGACGTTTACGTGTTATGTCAACGAATCGTTAGTTGTTTAAACTTGATTTTGCTATAATATCCAAAATTCAATCAAATCTTTCGTAAAAGGTTATTTGTATACGTTACTAAGACCAGACAATTATATTAAAATGGTCCAACCAATATATTTTCAAATATTTCGAACGAAAATGTGCTTTGAACTTATGTGGTAATACCGGTATATCTTATCGTGGACCAAAGTCTACGAAATGTTGGCGGTTTGTCCACCAAAGGTCCCGTTAGTGTAATATATATATATATATATATATATATATATATATATATATATATATATATATATATATATATATATATATATATATATATATATATATATATATATATATATATATATATATATATATATATATATATATATATTATATATAATTATAATATATATATATATATATATATATATATATATGTATATATATATATATATATCTATATATATATATATATACATTAAGGTCGCGTATCGTATATATATATATATATATATATATATATATATATATATATATATATATATATATATATCTATATATATATATATATTCGTATATGTCGCAACTACAGTTCATTATACATTCGGTATCGCTAGGTCACCGCAGGTAAATAGTAGAAGGTAAACTGACTGTTGAACTTGTGGCCCCAATATAATGTTCTGCCAGAATATGGTTTAGGGGGAAGATTGACATGTAATTGAACCTTAGTGGACAAAGATTGAACAATAATATTTGTCCGTCTGACGTGATATATTTGATGATATTCCTTGGTAGATTTTCTGATATCGTTAAATTCTGCATCCTTTCAGATAACAATACTACGCGCCATTTACGTTTGACATATCTAGGGGATTAATATCCTAGGCCTTAGTCTTCAATGGTGATAAATCACAGCAACTTCAACTTGCGGTTAGTAATACGACCAACAGAATGCAATTCCCGGTAGGAATCGGTTTTGCATGAGAATGACATAGATTTATGTTCTTATATATTTTAAGTTTCACAAAAGCCCTGAATTTTAACTGATTTGCTGCATTTGAAAGATGAAATGTTGCAAAATTGAAGCATAATGAGCTGGCAACGTTAATTTGATAACGCAAGCACCTGGTTTGCTGTACCTTAGCGACTAAACCTAGCTACCACAGCATGTTACACCTGCCATAACGGCCTATTGTGGATCTGTTTGTTCAGACCGCTGTCTTGTGTAACAGCATAATGTGAGAGGGCTTCATTGATGACCGACAGTAATGTTTTTCAACGGTCATGTGCCATGTACTGCGCAGCATAGTAATCGCAAATTTAATGATTCTCACATTTCAGTTGGTTCTCTTCGACCAAGATTGGATTTGATATCAACTACATTTTCAATTACCTCCACAGTGGAATCGTCGTAACTGGACCAGATGCGATAAATTCAAATATATATCTACTGATAACACGCCGACAATTCTGTTTGCATCTTGAAGACACTATCATTACTTTCCCAATACTTGCCGATTGTGCTACGCTTGCCACAGAGCAACATGCATGAACATCTGATTATTGGTTGTGCACCGACGATCAAATCGAGACTGCATGATGCATAACTATTTTAGTAGTTGGCTTTACAACGCGATGATGATACGCAATATTTGACTAAGGTAGACAATATCAATACCAAAGGTGTGCTCAATAGTAGATGATTAAGTACATCTATATATATACACACACACACACACATATATATATATATATATATATATATATATATATAGATATATATATATATATATATATATATATATATATATATATATATATATATATATATATATATATATATATATATATATATATATAATATATATATATATATATATATATATATATATATATATATATATATATATATATATATCTATATATATATATATATATATATATATATATATATATATATATATTGATGTTATCAAATTTATAGTGAGGGATTTTCTTGAGAATGAAATACAAGAGTAAACTGATTTGAACATGTCCTTGCTGCAACTGTTTGGCAATTATGGAAGATTGTTTAAGCATCAATATCAGCTTTGTTTCTTGTTCCCGGTATATTTCACAATGTTTCAACAATTTGCCTTTATCTACAGGCCTACAATAATTGGATTAGTCCTTGGAGGGTTATTTAAATGGTACATTGCTCAGCATTGTTGTTAAAAAGGTAAATACAGAGGTGATGCAACTCTGTAGGGACCATTGCCACTTAGGCCAACGTTAAGACTAATCCATTGGTCAAAGTAAAAAAGTAGAAGTAAGCTGTTGTTTTGTAAATATCAATCTCAATTGCGATGCACAATTCTGCGACTTTTGACGGAGTCATTTGTCATAGCAGGAATGCAAGCAGTGCCTTTAAGCAGAGATCAAGGGAAGACATGCCAACATAAAACATTCGCACCACTGCTTGTATCCATTTCCAAGAAGAGAGAAACCAAATGTAACCCTGAGGAGAAGGAAGAGAAGGAGGAAAATATCAGAATGTGTGCTCCATCATGTGACGAAATTGTCTGCAGTGATTTGTATGACAACAAACCATTGTGCTGCGACATTGGAAAAATTAGCCCGTATATCAAACTTAATCAGTTGATGCATTTCCTTAAACCATCATCTTCTTCTCCCCTTTAAGTAACTGCTTAACCTTACATGGGTATGCCTATCTGAATAGGATGCATTTTCAATGAGAACAATTGTCAAACACAAGGTAAAGAAGGGCAGCCAATTCATCTCATCAAGTATCCCGAGTACAAAGAAGGAGACTATATTGTCAAGGCCAAAAGGGAGAACAAATTTTTAATAAGAATTTAGCAATTTATATGTATACTAACAGATTGGGGACCCTAATGATAAGATATGTGATGCCTATGCATATCGTAATATAAAACTGTGTTAGATTAATCTTAGATTATGTGAACACCGTGAACAATATCCTGTTCAATGAAGTTGCTGTCAACCCAGATAAGTTTGCACATCTGCTTGATGGATTTGATGTTTCTCCACCAATTCGTTCAGCGTATGTCACAACTAACAAAGTCACAGTTGTACTGCCACATAGTTCAATATTGAACTGAGTCAATGCATGGAGTTCATGACATATCAGGAGGTTTAAATCGATTATATTGCGTTGCTTCTCTGGGGAATCCTTTCCTGATCCGCGCCACGTCACACGATGTTAGTGGTCCTCTGATGTGCTTCATTTATTGGAACATATGTTCATAAAACCACGATTAAGTTTAAGCAACTTTAATTGTGATGAAGGATGTATGATCCACTCACGCGGGCATAGCTTGTTTACCGCCATCACTGAACGTTCCTATAAATGCCCGATATGCAACCAAGAGAGCCCTCGGATTAAGACACATCCAATCAAATACAAGAGTGGCAGGCAGTTCATTGACTTCAAGTCAGCCGTCACTTGTTGAGCTTGAGGGATCTCATGTCCGCAAACACATTCTGTGCCTGTAAGTTTTAGCATGCAGTGTGAGCAAGCACACCTGAACGAATACAATAGCTTGTGTCACATTATGGTCTAAAAGTACTTTTTCAAATATTGTGACATTTTATCAAAATTGTCATTAATCCTTGGTGCGGTTCCTTGGTGTATTCAACATGTCAAATGGTCTAAGTTGTAGATATTTGTAGATAATTCAATAAATGAACCTTTCATCATATTTTGCATTAGATTTAACAGCTATAGCTATAGAATTGTACATATAGCAATGTGGGGTAAGTTCTAAACTCTAAATACAGAAACGTGAATGATTATCTAAACAAAATGCTCGGTAGTTATAGGGGAAAAGAGCCCAGTAGAGCTATAATCATCTAAACTTTGTATAGCCGTGACGTAGTTAACGGTACAGACGGGTGCTTATTGATCGCATTCAGGTTTAATCAAATTGCAATGTGTGATAATCAAGGGATCGGATCGAAATGGTTTATTTAACAGGAATAGATAGACATCTACGGCTGGTTTTCTACTTGAGGGACTAACTCCTACCCCTCGGCTAATATCAATGCGCCGGGATCCTATTCGTGATCCGGTTTAAACTGATACGGTTTAATCTCCGTTTCTTCATCAATTTAATCTGATTACTCTGATGAACCATTGTTGATATTTTCGTCCACTAAGTAAACTGCAAAGATATGTATCGTTCGAGAACGTTTCTGCGAACGCCATTGTCGCAGTGATTTCAGTAGACCTCTTTTGTGACATTAACCACGCCATTTTGCGCTGCTTTAATAATTTGGTTATCTGTCCGAGCACACGACTTAAACTTTCGCCCAAGCAATTCTCATGCACGAATCATTTTTCGTTTTAGTGGTCTTTTAAGCTAAATCGGCATGATAAAAGCCAAAATGTTTATGTAAAACGCAATGTAATGGCTCGCTTTGATCATTCAAAGTTTTGGTATGTTGCGGTTAATGAATAGCTCAGGGTGTATTGTTTAGCCAGGAGACAAGAGATTACATTAAATAGAAATACCGTGTTGCAGCAGAACTACTTGTAGGCGTATTTGTAAACAGTTACGAGAAGCTGTATTGTGACATGCATTCCTTAGTAGGCGAAGTTGTGCGGCTACAGAATGTATTTGTCTGCAGTTTTTATGTGATTGACTTGTTGCGCCTTAAAAGACAACGGAACTGATTATTGCTGAAGTGAATGAGCACAACAACCTTGCTTCTTATCCCACTATTGAAACCTACCGAAGCATTTCCCTAACAATGGGAGCGGACACTATCATGTTGGAAGATATATAGGTCTATTATCAATCTAACTGTTCAAAAGCTCGGATCCGTGCCGGGTAATCATGATGACTTCAAAAGCAAACCGTCCTTTCATGTTTTTCTTCTGTGCCTCTTGAACTATTCAAACAAACAATGCCTTTCAATTAAATTATTGTGCGAGCTGTATAGGTACATTAAGCGCTAGCAGTATCGCTCTGTTCCGAGAGCTCTTTATGGTGATCGCTTTCAAACAAAGCCGTTTAGTTACAAGCTATCTTAAGTCCAATCAATTAAATCAGGGCAACATAACCATAAGCAAAAGTATGCACTAATGTAACGGGGTGAGGGTGCAAAGATTAAAGATTAAGAGGTAATAATATACGAATAGAATGGGTTCAAAATAACATGAAGACATAATGCACATGTTTCCTCCATCTCATTAACGCGATACAAGCATCGTCAGGTGCGATAATTTACACCTTCTTGGTGCTATGGATTGTAACTTGAGGTAGCAAGTCATTTATTCGCCGAGATAACCATGGCATAAGAAAATTTTAGGCTAATATCACTTTAACGTGCATCCTAACTCTGCAGTAACTTTCATGGTATATATGATGCAAGAAGCAAAAGATATTTGGTCGTATGTTGATTTTTACATCCTGTTAAACATGTAAAGGAGGCATTGAAGGCAGATATGA